>VXBX01007605.1:53716-114668 GCA_013400415.1 Scytalopus superciliaris
GCCCGCAGCTGCCCCCGGGCGGGGAGGGCGGCGGGGATGGATGGAGGCGGGTCCGCCGCCGCGTCCCGCCCCGCGCCGCCTGCCCGCACCGCCCCGCAGCACAGAGACCCTCGGGGGCACCGGGCAGGGACCTTGGGGGGCACCGGGCAGGGACCCTCGGGGGCACCGGGCAGGGACCTTGGGGGCACCGGGCAGAAAGGGGGGGCACCAGCACCGGAGCAGGGCAGGCTGCAGCCCCTGAGCAGGGCAGAGTCCCCTGGCGATGTCAACGACCCCTGGGGATGTCACCGACCCCTGGGAATGGGCACTGAGTCCTGGGAAAGTCACCGACCCCTGTGAATGGGCACCTAGTCCTGGGAACAGACACTGAGCCCTGGTAAAGTCATCGACCCCTTGGGATGTCACCGAGCCCTGGGGACAGGCACCCAATCCCTGGGCTGGGTCCTAATCACCTGGGTTGGGCATTAAACCCCCCTCAGCCCTGATGGGGCACACAGAGAGCATGCAGGAGGGCTGGTGTGGGCAAAAGGTGGTGGCCATGGCTGCGGAAGCCTCAGCACCTCATGGAGTCCACTTGCTGGGGTGAGCTTGGGCAATCACATCACCTCTCAAAGGTCCTGTGGCTCTCAGGCTGTGGGCATCTGTCCTCCTTATCCCAGCTCCAGAGCCTGGAGCATGTTCCAGCTCCACTGCTCGACCATGGCATGGCCCAGGGTGGGAGAAGCTCCCATGCCCCTGGTTAGGGACACACCAGTGCTGCCCTGTGAGCCCTGGGTGAGCCACTCACCCCTCCCAGGTACTGTCAGTTGTGGGAGTCTCACACCAGGGCAGTGCCAGGCCCTGTATCCTGCAGTGCTCCATGGTTTGTCCTAATGCCAGTATTCATTTAGGAAAAACGTGCTGCAACATCAGTTCTGTGAAAGTTTGCCCTCTCATCTTCCATTCCATGAAGCACTGAGGCTACCTGGGAATCCATTAAACCTGGCTGCACCTTAAAACCTCCCCCCAGCCTCACTGGCTCCCACATGGCAGCTCAGTGGGCACCCCTCTGCAATACGGGTAGCAGAGGGCACCCCACTGCAACACAGGTCTCACTGGGGACCCCACAGAGCACCCTGTGTATGGGTGGTGGTGGCATCAGAGCTGGGGGTGCACAGCACAGCAGGTCCCCTCTGCACCCTTCACCCCCACTCCAGCCTCCTCAGCCTTGGGGACATTGACCCATGCCCGAGCTGGGGCCGAGCCCAGGGAGTCCTGGCTCTGCCTTGCCCTGGCAGCTGGGGCAGCGTCACCCGCACGCAGGGCACCAGCAGCCGCTGGGACATCCCTCACCCACGGCAAACACTTCCATGGAAAAAACCTTGGGAGATCCACGACCGGCCATGGGGTGCGCAGGGGGGCCATGTGCTTCCCCCTCATTTATTGGGGTCACCAGGGAGAAGCCGGGCTCTGTGGGGGTGGGGTTTCCCTTTCCTTGCAGCAGTCCATGTGCTGCAGGAGGAGAGGGCAGGTTTCCAGGGCTGGGGAGATGGATGTGCCGTGGGGCCCCGCGGATTTAGAGGAGGCTCGTGTGAGCATGGGGGTCAGAGACCTTTAATAACCCACGCAATATCTGGGGCACAGCCTTCCCCCCGGAATATGGAGGGGCAAAGTCGCACACATAAACACAGAGGAGGGAACTCACACACATATAAACACGGAGGGGGGAAATCACACGCATAAACACTGCTTAATTTCTGCATAAGCTGCGTGTGAAGCCGGCTTTTCCCAGCCTCCCGCTCCCGATCCAGAGGGTCTGTGCACCCCGGGGACCCACACATGTTCCGGGAGGGGGGACCAGAGCGAACAGGAGCATCCTCCGCGCACCGGCGGAGGGATGCAGGAGCCCGACGGCCGCGGCCAGGTTTGGGGGCGATGGATGCCACGCGGGGCGGGGCTCCCGGGGGTGCGCTGGGTTGCGGGGCAGGGAAAACCCCGCCCGTAGGACCAGGGCCACGCAGCCAATAAGCGCAGCGGTCCAGAGTGGAGTGATTCTGCATCACGGCTCAGGGCCCGCGATTACATCATGCCGGTCCTGCGGGGATGGCGGGCGGGCCACGTGGTCGCTCCGGAGTCACTGAGACATTTTCCTGAGCGCAGGATGGGAGGAAACCGCAGGGATGAGACGGAAAACAAGCCGGGCCCCGGGATGGTCGGGCCTCTGGCCACCGAGCCGGCCGGGCAGGCTCATGCGGCTCCACGGATCGCCCCGAGCCCCACCGGCGGCAGCGACAGCCCCGGGATGTGCCCGAATGTGCCACCCCCCAGGCACCCTGCATGGAGCATCCCCACACCCTGCTGCCCCCTCGCTCAGCCGGGCGGGCTCCCTGGGATGTTTCCCACCTGGCAGCCCACCTCAAACCTGCGCTGAAGGCAGCAGGACACGCTCCCGGCTTGTGGCATCCCGCCCGCTCCGGGGTTGTTTTGTTACAGAGTGGCGTTAATCATTAACTTGTGTTGCAAACAGATTCAAAGCCTCTTCTCTCCTTCGCTGCCTGTAACTCTGCTTTGCCAACTGACCCTTCCCAAGCCGTGGCTCGGGAAAACGGGCGGCCAGAATTGGTGCCGCTGCAGTGCAGCCCCTGCTCCGGGTTTATTTACTCCCAGGTGAAATGGGAAACGGCAAATGCACGTGTGGTCATTTCCCGTTTGAACTGGGATCCAAACCTGCTGCCCAGTGCCCCAAAGCAGTGACACTTGCCCTGCCCAAGGCTCTGCCCATATGGGGATTGTTTCCATGTGCTCTGCTGGTGGAGGCCCACACCGGGAGCTTGCACAGCCTTTGCAGGAGCAGATCTGGAGATGAGAAGCCCACTAAGGTTCACAAACATGGGGAATCTGTGCTCAGTTTGGGGAGTTTGATGACCAGTGGCTGAGGGGAGCACACATTGGCAAAGCAAGTCCCCATATCCTTATGCTGCTCTTACACTCTTCCCTTTGCAGCCACTTTGGCCCCTGTTGGAGGCAGAATTTGGGGTTAGAGAGATCTTTCCCTCATGAATGTAATAGTGGGGCTGCAGAGGACAGTGTGATGCAGCTCCCCAGAAGGTGCAACCCCTCATTCCAGCAGCCTCCCCTCCCACAGCCCTCCCTGCATAGCACTGGACATTTCTGACCTAGTGCTCTTTGTGCAATTTCTGCCCTCTCAGGGCAGCAGCAGCTCCACACCTTTCCCAACAGATCCAGGCCAGGAACCTCCCCGAATGTATCCAACAGAAAACCAGGCACATGATCAGTGCTGGGTAAACAAGCTGGGGCAGGGCTGGTTTGATGCTAATATGAAGCTACAGGCAAAGGAAATCCATCTTTCCAACTGTTCCACAATCCTTTCCCCAGCTGGGAACCATCAGCTCAGATCTCCACAGGCAAGATGGAGGGCGCCATTCTGACAAACTGGTTTGGTTTTGGCCAATATCACGTCTCCAGGGTTCCTAAGTTGATGCTCTTCCATATCCTCTGCCCATCAAAACCATCATCATAATGGGGATGTTGGAACAAATTCCTGGCTGATGAGTCAGGAAAGTGGCCCTTGGATGGGCTGGGAACGTCGCCCACATGCAGGGCACAACAGCTCCTGACCCGTTCCTTTTTAGGTCACCAAGGCTGGTGATCCACAGTTGTCCTCCAAGGACCATTGGGCAAACCCTGCAAGGTGGGCTGGTGTCCCGCCAAGCATCCAGGTTGTCACCCATGTGCCTGCCTGTTGTCACCCTCAAAAGGTGTGCCAAAATTTACCAGCACTGGCAACACAGCAACATGCCCAGCATGACCTGCAAAGAGCACCTGCTGGTTGACAACCCTTCTCCCAGTGGGAATACCCAGGTTCTGTCACCTGGAGGAGACTGAGGACTCCCAGTTTTGACATCTGCTGGGCACCCAAGAGCCACACGTGTCCCCTGTGCTCACTCATTCCCTGTGCTCAGGCCAGGCACTGGAGCTGAGCAAGTCCCCAGCTGAGACACACAGTAACACCCCCAGCTCACACTAATAGTGTATTTATTGGAATATCTCACATGCAGGAACCAAGGAGATGATTTCTGGAGCAAGTTAAACAATGGCAGATTAATACAGTTGTCTTGTCCGTAACAGAAACACTTTCTACATGAATACAGCAATGTTTTAGTGCTGGGTTTCTCTGCTTTTTGTATGTTTGGTTTCTCTTTACATAGTCAATCTCTTTAAACAGTTATGTCCCCTTTCTCCCCCTACCCCGTTCCCAAACAAAAAAATATCCAGTATCTTCAGTAAATAAATATTATCCACTTTTATCTGGAAAGCCTACAGCTGTAATATACAGAGAAGCTATTACACAGGTTACGTTTTTGTAGGGTTAATGACAGCTCATAGGAACATGTATGGAATGAGGAGCTTGTACTCATAAAAACACGGAGCAGGGTGGGAAGTTTGGAGTGGGTTTGCCGTGGGCTAAAGAGAACCGGCACTGGCACTTGGCACTGCCTGAGGCCAGTCGGCTCTGGGTGATGCACAGCCTCCCCTCTCTCCAGGTGAGGAGGAGGAGCTGTGGGGAGCCTGGGGCTGGAGCAGACACGCACAGCTCCCTCTGGAAGCGGCGGTTTGGGAGGGACGGTGTGGAAGGTGCCGCGTGGGCACCTGGCAAGGGGACTCCTGCCTCGTCTCCTCGGCTGGTGGGAGCCCCCAGCAGTGGAAGGGTTACCTCTGAGATGGCTCTAAATCCACTCACTGCTTCATTATTTCCATAAAAATAACTGTCCTGAGCTGTTTTTTTCCAGGAGAGGCTCCACAAGCCTTGTGGTTAACCTTTAGGAGGTAAACAATGACGGAGCTGGACAGGGATGGACGGGGATGGAGATAGCACAAGCAGTTCCCACTCCAGGGCTCCCAGCAGCTGGGAGAGACTTGACAACTCACTGGATGAAACGGAGTGTTGAAAATGCAGCTGTGTTTGCTCCCCTGGGCTGCACGTCCTGTCCCCGTGGGTGACAGCAGGAGAGCAGGGAATAGAGGAGCAGGAACAGACAGGACTCCTGTGGCAGCTCATGGAGGGACCATCACTCCTGCCCTGGGCCTGAAACCACGGCCCGGATCTGTTCTTCCACCACTGGAGGGAAACATCTCGCCACCACAGCCAGCTCCGAGTCCTCCATTCCAAAGTGGAAACAGCCAGTGTATCCCATAAAAAAAAAGCCAAAGTCAAGCAAACAGAAATCCTCACTGTAAATCCTTCAGCTTGGAGGTGCAAAACCAACCCTGGGAATGGCAGAGCTGGTTTGACCAGCACATCCCAGAGACAGAGGCTGTGATAATTGGAAGGGAAAAGGTATGTTGGAGGCTACGTGATGGTCCCAGTATGGACCAGTCTCTGCATTTATGCTGTTCCCTTTAAGAGACACCGTGCTACGTTTTTATGAGCAGTTCTCCTATGAGCCTTACCTACATCCTAAACACCCTAAATGTCTGTACAGCACATTGTTATCTATAACACCTGCCAAAGATGCAGCTGAAATCTACACAGAACAATTAAAAAAAAAAAAAAAAAAAAAAACCCCAGAGAATATATTTAAATAGAAACCATTCATTTCTTACATCTCAGCACATGAAGGGCTAACAGAAGAGGTTAAAAAACACACTGGAAAGAAAATATATTGACAAAATAAATATTTTAACCTAGAATAGGGCATGATTAGAACTTACAAAGGACCCGGAGAATAATTTAGTGTCATTTTTGAGTGTCAAGCTGTGATTCCTAATATGCCTAGAAAGCACTGGGATGTTATTTCTTATGGAAAGTGGATCAGGCTGCAGCTCCATCCCTGTTCTTGCAAGTGTTGGAGCCACACGAGTCCTCTGCCCACTTGCACAGAGGAAGCACTTGAAGTGAAAGCAAAGGAAGAATAAACTGAGAGGTTGGTCTCCTGAAGTGAAAAACCCCTTCCCTTTCCCTCGAATAGTTCCCACCACTCCAGTTTTCTGCAGACCACAAGAGGACAGGGAAGATGAGAGAATCCTGATACAGGACATTTGGGAAGCTCTAGCATAGCTCTTGTATGTTAAAGAAGGTTTGGGCTAAACCATCCATTCTGCCACACGCTCTGTTCCCTTCGGTGCTTCCAGCCCTGAGAGCCAGCTCTGGTGGCTCTGGGATCCAGACTCATCCAGGGTCCTTCCAAAAGTACGTTTCCTCCCAAGGAAGGTATCTCCTGGGAGCTGCTCTACTTCCAGCAAAGCCATTGCTTGTGCTGATGGCACCTGCTACCCCCTGCCAGCAGTATCCTGGCTTTCCAGTGGATTATGTGGAGCATCAGCAGGGAGCACAGAGTGCCTGAGGCTGCACACACCAAAAGAGCCCCTCAAGCTGAGCCAACACATGCTCTGTATCTCCCCCAGCCCCACCCTTCTCATTCCATCTCTTTCCCTCCCAGCTGGAGGAAGCAGTCACCGGCAGCTTGGGAGAATCTTCCAGAAAGGGATCAGACTCTCCCTAAAGCAACACCTTGGAGGTCCCAGGACAGGTTTAGTGTGGCAGAAACAGGCGTTAACAGCACACTGCCCCCAGCACCTACTGGTGTAGGGATGGGGGATGGAGGGCCAGCAGTCCCACAGCTGTGGGGGCTCGGTGACAGTGCCGGTGATATCCGTGCCACTCTGCACCATCTGACTGTCCCCAGCCTGAGCAATGCGATTATCTCCTCCGGCTGGGCAGGGAAGCTGGATTAACATGCTTAGAATCACCTGATGTGGCCATTTACAGGGTCAATGTGTTTCAAGGATTTAGAAGAGAAAATACACACTTAAAACACCCATGGAGCTTTTTGCA
Source organism: Scytalopus superciliaris (assembly GCA_013400415.1). Taxonomy (NCBI): domain Eukaryota; kingdom Metazoa; phylum Chordata; class Aves; order Passeriformes; family Rhinocryptidae; genus Scytalopus; species Scytalopus superciliaris. The sequence goes on from VXBX01007605.1 coordinate 60,552, forward strand.
TTGACAGGAATACCAACAATTCATTCTGTGCTGGCGAGACTGCTCAGGCGATCACCAGACGCCGTCTGAAATCAAACCAGCGTTGCCGCAGAAGTTTCCTCAGGTTTCTGGGAACTGGTGGCCACATCTGATGTGTTGCAGCAAGGCAGGAGCTGGCAGTGCCAATCCCTGAGCATTGGGCTCACCTTGTGTTGAGAGCGAGGGCACTGGGCGGGAGCAGCAGTGAAGCCGAGGCAGACTGTCCTGGCACCTTCCATTAGCCACAGAGAAGATGGAATGGGAGAAACCCTCTGCAGACCTACACAGAAGGGCTTTGACTGGGGAAAGGGCCAGCAAGTGGGGAGAAAAGCTCGATCCCCAAGTTATCTCGATCCTTGCTCTGGTTCTCCCTGTCTGCTTTGCAAGCCACGCTACAGGGAGCAGTGACCTGTGGAGCAGCAATGAGGTGCCACATCAGTGCAGAGGGGTGGCAGGGCAGCCTGGCCTGGGCCCAGCTACATAAGGACAGATCCTGGAAGAGGATGCAGGCAGTGTGGGACAGGAGACGATGAGCAGGGAGAGCACAGAGTGACACCTGACCTCGGACAGCCTGGAATCCTGCACCAACACTTCCCTTCAAAGATTAATGTGTCTGCTCTCACAGACCATCAGTGCTGCCATCAGACCATTTGGTAACAGGTTTTCTGTGTCACAACCTCCCAGAGCGTGTGGTCCCCAGAGAATGTGGTATGGGCTGAAATCACTATGCCGAGATAAAAGCTTCTATCACTTGGTCTAGAGCAACTTCCAAGAGAGTTTGACACACACCAGCATCCTGGGAAGCTCAGACACATCAGGTCAGAAGGAAGTAGCTGGTTGCCTTAGCCAAGGAGCGTCCTGAGGAAGAGGGGCTGGAGCCTGCTGCCTGCAGGGGCTTTCAGCTGATAAAATGCCTCAGTGTCAGGATGGGAGATTCTCCTGCCATGCACTGCTCAGCTCTCTCTTTGATCCTGCCATCCTGCGCCACTGGCTTCCTCCCAAGGAACACGCTGGGGGATGCAGAGATGGCTGGAGCTGCCTGCTCCAGCTCTGCCTGTCAGCCCAGCAAGCCAGGCACACATGCTGGAATCCCTTCTGGCAGCTCCAGAGGAGCAGCACTCTCAGCCATGCCTCTGGCAAGCAAGGGAATATGCTTGTTTGCACTGAGACTGCAGCCCCGTAGGAGCTGGGTGTTAATAAAGGGCAGAGGGATCCAAGGACACTCCAAAAATTATAAATAGCACAGCCACAGTCATCCAACACTTTCTCAGGTCCAAAACTAGAAGGAAATGAGGAGTTTCACCTCCAGCACAGGCTGGCACGGCTAATTCCTCCATGGTAACCATCTCCCTCAGTGTTCTATACAAGCCTCTGGGGCTTGTCTTTTTCTTTCATCCCTACCCCCAAGAACCAGCATGTCTATCCTACCAGGCATGGCAGGGAATCCAGGAACCTCAGTTCACACCCCATCCACAAGCAAGTCCCATCCATCTGCATGGATGTTATTTACAACAAATGCAGAGCTCTACAGTCACCCAAGAAGGAATCTAAGGTAAGGAAAAAATAACTGAGCTATTTTAAAAGGCAAACACACCAGGAAAACTCCTTGTGTGAGAGTGCTCTCCTAAAGAACGAGGTGCTTCCTGCATCAACGTTACAGCATCCATTTAGCCCAACATTTTCCATCCTCATCAGCTGCCAGAGCTACTGGACATGGCCAACAGACTGCTTCAAATTAGAGCAAGCCCAGATAAAACACAAGGCAAAAAATACCCTGTGAGATTTAGAAATGAAACGCCACAGAAAGTGGGGAAAAGCGACCACCATATGGTACCGGGAGATGTGTGAGTGGGAGAGGTAAAGGATTTTAACTTGTGAAGCACATGTTGAAAGGGGAACAGTTGTTCCTTGCTGTCGAATCCGACACGAAAGCCAATACATTAACATTTTATCTAAAAATAAAGACACACTCCTCCTGAACATTCCAGCTCAGTCAATTACATGCTGATTGACAGAGCCGTCTACTTGGCAGGACCTGCCTACAGAAGAGGATGATCCCTACATAAATTGAAGGGCAAGGCTGCTCTCTCCCCCCTGGGCTTTTGTTTCAGCCCAGTGTGACGTACTAGTTCATTCTGAAGGGTTTTCAGCATCAAGAGCTGGTTTTGTGCAGCTGGGACAGGAAGGAGGGGATTAAGCGAGTGCTGGAGAATCGTGGTCTGGCAGGAATAGTGTTGGATTTAAATAGAAAGAGTCAGCTCGNCCAAGGACTGTGGGAGGACAAAGTGGCCTGACAGCGACACTGGCCCGCCGAGCACGGGGTGGGAGGGCAGCTCCGAGCCACCTTCACAGTGCAAAGAGGGCGTCCTCCGAGCGCTCCTGCTTTTTCCTGCTGGAAGGATTTGTTGGAGGGGTGGGGGCTTCCACGGGAGGGGATGGCAGATTGGGAACCATCTCCGCCGCTTTGGCTCGCTCTTCTAAAAATTTGTCAAACTCTGCAATGCAAAAGAAAAAGAAGGAAGACAGGTAAGACCTGGGGCTGCGGGGCCCCAAAGACAGAGGTTAGCAGGGGCTGAAATTCCAGTGCCTGGTGTCCCTGGGCTAAAATTCCAGTGCCTGGCATCCCATCAGGCTGTGTCTGCGGGCACACATACTGGCACAGCCTGACTTCCTCAGGAAAGGGTACAGCTGTCCTTGGAGACACCCGAGCTCAGGCAGCAGCTGGAATCAAACCCACACTATGCCACTGGCTGTGACAGAACCAGGGAAACATCATTCCAAAGGGCTGAGCAGCTTGGGGACACGTTCCTGCTGGCACAAACACAGTGCTCAGCCAAGGAAGATGGCAGGGAAACACTCAGAGCCAGGAGGGCTCCCCACACCATAAACATGAACCTTTTGCTCTGAAACGCTCTCCTCCCGCCTTTCCGAGCACAGAAGTATTTGCTGGGGAACATCAGGCTGGGAGAAGGCAGCATCTCAGCAGGGATCAAAGCAAATTCCATCTGAGCACTAACCTGAGAACGGCTCTCTCTGCTTACCTTCACTGGTCACTCCTTCTTCCAGTTCGTTGCCTTTCTGCAATGGGAACAAAAAGGCACGTGAGCACACAGGCAGCGCTTCCCCTTCCCTGTCATCCCCTCTACCTTTAATACAACTGGACACTTCCCACCACTTGTTTCCACATATTAACCATCGGAGCAGGGTGACCTGGGGAAATCACATGGCTCCCACATCGGGAGGCCAGTGGGGACTGACATTTCACTGCACTGCAGAGCAGGAGGACGAGCACTGAAGATTGTGAAGATTGCTGATGGATGGCTAAGCTTTCCCCGTTGGATCTGAATGTCAGTCCAGCACTGTTTCCCCTTCAGACAGTAATTCTGGTCCAAAACTGAGCTGCATGAGTCACACACACACACTGTACCAGATGGCATCTTTTCTGTCACACAGTCCTTAAGAAAGTCAGGACTGTGGTTTGCATTGTCTCTTCAAATAAAATGCACTTTTAGCTGACAAAGGACACGTGCCACAAAATCATTTGGGGCCAACATTCCGCCTGTGGGAGTTCATTTTGGAATCCATATAAAAATACAGCAGCTTTCCTGTATCCATGCTGTACAAAGACAAATCCAGGGTGGGCTGGGTGAAGGATATGATGGCAGTTCGTGTCTGTTCATGACAATCAAAGGCTGGGAATGCTGGGGGGTCACTGCATTTCTACCAGCTGTGTGCATTTCAACATGTGCATTTCCAATAAGGAAATTAGAAGTCCAAGGATATGCATCCCTGTCAATCTATGAGGATGTTGAGACCCACTTGAAAAAGAAAAGTATTTGTCTGTATCTGGCTTCTCTTCCAGGAGAGTGGGAACATCCTGACTGGCCTCACGAGAGTTTTTAGTGCCTGAGCATCTCCTGGTTTCCTACTGCACTGAGGTTTCCAAAGGTTCACACAGCAGCCACTGCTTCACAGGTAGAGTTTGTCCCATCATACCCCAAAAAGGGTAAGGAAATAAAGAACAATTATCTAACCTAACCTGTAACTTCCTCAGCTGGGAAGCAGAGAACTGAAATGAACCACGAATTAAAAAAGGAAGGGGGGACCCAGAGTGAAAAACAAAAATCCAGTCCGAATTTTCTCAGAGGGCTTCTCTCTGCTGCACCCACATACGACTGGGATGGGGATCCAGGAACACCCCCAGGCTTGCTCAGGCATTTACAGGAAACGTCTCTGCTTTGCTCCTTTGAGGCAGCACTGCCCAGGGCATGACAGATGCACAGAGCTACCTCCATCTCTCTCCATCAAATCTTCTCTCTTGCTAAATTAATTTAAATGCCAAAGACAAAACTTTATAGTTTAAGCAGAGTGGACATGCTACATTTACTGTATTTCTTTAACAAAATGATGCCAGTTTGTAATTAAATTTGCAAGTGACTCCTGTGCCGGGGCCTGACAAACCTACCTGCAGCTGGAACCCAGTGACATTTCAGAGACAGCCAAACTCAAACTTTGAACCCAGAATCTGTTTAAGCACTTCAGGCACCTTTGGGAAGCTGGAGAATTTTCCCCCTTCCAGTCCAGCCAGCTCTGCCGGTGCCGGAGGGGAGGGCTGACGTGCCAGAGCCTGCCGGCAGCGCTGCTGCCAGAGCCAGGAGCCTGAACCCCACAGCTCCCAGCTGAACAGGCAAGGGGCTGGGAGAGACCCTAAGGAGCAGGAAGTTCTCTGTCTAGAGCTGGAAGAATGGAAGGAGACGATCCCTGGGGATACAGTGACCACAAGTTCGGTTCACTAAAACCATGCTTAAAAGAACAGTATGAATGCAACCCACCCCCCACCCCCAAAATGCACTTGGTTAATTTGAGTCAGATGCTTACATTCAAAAAAAAAAACCAGAATAAATGTGTACTAGTTGTACCCTGCTTAAACCAAATGTGTGTTGGGACAGCAAAAGAAACTCCAGAGCAAAGGAAAAGCTACTTTTAGTTCTGCTTTTTGTTTGTTTGTTTAATAACTACCAGACAATAATAATTTAGGAGAAACTGAAAGTTATAGACATTGAAGAGAGACTGCTATAAATTTTTATTATTACTATTATGAAACATGTGAAGATTGCCTGCCAATTTAACAAAGACATCTTGATTTGAAAGGAATCTAAGCCCTGATCCAGCATCTCTTAAAAGCATGCCTCAACATAAGCATGAACTTAGATCCTGCCTAAATAATTCAGCTTTAACATGGGCTTTAAGTCTGGTGGAGAAAACTTCAATCTATATTTAATGCTTCCCTATTTGGGGACCAGAATCCCATGATTTCTGGAACACATGTTATTCTGTGATGGAGAAGGGAAAATAAAACAGCTCAGAAAAAAAAGTGTTTTGACTGAGTTGCTGAACAGGACCCTGTCTCTTCCTGCTCATGTATTCCTTTCAAAAGGGACCAAGCTCTCTGGTTGGGAAGTTTCACTGCTTCCTGCTACGAGAAGTACCAGGAACTCAGCAATGCATCGAAAGTTACCCATACAAGTGAAAAATGAAAATATAAAGAGTCTCACCAAGTCGGTACTGAGCCACTCCTCAATGTCATCCATGACAGAGGACTGTGCAACAGGGATCTAGGGAGTGCAGCGAGAGAACAGCAAGGCAGGCAAAAACCAAAACACATCCACAATCATGGCCACAGAGCGATGGAAAACGCCAGAAATAAGATTAAAAACAAAACAAAAACAAAGATGTAAGATGTGCTGGAAAAAAAGAAAAAAAGGCAACAAAATATAAATGGCATTTCAAATAAAGAAACAACTTGGAAAGGAAATTATGAACAACAAGGCTAAAAAAAAAACAAGAGAAAGATTATGGGGAATGACGTGACGATGCCAGCATAAGACGGGTAACTTCTCGACCACATATTAAAACCATCAAGATGGACTGATGATTCTAATCTTGATCGTGAAAAGCTTTTAAGGGTAGAATACTGGATATCAGTTAGGTTTTGAAATGTTAAATTTACACCTTTCATCTTTTTAAATGAGTATTAGCCACAGTGAAGAGTTAGCAAAAAGAGGGGCTCAAAGTCTTCAGGCAACACTGCTATGAAAACAATCTGGTTTTCCCCACAGGTGGAGGAGTCAGAGCCCAGGGTACAGTCGTGCTTTCTCCCTGGTCCTCCTCCCACCACGCCACCGAGTCCTGGCAAGCCTTGACACAATTGTTTAAAGCAAAATCTGTCCCAGCTCCCTATTCCTCCACCTCTGCCAAGGGTGACCGTCGGCAGCGGAGCTGGAGAAGCCGACGTGTGCCAGTGCCAAGTGCAGGGTCTCAAAGGTGAGGGTGAGGATGGGGCAGAGGGGAGCACAGCACACACTGCCCTCAGCTCCAGAGCTGAGCAGGGCTCTCCAGAGCCTGCCTGTAGATCTGCAGGGATAGTTTAACACCCAGGCATCGGTGTGATTGTGACAGGCAGTGCAGAGGCAGCTGAAGTGCAGCGATTTCACACAGCACTAGAGGCAACTGGGTCAGTGGAGGGAAATTACTGGGTATTAGGTGTAGAATTTCCTGACTTAGCTACACTGCTTAAACACAACAGAGGCCTGCCGAGGTAAACAGGAAAACACCACAATAGATCTCGTAAGGACAACCTGAAAAATACTTGGAAAACAATGTCAGACACGCAGGTTCCAGGCCAGAGGACGGCAGCCAAGCACTGGGGCTGGCAGGCAGGAGACCTGGCGCTGCTGGAGGGGATTTCCTAGGCAGAAAAGGTGTCAGGGGTTCTCCACAGCTTTGCCTGAAATCCCTCATAGGAATCACCCTCCCTGGAAGGGATCAAAAAACACGTAGATGTGGTGCTTGGGGACATGATTTAGTGGTGGCCTTGCCAGTGCTGGGTTTAATGGATGGACTTGCTGATCTTTTCCAACCTTAATGATTCTGTGATTCTACACAAGAGCTGAAAAAGGCTCTACAGGTAAATTTGTTGGGAGATGTAGTTTTCTCAGGCACTTGTAGCAGAGAAAGACAGAGAGTCACTGGATCACAGAGGCAACAGCACAGCCTGAGGCTGTTTAGCAAAGCTCCTCTGGAATTTTTTCATGGAATCAAATGGTCCTTTGTACTGAGGTCAGTTAAGCCCTTGCTTGAGGTGAGGTCTGCTAAGGTGTGTTAGTTGTGTCAAAGCACTGGAAATCCAGGGCTCAATCCAGAGCATCTCCCACCAAGACAGGCACTGGGAAGGTGTCTGGGCTCCAATTCAGGTTTCTGGACAAAGTAGACATGACAGATCCAAGAAGGGTCAGAGGTACAAAGTGTCACTTTGCTTTCAGTCAATATATGAAAATCCCAAACAGAAAATATGTTCCTGAAGTTTCCTCTGGAATGGGTCAGTTTTGGGATAAATGCCCCTTCCTAATTTGCTGTGTGCTGGAGCTGCTGTGAGCTGGCCCAGACAGCCACTCACAAGAGAAGGGCTCTGTAAGCATCTTCCAACACCCTCCTTCCCAAGGACAAGTTGCATCTTGTAGAATTGTCTTGTTAGTTTAACAGCTTTATAAATACTGGCTTCAGAGATACAAAGGAATGAATTTATTCAGCCAACAGCAACCTAAAACCCACTGCAGAGGCTGCACTGCTGTCTCCCTCCTGTGCTGCTTAACCTGCATGCAGTAGGTAATGCTGTGGAAGGTGCAGCCTTTAGGGCTGTTGGCTGGTTTGCAGCTCAGAAAGGTGCTGGCATTTCTTTAAGGATAAGAAAATGTGTATGGAAGGGAGTAAGAAAATAGCTGGGTTACTTTTGCTTTTCTGTGAATAACAGTGCCTAAAGGGGCTCCAGGAGAGCTGGATTGGGACTTTGGACAAGGGCCTGGAGGGACAGGACAAGGGGGAATGGCTTCCCACTGACAGAGGACAGAGTTGGATGGGATATTGGGAGGAAACTCCTCCCTGTGAGGGTGGTGAGGCCCTGACACAGGTTCCCAGAGAAGCTGTGGCTGCCCCATCCCTGGAAGTGTCCAAGGCCAGGTTGGACATGGCCTGGAGCAACCTGGGATAGTGGAAGGTGTCCCTGCCCATGGCAGGGGGTTGGAACGAGATGATCTTTTTTTCCAACCCAAACCATTCAGGATTCTATGATTCTGTGAAAATAAGAGCAGCTGTTCTAAAAAGCATAGGCAGTCCTGTGGTCCCTGTACTGGAAGGAACAGCAGCTCAGATCTTGGTTATCCTGAAAACATGACAGATGACTGATCAAGTACTGGATTCCTGAGACTCAGAGGACTCTTGAGTTTGCAGGAGTCCTCCAAGAACAGCTCAGCAGCACAGGAGTTTGTGCTGTGATGTTTCGTAAGACTTTTTTAAAAAAAAAAAGAAAGAAAAAAAGCAAAAGAGGAATTCTACTTTCAGCTTGAGCTACTTATAACAAACAAACAAAGCCCTCAGAAGTGCAAGAACACTTCTTGCAGAGAAGCAGACAAAGCTGTAAGATAAACATTTGAGCATGTCAGCCGTTTGCTATTCAGCACTGACCTTTTAAAAAGCTTCCCTGTCTCCCAGCACAGGCACAGCAGAGCTGAGGGTTTGTGTCTATTGCTCCTTCCATGCTCTGACTTCCCATTTACTTTCCTCAGACTCTGAGCCCCATTTTCCTCATAAAACTTCGGTTACATGTGTCAGGTTCAATTTGTTCAAGAATAAAGAGGGGGGAAAACTCTCAAAGAGCAACTGGAAGTTTTAAATTATTTTAACTATAACATTGTACCATTTAAATTTCATCTTAAACCGACCACACAGAGAAGTTCATTTTTTGCTAGTCACTTGGGTATTTGGCAAGTCTTCCCCTTCCAAAAGCCCTAAACTGAAAAATCTGGAGGGCAGTTGTGTTAACTAATCCCTAAATCCCAACAGGAGAGATGTAAAAATAAATTAACTAGTTTACACATTAAAAAAAGACAACAGTTTCTGGGAACAAACAGCAGTGGCAGCCACAGACTACATGGAAAAAGCTCTGGAATGGAATACTGTCCTGTTAATACTTTGATTATGCAAACATCCATTGTCTAGTGAAGCTCTCAGACTTGGCAAGACAGTTCCCCAGATAGTCAGTTCTGGCTGCAAGAGCTGTTTTCATAAAGATATTGTGATTTCTTTTTTTAAAAGTCTATACTCAAAGTAAATGGAAATTAAGTCATGAAATATTTTTTGGTGCTTTAAGTAACTGGCTTTAATTAAAAGTTGGGCTGATTGTTCAAATTCCTTTTTCATTTAGTCTTCGGAAAATCCTGCAAATGGGATCATCCCAACAGCCCTGAAAGGGAAATGGAAAAGGGGGGCTGGGAGAACAAAAGCAAGTGTTCAATCCCACAAAACCCACAGGAACCTGGAACTCAAGTTCCTACTTATCTAAGTTAGATTGTGTTGATGTTCTCACTAGCAATCAAAAGCCAAAGAGTATTGCCAATACATTTCCTCACAAGTCATAAGATCCAATATTCTACCCTTAAAAAAGACAGTTTAAGGTTATTATTATCACATTTTATTTCTATTAAAAATGATCCCACTGGAAAAGAAGCAGGTATGAAATGACAATTCAGGTCTCTAGGTGAGCTCATTAATGTTCTTAAAATGTTTAACAAGGTTTATGCTAATTGTTGCTAGACTACTGCCTTGTAATAGCTTAGTTAATTCCACTTCTTTCTAGATGTTTAACAAAGCTGACACCAGTACTTGGTTAGTTGCTACTCCTTGTTGGTTAGGAGGAGTAAGGAAAGGCCTGTCATTCCTACAGCAGCACTAAGAGCACACTATTAGGCTACTCCAACTTACTACTACAGTCTTACCATCTATTTAAAGCTGTTGTGATCTTGAAATAGCTGCCTGCCCTCAATATTAGAACACGCTTGACTTCACATGTAAGGATTAAACTAACGACTTGATCACTTGTAACTGTGTTTACGCATTGCACAGACGGGGAAGGCAAGAGCTCTGGTGCAGCGTGTTCCACAACACAGCCTGTTGTGCCCGTACAACAACCAGCCCATCTGGATCTGACAGGCGTGTCCACACCGTGACAGACCTCGTTCACGTGGGGGATCACATCATCCTTGTCCAGAGCTCTCCAAAATGTCACAGCTGGACAGGTAAGGAGACCCATGTGGTCTTCAGCTAGGGGAACACACCTGCTTGCCTTCAAAAGGGAGAGGGGTCCTGCCACACAGAATAAATGAGATTTCTCACGTCTGTTTTTTAGTTTATCTGCAATTCAAGCACTTCAGTCTCCGAGAAGTGACATATTTCAACAGTCTCAATTACCCAAGTGATTTCCACATCTCAGATCCTATCTCTCTCTTGAAGGCACACATAGCGGAATCCCACTTGGTTACTTATTAACAGAGGTTTCATTTAATCTTTACTCACACATTTTTACTACAGAGAGGGCTCTCCTCTCTAGCCAGGCACACTGCTGGTGGTCAGGATACAATGCTGAGAGTTGTTCATATCACTTTTGGTAAATTCTGGTTCAGTTTCATCACTCCCTGCCACTGTCCCAGTTAATGTCCTGACGTAGTGGCTTAAGCAACACCTGCTTCTCACTTTCATAACAAATAATCCACTTGGGCTGACAGATTATTCTAACAAAGGAATATATTCATGCAAACCTCAGTATCTGTCCAGTCTCATGAGAAAGGCACTGATACTACCTGCACTGAAACATGGCCTTATGGTAAAGTCTGACCTAAGAGGTGCTGATACAGACCCTGCATAGCATAACCCTGACCTCACACTGCAGACAGATCCAGCACTAGAACAGCTCATCTCCCATCCCTAAGTCATGTCTGAACCAGAAACATTTTCTGGCCAGTATGATTTCGTCTATGTTAGTTTTGTAGGCAGAGCTGGAATGGATAAAGGTGTGGCTTGTGTCTGCTTGGTGCTGGCATCACCTTGCCAGCAGAACTGAGCTACAGGGTAAGGTGAAACAAGAACAACACTGCCAAATTCACTGGGGGAGTACAGCCAGAGACTGCCTCTGCAAAGGTGTGTGGTGAACTGGGACGCACTGAAATGGAGTGGGAAGGACTCAGCCCTAAGCTGAAATGTATCACAGTTTGGGCAGAACAACGTCAGGTCGTGAGGGATGTGAGAACCACTCTGGCAGGTGGAGAATTCCCTTTGAGTGGTCCCAGTGTTGTACAGGCACAGGGAACAGCAGTGTCAGCTTGCCTCTCTTTCCCCCTTATTTCAGAAGTACAAAAGGTTACCACACAGAGGGCACATCAAGTTCATACCTGGGATTCTAGTTATCCACTGGCATTGCAAATGCTATAGGTCGTATTAATAAATACGGTTAAGAACTACAGCCAGTTAAGAGAGAAACGGAGTTAATGATTAGTTTAGTTTTATTTTAGGCATTTCTCTCTCGCATTTAGCATTACAAACAAGGTGACAGGCTTGTAAGAGCAGTGACTGGTTGGACAGCCAGACCCCCTTCCCTCCCCAAATCCATATGCCTCCATGAATGCTGCAGTATCCTTTTTCCAGACTGAATAACCACAAGCCAATGAAGGAATATGCTGTTTGTTTTTTTAATAAAGCAGTGGTGTGAGTGGTGTGAACAGCAGGGGTGCCGATTTCATGCTTCCCCGCTCTTGTAAACAGTGGAAAGGCAAAGAAGAGGAACTAACTCAATCACTGGATTATTCATTATGGATGAACATCTAACAGTGGCACAGCACATCCCTGGCTGCAACAGAGCCACCGAACAGCGAGAGCCTCTGTGAGCCACAGTCAACAGCATCACAGGCAAAGCTGATTCTGCTGCTCATTTTACAGCTTTTCACTCTCATTTTACGAGCTGTGGGTCTCAGAAAGCACTAAAATGACACTTTGGCTCCCAAGAACAGGTGCCCACAGTGGGTTTATCCATGTGTGTGAGCAGGCATGGAACTGCTTTTGGGTGCTTGTATGGGCAGGCAGATACAGCACGTGTCCAATCACTGGGTGTGCACCAGCCATGCAAACCTGGGACAAATTCCCAAGATGGCCCTGAGAAATAATCTGGATTAGCCCTAAATCCAGAAGAATAAATGCAAAGCGTTTCCCAGAGCTGATACTGTACACTCTGGATTTTCTCAACATTAAATTCTCTGGGCTGTTTCTCTTTTTAGCGCTGGGCATCTTGGACTGGAACACTCAGGGCTCTCCCTGGAGTGAGGCATTCCTGCTCCATGGGTCTCTTGACACCAGCCCCACACTTGCACTGCCAGCACACCACAGTCCAAAGGGAATTGTCCCTGCACCTTTCTGAACTCAGCTGCAGCCAGGACTGTCTCAGGAGGATTTTCTACAGTTAGGTCACATTATTGGTACTAATCTCACACACTTAAAGTGATGGATTACATCGTCCAAAGGTATAAAACTGGTCTTAGAACTTGGCTTTAAGGCATAGCTGAGGCTATTTTTTTCCTACCTCTGGCTTCTGCAACTAAAGCAGGCTTTGAACTACTCTCTGCAAGCACGCTGATGAAGGACAACTTCAAACAAGGTCAAAATGTGCACAGGTTCAGTGATCTTCAGAAGCCTGATTTTATCAGGGCACTGGCATCACTAGACACAGGAATTAAATCCTTAAAGCCAGAAACACTATTGTACCTTTTGGAGTCTGATTCCTAATGCCAGAGGGGTGGAAGAAGTAAATCTGGGCAGGAGTTCTCCCATCTCCTTCCTTTCATAAAGAACTATCCCTTACATTACTCAATTCAATTAGGTATGATCCCACAAATTCCCTATATTTATTCCAGACCATGAAGTTAAGCACTACCAGAAAAGGCTGCTTTAAAGACAAATAGCAAATGTCCTCTTTATGAATAAGAACCATGAGACTTGTGTTTATCCCTCGAAAAGTGGATACTGCATAAATAAATCAAGACAGTAGAAGGAACCAGCTGGATCCCCAGGCCTCTTCCGAAGGTGACTTGGGATCCTACAAATGATTTGGTTTTTGGCAGGTCTTTGTGCTGTATAAACCAGAAATTGGTGCAAATCTTTCCCTTTGCCCCAGGTAATGATGTATAGGTGGGAAATAAACTCCTTGTACTGTCCGATTTCAAGCGGTTCAGTAGGGCAGGACAAGAGGTGAACAGAGGATGGTTATTCTAGGTCAGGGACTGGGGTGGGCAGTAGGAATTGCTTCACTGGTGAAGTCCTCACCATTCCTTGTGTAATTAGCCACTTGTCTATGGGCTCCATGTCTGAGTTCCCACCTTTACCTCTCCTCTGTGTTGAGAACAGAAAGGTCCATAAAGAGAGAAACCACAGCAACAACCCGTGATAAAGTAATATAACAGTTAAAAACTTCACACACAGAGACACATACACAGAGCCTACAGCAGCTTCTGGCAGCAGCTGTGTTCCCCTCTGCTGCCTGTCAGCTCTGTCTGTGGGGGTACAAACCTCACCCCCAACTCTGCACTTCCTGCAGACAATCCACACTGTTTTAGCACTTCTTTCATGCTGATATTAAAAATAAAAAAAATAATAAAATAAAACAAACACTGGCTAGTAGTGAGGCTGGTGTTTGTCATCTTCTTAGAAGAAGAAAAAGTGAGGCTGTGCAACCTACTGAAATCAGTCAGAGTGCACTGGAAGCTCTGGTGTTATGCTGTGGGGCGCTTCCCCTGTTTATGAAGCTGTGGGTTGCAGCACACCCTGCTCACGTCCCTGACTTCAGCAGACAGGCTCTGCCCCACACCAACAGCACAGCAGCTCCAGCAGTGGTGTTGAGTGGAGGTAAGTCAGGGCAGTTTGCTGCAGTGTCCTGGCAGCCTTTCAAACTGCCCCTCCTGAAGAGTGCAGAGGTTAACGGAGCGCTGATGCATCCAGTTCCCCTGAGCAGGCTGCAGACTGCATGGCACAGCACCACAAACACTCTAAGATGGCTTCTTGTCCTTCAGCATCTCCTCCCTGAGCCAGGGCGGGATGCAGAGTCATCCCTAGCTCTGGAGGGCCTTGCTTGGGACTGCCAGAGCATAGCAGTTCCAGCCCACCAGCCCTGCCAGAACTGGGTGAGCTCAACAGGGAGCCACTGGTGTGTTTTCTGTTATCTCCCCAGATACCTGCACACATGGGACACCCCTCCTGTCCCCATTACCACAGGTAATGTAGAATCAGCTGAAATCTTTTATGTCTCATTTCCTGAGGAGGGGAAAAAAAAAAAAAAACAAACGGGGGAAATCACTCCAATTTCATCCACTCTCTGTGTAACACCAGAGAATTGTTTCTTGGACACCTCTCCTCCCAGTTGTGATCACGCAACAACTCTGTGGCAACAAAAGCAATTCCCAACATGGAAAAGCAATATTAAGAAAACAGTGTATTTTTAGCTCATCTTGTTTCCAGCTGCTAAATCACATTAAAAGACAGCTAATGCCACGTGATCAGCCTCCTCTCCACAGACCATTCCGAGAATGACTACATTAGAAACGTTGGATGTGCTGAATTCTACCACTGGACAACTGTGCTGGAACAAGATGTGTGTGAAGAATGTGTTGCAAAGCTTTTGGCTCCTCCCTTGAGCTGTTCTTAAATTAGCTTTACCCGAATTAAAGCCTGTCTTTCATTTACTAAGCACTTCCAGTTTTTTTGCTACACATGCTGGGGGCTGGTAACTTTAGGAGAGTTTAATTTTTATTTCCTTTAAGAAGAGACACCCACTAGCCTCACAACAGTTGAGAAAAAGTAGTGTTTACTAATTACTGAGTGACTGCATTTCAAAACAAGCTCCTCTGATTACATGATACAGTCATGAGGGCCTTGGAAAAGAGGCTGAAAGTCTCTGCAGCATCTCAGACCCCAAGTTCCACAACCCATAAAGCGTTTGCCCAAAAAAAACCTTTGGCCATCAGACAAGCTTATGGACAGCCCTTTGAACTGACAACACCTGGGGCAGAGCAGCAGCTCTGCTGCTGTGAATGACACATTGCACTGGTGCCTCAAGCAGAACTGGCTGGGAACAAAAGTGTTAATAAATAAGGACATGACCCCGAGGCCACCAGGGGAATACAGCCCCCTTGACCAGCAGCTAAATGCAAGCCCCTTGTGTTTGGTTACCCAGGAACAAAGAGCAGAATCTCAAATGCTTCCCCAGGTCCTGCCAATAATAGCTCAGCCATACTGGGGGCTTGGGCTGTCTCTCTGGATTCAGGAATTCCTCTCTCACCTCTGCCCTCAATGCACTTCTGCCCTTGCCTCCCTGTGCTTCCCCTTTTCCCTCAGTACTGCTGGCATGACTTTTTGTGGGGCTGAGCTTGAAACTGGTCATGGGGCTGACCTGAGTTATTAATCACCCTTTTTGCAGGAGGGCAGGGACAGGAAGAAGCAGATCAGATTTGTGGGGTCCGGGGGATGCTCTGTAAGAAATCATGGCTGAGGCCCTGCTCCCACTGAAGGATGGCCCAGGCAGGCAGCTGTGATCTGACCCCAGCTGGCTCCCAACACAAATTCCCCCTGGCTCAGAGCACAAGCTGCCAGGCATGCCAGCTGCCCAGAGCACTCCCATTTCATCTCATGAAAGAACCAGGGCGGGATCACGGGGAGGCAATCCACAGAGCACTGGCTCTCCCATCCTATGCTGGCTCTGCCGTGCTCCCTAGTGGTCAGCACAGCCCAAAATTGGACTGGGAAAGGGTCTGAACTTGCTTTGTCCTCTAAAAACTTACACACAGCTGCATACCAAAGAGCAGGACGGTTTTAAAAGGCAGGGTGGTAGAAAGGGGTTGAGGGATGATCTGAAAGCTCTTTCACCTCTCCCTTCACTGAGGGATACAGACAAAACTGGCCAAGCTCTCTAAACCATGTTTTTAGTGCTGGCTGCTGTGAGGTGACAGCACATGGGCCTCTTCTGCCCACACAGGAGAGCAGGAGCCTGCCCTGGGCACACAAAACAGGCTGCATGAGAGGACAGTTATGGCAAGGCATGTGAAGCATTAACAGTCTGCATAATATCTCTCCCTGTAACTTGTTCATGAATCCATGCACGTGGAGCAAAGTCTTGTAGATTCAGACTTTGTCAGCTTTCATAAGCAAAACCAAACCAAACCAATGCACACCAGTGTTCACAGGACATTCCCCACTTAGTCTTTTCAGCAGTGATTCCAGCCAAAGAGCTGGATGCCCCCCAGACAAGCTGGAAGGACACAGGAGAATTTACCCACTACGATTCTGAAGTCCTTTAGACTGGAGTGCTAAGCAGCAGCTCTTTAGAGATCATTACTGAGCAAGTACTTGCTCCCAGATATCAATTTCAAAATAGCCAGTGCTAGCACGTTGCTGGAATACAGAATGAGAAGCTCAGTCAAAGCAGCTGCCTGCAGCTTGGATTGCACACGGATAACGAAACACAGAGCCATGACCTACCCCTCCTGTGTTCTGTTTCCGAACATCCAGGGCAGATGCCAGTCCTTTGACAGCCTGCGGGTCCTCGTACGTCACACTGAAAGAAAGGAACAAACCACAGAACTAGAAGGAAGTCCAGCAGTCACACATGGGGAATCAGGAAGGCTTGGGTTGGAAGGGACTTTAAAGACCATCCAGTTCCACTGTCCTGCCATGGGCAGGGACACCTAGACCAGGTTGCTTTGAGCCCCATCCAACCTGGCCTTAAACACTTCCAGGGATCCACAACCTCTCTAGGGAACCTGTTCCAGTGCCTCAGCATCCCCACAGGGAAGAATTTCTTCCTATTATCTAATCCAAACCTACTCTCTGTCAGTGTGAAGCCATTCCCTCTTGTCCTCTCACTCCAGACCCTCGTAAATAGTCTCTCTCCATCTTTCTTGTAGGCTCCCTTCAGGTACTGGAAGGCCACAAATAGATCACTCCAATGCCTTCTCTTTTCCAGGCGGAACAATCCCAATTCTCCCAGCCTTTCCTCATAGGAGAAGTGCCACTGGATACTCTGATTTACTCCCCTGGAAATCAGAAAGCACATTCCTTTTCTTAACAAAACTTGGAGAGTACTAAGTGTATCCCAAGAAGAGGAGCATGCTCTGTACAAATACCATCAGTTTCAGAAAGCACCTTGGGCAAAGAGGGTAAGATCAGCATTGTGAAAGGCAGGCAAACAGGTTATGAGGCACTCTAAACAAGTACAAGAGCAATCAGGGGACTGTGAAAAGAGGCATGATTCCAGGTTACATTTAATAAAGCTCTGGAGATGACATTTGGAAGCCTGACCTTGATGTGTACATGGGGGGAGGTGGAGGGAGACTCAACAACAGGTGGAATTATGCAACTGCAGTGAAGCAGACAAAGAAATGCACTATTTACAGAGCTTTTAAAAGCTTCTTCAATTGCAATGCAAGAGGCATGTGTAACAGTCAGGTGACAGAGGCAACAGCATCATTTCTCAGAGCACAGTGGTGAACCATGAGCTGCAGCAGATGCCAACACGTGCCCATAAATCAGCTCCTGGGAGGAGCTGCCTGAGCAGGAGGAGCCCTCTCTCCTCCAGCGTGTTGCCTTCTCCCTAGCTGTGAGCACAGCACCCAGAGCTCTCACCTACACACCACAGCAAGTCACACTCGTGCCTTTACTCCTCCCTGCTGCTCTGTTTATAGGTGTACAACCCAAGGAAGATAGAGCAATCCTCCCTTGTGAAATCACGGACTGATCCGTGCTCCTTGCTCCATTAGTACCATGTAGGAAGAGTAGTTCTGTGCTTCATTTAGCACAAGAGACAGAGGGACCTCGATTAGATCTCTCTGAAGAGCATCTCCTTCCCGACTGTACATCAGGGCTCTCAGCCCAAAATCTCCAGTGGCAGCATATCCCTCTCCATTAGAGCACATCTTCTCAGCACTGATCCCAAAGCTGAGGCAGTACCAATAGCTACACTGAGAACTGCAAATAAAAGATCCTAATAAATTCGCTGGCTCAAGTTTCCCAGAGCTGGTAAGTTTTTGATAAACTATTTAACAACATTTCTTAGCTTGAGACAAGATATCGATATTCTGACTCCTAGCTCATCCTCTAAAATCCGAAATCAGAGGGAGGCAAGAAATAATATATGAAAGAAAAATACCTGAGTGTGTCTTTTATTGGATCTGACTTGACAGGGATCAAAGGATTTCTTAATAAGTGCATAGATTTATTTTACATTAAAATAATTTGACCTGTTAAGTGCCCTTGAAAGTGCCAGATTTGCAGCTCTAGAGTTGCAAGCCCTATGCATACAAACAAATTAGGGGTAGCATGGCAGCCTGGCAAGCTACACTGCCTTGACAGCATGTGAGAGTCTGACTGGGGCCAAAGGGAGAGTTAACTGGGTGGTAATTCTGTTTCCAAGCCCCTGCTGACAGTAATTCAGTAACCAAAGTACATCCATGACCTTCAGGTGAAGGACCCTTATGCTCCTGTATCTCAAGCATGGGTGGGTGGGATGACAAGCCTTTAGGAGAGGAAGCATCTGCAGAAGTCAAGGCAAGTACACTTCCAAGTTTCCATTGAGCTCATTAACTAAGACAGTCATTACTCAGCCAGTCTGCTCTGTCCAGCAGCAGGAACTTCTCCACTTGCTCATAATAATAATGACCAAAAGGATACAGATTGGATTAAAAGCACAAAAACATACACCAAAACTACTTTATCAGACTGAAGGCAGGAAGTTCCAGATTTATGCCCTTAGAAAACAGCAATGCCATGACTCAGTGCTAGAGACAAACTCCAACTTACTTCTTTCGCTGCTCAGCCAAGGAGCTGCCTCTTGTCTGTGCAAACATGTCGAAATCATCACGAGGGTTACTGTGCTGGAGAGAGCTGAGTGTGCCACTGACGCTGTTTGTGCCCAAGTCTGCAACCAGAGGCAAAACCAAGTGAACCAGTGAAATAGCAAACCATATGCAAACACCATCACCTGGTTAACTGCTGCAGCACTGAGCACAGTTCTGTCCAAAAGAGGCTGGAGGCTGCTAATCATGTATTTCTTCAAAGACAAATGTAGAGATTGTGTTTTTCATCCTGGAAGGACCATTCTGTAAGTGCTCCTTCTTGAGGAGCCAGCATTTGGGGATTGATGTTCACCTGCTGCCAATCTTCTCCTGAGATATTTACTACCCATTAACATGATCCAAAATTTTGGGCATGGACAGTTTTCTCTCAGTTCCTGACCGTGAAGCCAAACAGTTTCAAACCAAGGGATATGGGACTGGTGCAGTGCTGAAAGAGGTGGGGAACCTCCAGTCCAACCCAGCGATCCTGTCAAGGAATCTCTGGTTTGATAAAGGTTTCATCAGACCTTTTGCCCAAAGGTTTCAAATATTATTTGCAGAAGGGGAATTGAGAAAATTCACCAGACTGATTTCCTATTTTAGCTATATCGAAGCAGAAATAAAAGCAGTAGTTCAAATTTTAGCATGAACAAGAATCTTCACCCTTTCCTTCGTTCTCCCCTAAGGTTAAAAAATCCCTCTCTTTGTGCCTGGCTGATTCCCAGTTACAGATTGCCACAGTGCAGGGGAGTGGGAATGCCTTCCTAATCCTGGAAGCCACAGACCCAAACCTTTCAGAGGCTACATGGCAACATGAATCAGGTAGTGGAGAGCATGATTTAGATCAGGCACTCACCAAGCCCTGCAAGCTGTGAGGAAAGTGAAGATGGAGGTGCTGAGTTTCCGACCATTGGGCTCACTACAGCTGGAGAGCCAGGACCCAAATCTATTAAATTATCTTCTGTCACCTCATTCAGTACCTGTTGGGACACAACAACCACAGAAGTTACACATGCCAGAAATTTCTAATTGCTGTGGAACATTAAACACCACAAAATAATGGGCACTCCCTATAAAGATCTCTCTTGCATGCTGCTAAATGGACCAGTTTCTTGGATACTACAGTGATGAGTGCAGAATAAAAAGGGTCAGCCACCAAAAAAACTCAGTTTGACTGCTCAGCACAGCAGGAAACTTTTCTGGAGGTCATTTACATCTCTTCAGATTCAGCTAGTGTGTTTAACATCACACCAATATCAATCTAAGTAAACTGACTTTGCTTCCACATTAGGTATAAGCTGTTCTCAGAAACAAAACTTTGTTGTGACTGAAGTGTCAATGCAGAGCCTTGCTGAAGTTTGCATCACACTGCAGAAGAAGTGGCAATGCAAAGTAAATAGAGGAAATGGTTACAAGAGTGCAGAATAGAAAATGTAATAGAAGTACAATTTCATCATGAACTCAGACCTTGAACACTATAAAACAACTGAAAAAGAGTTTTTAGTGAAAGAATAATTAGAACTCTTCAGTCTGGAAAGGGGCTGCTTAAATAGGAGAGCGATTCCTAAAATTGTGAGTGGCATGAAGAAAATTAACCTGAACAGTGGTATTGTAAGACACAGTGAAGAAGAATTAGGTGGAGCAAACAAAAATCATTAAGTGACTTGATCAAATGTAAACAAAATATTTGTTATACATAAATGTAAAATAAATATGTAAAAATGTATAGTGAAACTGTAAGGACATTGTGAACTCCTAAAGTCCACAAGGACTCAAAAGCAATCAAAAAAAGTTAATAGAGGAACGAAATCCATCAGGGATTGTAAACACAGAGATGTTGTACTGAAGTGACTTCCTGAGCTAAAAGTAGTCACTTGGGGTTTGCCACATTCTTACACTCTTTTCCTGGTATCCACCACAGGCAGGACACAGGGCTGGACAGGCAAAAGGTGTGATACTACTACAGCTAGTATGGTGCAGCTGCTGACACAAGAAATGGAGTGAGGTACTTACTCCATTGCTGGCGTTTTGTGTTGAACGTCCCGATCTGTATCGTTCAAATCTGTTTGAAAAAAGACCCCAAAAAACAACATGGATTATCAAAACCACCACTAAACAATGGAAAACGTGAGTTTATAACCAAGCCGTGACACGTTTGCCAAAGACATCAGTTTTCTCTGGTTCAAAGAGGAAGCCTGTAAGCTTTAACTGCAAGCCAGGACAAAGGGAGGGTAGCTGAGAAGTTGCAGTCTTGGTAAATGTGAATTTTAAGTTGATTAATCTGATCCTGCAGTAAAAATACACCTGAAAAACACTGTAGGATTTGTCTTCTGGCTTTGGGGGAGTTTTAATCATTAAGTGCTCTGTGATAGACTGTTGTGTTACCTAAGGGACAGGAGGAGCTGCAGCAGGAATGATGCTCACAGCTCACCAATCTGAGCACCAGCACATCTTACTCCCACCTACCAGCTCCCTCTTGCTGCAATAATGTAAATGAGGAGCCGTATGTGTGTGGCACAGCCCGACCCAGGCACATGTGGCAAGAGGGACAATGATCAGCAGATTCCTTGCTTAGAACTTTCTAAGTCAACTCAAAGATGGTCAGAGATTATGCTCAAATAGGTTGGTGCTTTCCAAGAAGGAAAAGCAATGATGTTGGATAAAACCTTTCACTTCCCAGGGGAAGAAGCCTGGCTACCCTGTGCTTCTGAGGCCACAAACCTAAACCAGGTTTTCGTGAAAGTCTCCAAGGCCAGGCTGGATGATGCTCTGAGCAACCTGGTCTAGTGGAAGGTGTCCCTGCACAGGGCACAGGGGTGGAACAAGCTGAGATTTAAGGACCCTTCCACCCCAAACCATTCTGGGATTCTATGAACTCAAAACAGCAGGAGAACCATCTGCTCCTATGGCCTCACTGAAGCCAGTCCAATCTCCTTCCTTACCAGGAAAAGCCATGATTTCTTGGAGGTTTGAATTTTTCCTCATTCAAAAGTAGTTTCAGATGTAACTTCTCTTTTCAGTGAAAAACCCATAATATGCATATAACCCTCTGGGTTTTCTTCCAGATGGACAAAATACAAGAGGGAATCTCAAGCAAACTGAAATGTTTTCTTAATGCAAGAGAGGAAAACGCAGACTTAAAAGGCAGCAATACCAAATTCTGGCCCAAATTTCAATTTTAGGAAACCGTGGGTGTTTGCTATTACTGGAAATCCAACTCCCTTTGCTGGAAACCTAAGACACCTCCCACCTCATTTCTCACCAAAAGGCTTCTGTTCATCTACATCCCAAGGCTTCACAGCGAAGGCCAGAGTTCCTGCCTGAGTCACTGACAGAGCTTGGTCAGTGCTAGAAATCAGCATGATGGATGTGGAGCTTTTGGAACAGCAGAGGAGGAACTGGAATTTATTGAACACTCAGCCCAGTGCAGCTATTTCACCACAAACAGCTTGCTAGCATCACTCAGCTCCCCTTTCCCGAATAATGACTACAAACACATCAGACCCAGTCAGCAAAGCCGCAGATGGAGGAAAACAGAAAAACTGTTAAGGGTGACCAGACTGAGCCTTAGTGGCAGTCGCACTCTCCCACTTGTGCAATCCTGCTTGTGCATGAAACACACACCATTTCACACAAAAAGCCGGTGTTTGTTTCAAAGTTTGCCCTGATCTCCTCTGAACGGCTGAATCAAAGGCAAAATCGAGGCCACCGAGTCGTGTTTCCAGCCTTTGCCGTGACAGCACAAATTCACAGATCTAGAGCCTAATTTATTTTTAAAGGCTTGAGAAACAAAGCCCTGTGCTAAGAGCAAGGAACAAAGGGTAGTCTTTAGTGCCTCGCTCCCCAGGCCTGTCATTAAGGGCAAGATTAAACTTTCCCAAGACTGCTGCATCACGTGTCACCTCCTGCAGCAGATGTGCCTGACAGCGCCTTTGTCTGACATGTCGAAAGTCCTGTGCCCCAAGTCCTGTCCCTGGGGATGATTCCCACAGACCAGCCCTTCAAAACATCAGCTCTACACAAGACAGGCTTTTTTTTCTGCCCCCTCCAGGATTTTAAGTGTTACTTAAAAACAAAACCCTTACATGCATGACGCTCCCGCCCACCTCAGTCAGCTCCCCTTGCACCAGCTCTGAAACTGGAAAGATCAGAGGACAGAGAGCTTACAGGAGGCTTCCTAAGCCAGGAAGCAGCACAGGCATTTGTGCAGAGCCCAAGCTGGCAAGGGGAACTAGAGACTGTGACTGTGCTATTTTTGGTCCCAAGTCCCCACATCTGTACAAGCCCTGCACAACAGGAACTTGCAGGCTCAAATCTCCGCTAGTTCAGAGAGTTTTGCACAAGGTTGCCTTGCATTTTACGGATGTGTCCCACAAAAATTCAAAGGCAGGACAAAAAAAATCCCAAATCATAGTACTAAAGGAATCAGCTGAAACGGGAATGTTAACATAAAAGACCCCAAAAAGACTTTGTAAATGTTTCTCTGTGTTATGTTGGACTATTGACCCAGCTGGCCCAATCTTGCCAACTGACCTGTTCTATATTCAAGTGAAAACCCAGGATGAATCTAAATAGTTGATGGGGAAAGGTGCCCCACCTTTCGTATCGGAGGAAGACGTTATTTAAATCATCATTCACGTGCAGCAGCTCCTCTGTGACTTCTTCATTGGACACTCGTGAGATAAGCTCCACAATTCTCTGCTGCATGGCTCTGCAGGTTCGGTTCAGTTCCTAGGAGGAATGCATTGTGCACACACAGTCTGATAAGCAACAAGCAGTAAGTAGATTTAGTTGAGCTCTTCTCACAGCCAAACATATCCCCCAGCTGAGAAACACTAAGACAAGTTTATCTTTGCATGATTAAATGTCACCCAAAAGCACATCTAATCAAACGCCCTTCAAGAGATGATGGTGTAAAACCTTGAGAGCCTATTTACAATTCAACTTCCTGATTCTTCTTTAACTCTGAGCACTTGAGAAAATAAATATCTGTGTTATAGTCATCTGTTTTTAAGAATAAAACACATTAATACAACAGCTTTCTAGAAGAGTTTTCAAAGAAAATTCTATCTGTTTATTTGGAAATATCATCCTTAAAAACAAAATTATGTGCATGGTGGGAAAAGTGGGGGGAAAAGGTTCATTGGGGCTGCCACAAGTACTAAGTGGTGCTAGAAGGGGAAGTGTTAGAAGTCACCAACTGCAACAACATGAGGGTGAAGACAAAACAAGAACCAGGAGCATAAAAAGTTGAGTGTTTCACACACACCCTTCAGTACTGAACCATACACAGAAATGTTTCCTTCCACTGAGTAAGTGCCCAGATGAGGGACTGCACAAAGGAGTTTCAGAAGAACATTTTAAAGAATACAGAGTAAGGGCACTTATTTTAGAAGTTTCTCATAAAAAAATCTAGATTTGAGTTTGCCTAGACCGGGAGTTCTCAATCTTCCAGGACATCTCTTCCATCACCAATTACTTAGTGGAATTCTGTACTCCTGAAAGGCCTCAAGACCAAAGGTCAGAGTGGTCTGCTGAGGAGAACTGCAAGAAGAAACGTGACATATGGCAGCGTGCCTCTGATCAGGCCCACGGTTTTACTTCAATGAGCACTGACATTCCAACTAAAGCATGTCCCTCTGTCATCTTCACCCCTCCCAGCTCCACTTCACAGCAAAAATTCAGAACTAAACAAGGATGACTTGTTGGTACACAACCTTCAGGATGAAAGCAAAAATGTGTTTGTTTTCCTTGCATGGTCTGACATCCTAAGCTCTGGATAAATTTCACCTAGTGCAATCCAGCTGCCTTAACAGCTTGAGGAATGTGTTCTCCAATGTCAGTTTTGATCCCATCACTTTCGAAGCAGATTGTGACATTTCAGAGGTTTGTTTGCTGCCTTTCCGAGAGGGCTGACAGTACCTATCTATTCTGCTCAGAGCTGGCTCTCTAGCAGGCTGTTTACATTTGATTGTTGGAGAAAATGTCAGGAATTATTTAAGGAGGAGGGCTATATAAACCTCAAAGCAAGGAGTCCTTGCATGCAGCACCCGGCTCGCAGCTCTCAAAAGACTAACCATCCTTTGTGATCAAAAACAGGTTCTCCCCAAGCTCTGTGATTCAGATTTAGGCTGCATCAGTCAACGAAGGGAACCAGTTGGGATAAAGAATCGTTGCTGTCACTCCATTTTATGATCAAATTCTTTCACCTTAAAGCTGTGCTGTAAGGTTACGCTGTCAGGATGTTGGTGGTTGTCTCTGAATGTAAGCAAACCGCTCGATGCTGTTTCGGCCTGTCATGGTTTCCTGGAATCTCCCTTTGTTTTGAGCAGTTCGACCCAAATGGGCAGTAACTGAAAGGCTCTTTATTGCAAAGCCTCTCATCAGCTGCCATGATGGCTCCGAGACAAACACACAATGCCACTGCATGGGAGAGACCACTTTTTGGATGGATTTCAAACTCTGATGTATCAGAGAGAACAATTCTCTGCCTTCCCCCGAATGGATTGCTGTGGGAGCCCATCCTCCCTGCTGGAGGATCAAAACAGAAGGCTATTTCTGAAGCTGTGGAAAGGCAAATACCACGTTCAGGGCAGCAGCTGGAATGTCAGATCTCAGTGCTCCTCATCTGTGCTGCATGCGGGACTGTATGACCTTCCTCAGCCAAAAGGCCACCCTGCAACTGCTGGCCTTGGGAAGCAGGTGTGAAGACCAGGACATGAGCTCAGTTTATATTGCTTTCCCCCTTGAAATGCTAAATGCTGCACTGGATTGAGATTTTCCAGCAAAGAAACCCGTTCTGAACACCCAGTCCAGCCCTCTGGACACCATGAAACTTCACCTGAGCACCTGCTTTAAGACACTACCTCCAGGAGAACACAGCTCTTGGAAAAACAGTTCATATAAAAGATTTCAAGTGGCAGAGAATCCAAAGACCCTATTTAGTCCAGCTGGAAATAGGGAGTATTTTGTCCTGCACAGTGACTGGGAATGTCTTGACACTGTAAAAGTGATGATGGAAGGTGGTTGAGAAACAGAGATGCTCAGGGCTCACAGAGCCTGTGGCAATTCTAAGCTGCCTTGTGGTAAAGGAAATCTGATATTCATCACTGGGAAAAATTCCTGGCTACACAAAGAGGAAAAAAACAAGTTTCAAAGTTGGGAAATCCTTGTCACTGGAAGCTTTAACAAATGAAGAACATCAAGTGATGAGACTCACAAGGGTCATGCACAGCCCGCATTTGTTATATAAACCAAGCCAACCTGGGCTATGAAGTGAGCTACAACCAAAACCACACACCCAAAGGATCAGAATCATATTTGTGAGGAAACTGTTACCTGGAGTAACTCAAGGTCTGAGGAGTCCTCCTGTCCAGGTACCATTTCTGTCAGCATTTCAGACATCACTTTTGTATTCCCACGAACAATATCGAGCTCACTGCGCAGCCGGGCGATCTAAATTGGGGCAAAAAGGCAACAAAACACTGCACAGTCTTTTGGTTTAAGCAGTTCGTTTTCAAGAACTGACTTTGAGATATCTCTCGTGCTGTCTGACTCGATATCTGAGGCTCCAGACATTCAAGCAGGAAAAAACAAAAAGGAAAGATAAAAAGTGTACCCAGGAGAGAATTTTAGAAAAGGAACAGAAAAAGAAAAGAGCTTTTATCACTAACCCAGATGTACTATGCCTGTATGGAAGGGAAACAAATGAAAACAGCACCTAAAACCAGACCTTAGCTGGGGTACACCCTGCGTGCCTCACTCTGGTGTGGGGAAAGCTGTACATATTTTAAGTAGGATCTTTGACTCTGACGTTACTATTTTTACAGGGAGAAAAGAAAATCCTATGTTAGGGTGTTTGTAAGGGCTTGACTTCCTGCATCTGCAAGACACTCTGTGCCTTTAAAGGAGAAGGGCTAATGGCAATAACTGCTGAACTGCTGCTGAGTGGACTGGTCCAGCAGACTGTGCTGCCATTACAGACACAACCAAAGCCCAGATTTTACAGCATAATAGGAGGAAAGATTACTAAGTAGAGTCAGACCTACAAGACAAAGTCCAAAGAGTTAAAATGAAAGTTCCCCTGCAAACCGGTTTGTAATTTGATTATTTTGACAGAGTCTCACTCAAAAGAATCATCATGCCAATACCTGTTCAGAATTAGCAGTGATGGGACCAGTCACATTCAAGGCTGGGGCCTGAGGAGCAGAATACGCCGTTGGAGAGGACGAAGAGTAAGAGCTGCTGCTCATCCTTTGCTGAGACTGTGAATTGTGCATATTTGCTGCAGGATCAACTTCAGGAACACTCTGCCACAGAAGACACAAGTTCAAAAGCTGAACTGGGACAGCACTTGCTTTATCAGCAACCTCAGGCCAAACAGGCTCAAATATAGAACATAATTGCACCTTGTGGGAAAGGTCAGTGCAGCTATGGGAACAGACTGGCAGGACAGCCCAGAAACAGGCAGCTCCAACAATCTTCCACACCCACATCTTTTGACCCAACCCACATGCATTTGAGTTCATTTACCTTTACAAGAAAAGTGAGGAGCAAAATAAAAACAAGAGCCAAAGAGAACTAATTATAAATGATTTTAAACAAGGAATTAAGTTGCAGGCTTACACAAAAAATTATGTGATACAAAGATACTGAATTTAATTAACCTTGACACAAGAATTGTAATCTCTCAGTCTTTGATCACTTGCATTTACCGCTTCAAAGACTCATTAACTTCAGTTTTCAGAGTGAATAATCAGAACACCTGTGATCATTAAGTTACTTCTTAGCAGCAGTTCTGTCAACTTTCCAGATTTAACTTTCCAGAGGTGTAAAACCTCACGTTGCCATGGGATCAGTGAGAGATTCAGACTCTCTGCACCTCTAAAAGATAGGCAGACCTTGGCTCCAGGGGTATTGACAACAGAAGCCACCACACTTTTGAGCAAAAGAAGTAAATCTCAATTATATATCCTGCTGGGTTCTCTCTGAACAAGTTAGTTGCATTTGTCTGGTGGTTTTGTGATATAAGTGTTACAAACTCTTTTCCTCTTCTCAGATTGGTGACTGACTCAAGGGAGGAGATACCATTAGCTTATCAGTCTACATTATGCTTCTCCTACACACCCTTTCACTATTAAAATGTCCTTTCAGGAGTAAGGAAATGAGCCAAGTTCAGAGAAACAGGAGGGGAAAGATGAGTAGTTATCCAGCTATTTAGATATCCTGGGAAAATACCCCTGGAATTGCAATGCTGCAGCTTACCCTCTGTGGTGTGTGTATTGGAGACAGAGCATCAAGATCTGCCATGGGGAACTCGACACCTTTCCTCTTCAGTTCCTCATAAATATGCACTACTCCAGTTAAATCAGGGCTACTTCGAAAGGCATCAGCCCAAGCCTGGAAAACACAAGGGATTACCCATAAACCTTCCAAAGCTTCAGATCCACCCTGACCTCAGACACTGGCTATAAAAGCTTTCACGTATTTCGGCTTCAAACAGAAGCTGTAATCATCAGACTTGGTCTAAAAGATCCTGCAGATATTATTAAGACAGTCACATACAGATTTTATTCATATATAGAACAGACAGGAACGTAGTGCACAGTAGATCTGCGTAGCCCCTGACATCATCAAAATCTGTGAACAAAACTAAAGCCTGTTCCAGTCTCCTGTCCTCAGCAGTGATTGATGCTGATCTTTTCTGGCATATTCTATAGTCAGTGACCCACCAGGAAAAATCTCTGTGAAAGATTCAGTGGATCTAAAGAAAACTCACAAGGCTGTACAGTAATCTTAAGTAATCACCATTCACTTTGTGAGACACCCTCATTTGTTGCCAAAGAAAAAACCCAGCTGTCAAATTGTCTTCAGTGTTTTATGTGGACCAAACTTAAATAAAAATAGGTAGTTTCTGAGGTTCTTGTACTGTGAAAGAGGCAGTCCCTGAGCAGCAGAACTAAGGGTGCCCAGGTTCCTACAGAGCATATCCAACACTCAGACACCCCAGTGGGGCACAAAGAACAAGTTTAAAGGAGAGAATTTCCCACAGCCAGAACACTCATAATATCTCTCCTGCATGAATTCTCTGGTGTCTAAAAAGACTTCAATTCACATTTGAGCTTTTCCTTCAGTGGGAGTACTAAGTGCTTCTCTTGGCCAGCCGGGCTCCTGCACTCACGGAGCTGCTGGGAGCACAGTATCCTGAAAGCCTCAATCCCCTTTCTCTTGTGCTGGAAATCAGCCAAATATTAAAAATTTAGATGAAGGAAAAACTGAAATATTATGACTCCATTAAAAAATGAAGCATTCCACAAACCCCCACATATGTGAGGCACAGTATCAGCATGCTGGATCCAGAACTACTGCGAGACGGGTGTGTGGGTTCTGAACTTAATTCATTTAGTCATCCCTTTTACACTAGTTCTTTGACTATTTTTACTTTTAAAAGCTGTTTTAATCACTTTTGGTATTTGAGAGGAGAGAAATCAAAGAGAGCAAAGCAAGATAAGAAATAATATTAATATTTAACTTGCATTCCTATTCTGTTCAATTCTAAGAAAGAGCATTTCCTACACTCCACATCAAGGAGACAATCCATTATCAGGTGCAAGCTGAAGTCCTGTGTTTGCTTCTTGGCTTTGTTAAGGATAAATTAACAGCATCAACTGTTCTGATGCAGTGCAAGTCCAGACAGCTTTGCTTGAGCCAGAGAAAACAGCTCTGACTGCACACAGCCATTGTTTCCTTGGAATTGACCTTCCAAACCAGCCCCAATTCTAAAGGAGATTTTGACAGCACAAGTAACTCCACCTTTACACTTTCACTGCATTGTCAATTTGCATCACAAGTCATCTCAATGAGGCTTTTACATAATGTTGTTCCCCACTTCAACTCTATTTGCAAGCAAGAGTGAAAAATGTTAGGCAAGGGATGTTCTATCTAATAATTATTATTCAAAAGAAACGTAGAGGCCACAACTGCACTGCTGCCCCCAACTTTTAATGTGGCCTGTTTGTTCAAGAGGATGTCCTAATGCATCCTCTCTTTCACTGGCCTCCTATAGATGTTGCAAAATGAGCTCACTTCATCTTCATTCCACCTTTTTAATGTATTCTCTCTTCTGCAACTCTCTGCCCTGGGGAAATGAGACACTTCGATCTGTATTCTTCTTCACCTCAGCTGGGAGCACATTAGTGTCTCTCAGAGGTCACAAGCAGGATGGGGCACTGTTGTCCTAAGTGCTGTCTACACACATTGAAGACAATCCCTGTACTAGACAGCTTACAATCCAACTAGGCAACAACAATATCAGCTCTGCTTTATGGATAAGGAGCTACACTAGAGCTTAGGAGACCTGCCCATTATCCTAACAAGCACAGGACAAAGGTGAGACTGAATTCAGATCTTCTAAGACTCTAGACCAGGCTATGAAAAGTAGATACTTCAGGATGCTGCTGGATAAATCCCACTTGGATTCTCAGTGTGCCCAAGCAGGTTAATAAAACACCATTGTAAATCCAGCCACTAAATCAGGGGCCATCCCAAGACAATTTTGCCAGTCGGACACTTTTTACCACATGTACCCTCAAAAGGATTTGCCATGCCACTAAAAGTCTTCCCATGCTTCACCTTTGATGAGGGTTCTCAGCTACTCTGCAGTAAGTGGCATGAGCTCTGAGGTGACAGGCAAGCTCTTAACAGGGGCACAGCGACCAGGAATATTTCCAAGGCCTTTAAAAGGGTAAAGAAGGAAGGAGGGATATGCACTATGCAACACATGCTAATTCACTGGGAAATAGGTTGAAAAAGTGAGACACAAGATGCTCAGCATCTCTTACAGGTTGGACTCGATGATCTCTGAGGTCTTTTCCAAACTAGTTGATTTCTGTGATTCAAAACAGTCAAGTCTCCAGGTAAGAGACTGGATGGCAGCTTTATGTACCCTTACTATGGAAAGGCCTGGGAATACCACAGCTGTGTGGCTGAAGACATATGCTGCTTGTACAGCTCTTTTCCAAGCATCCAAGTCCAGGCTATTAATCCTCTCTCTTCTGTTTTTATTAATTCCCTGATATCAAATTGTAAAAGGGATACAGAAAGGGATAAATGAAATGTTAGTGGAGCAGAGTTGAGAGATCAGCCCCCCAGAAGGGGGTTAACTCCAACCCCAGGGGGCTCTACAGAACAAAGTCTAAGCTGAGTGAAGTGGTCACGACCTGTGGGGTATTTTGGGGAGGGGTGTCCATAGGGCACCTGGGATGAGCTACTGCAATCACTCTTCCCAACTTGTCAGGCAATCTGGAAAACAAAGTCCCCTACCACCTCCAGCTAAAGAGACACTAACAGAACCCACCCACAGGCAACCTTCATAATTTTCAGGCTTTTTATATCAAAAGGCATTTAGTACCCAGAGTGAGGCTTTTAGCTCTACTGCACTAAGTCTTCTCAGATAAAGCTCTGCTTAATACACTGAGGCAATGACTGTGGCTTTCTGATTATGTTACAAACACTCCCTTCTTAGCTGCATTGACGACTGGGAATCCATTTAAATCCAGGACCCAGCATATCCAACATTCTCTAAAAGAACATAGAAACACACCCAGTTTCTCCTTATAGGACAGCATTTAACCTCATCTCCTGGTCACTTCATGACACTGGAGGGCTCAGTCAGATGCACAAGAATTGCTTTCAGTAATTTCATTAATTTTGTGCTATTTTTTTTTTAAAGCCTTAAAATCAGAGACCAGAAATAAAAGGACCCCACAGACCCCTATGCAATGCCCACCTAATTCCACCACCCTGCCTATTTTATGTCTGAAAATCATTTATTTACATAGTCATGCTCTAATGATGCCTTATCCCTGCATCCTAATAACAAATAAAGCAGCAGAAATCCAACTGCATGCTTTGCCATAAAAATCAGAAGTATATCTGGCAAATGATGCTGTGCATTTGTAAATACCTTCCCACAAGGAACACTGCAGCAGGTTTATATCATTTTAAATATGCAGTGTCTTTCAGTCTCTGGTGTACGCAGTAGCCTGTGGAAGCTTAGTGATAAAGCTTCCTATAATTGTCAGATTTCCTCCAGGCAGGCACCAATGTTTCCTCATGTGTGGCTAATGGTTTGTGGAATTAACACGGCTGTTTATTGTTGCGCTGCACAGAAGGAGAAGTGGCAGACAGGCCCACGTCTGAACTTCCCCACTGCAGGCAAGGATCTGACAGCGTGCTTTTACTGCACAATAACCAGAGAAAAGGCACCAAAAACATTTTAACTCCTATATGGTCATTTACTCTTCTATAACCATCTTTGAAAGGAATGCAGAATGCTTTCTAATGGAGGGAAACAGCTCCATTTTACGGTCAGGGAAACAGACACAGAAAGGCAAGTGTTCTGAAGCTGACACTGAAAACACAAGCCTCTGAAATCTCCTGGCCTCAGATGACAAGCCCGTTGCAGAAGCAAGTCTCCAGCTTCTAGATGGGAGTGTTAAATTGCAAAGCCTTCCATTTCTCTTTTATTAAATCCTCCTGTTTTAGAGTAGAGTGGTACCTCTCTTAACTACAATCCAGACAGTTCTCCCTGGATAAAGTATCTCTGTGTGTGCACGTCTGCTCTTCCCTGCCAATCTGGATATATTGTTTGATTTTATATATAAAAACCTTGCCACTCTTTAACGATGACAGCATGTTTAGTGATGCGTAGCATTGAAGAAGACAGTCCTTATTTCAGGCAGCAACATATGGAAGCAGAGACAAGCTGGGTACCTGAATCAGTGCTAGGACTTTATCCTGTACAATAGTGGGGGGATTGTTCTTGGGCGAGATGATTTTCACCAGAACACCATCGATGAAGTCACGGTTTGCCACTAAGACATGAAAGCGATGGCCACAGTTCTTCACACAGGTCTCCAACACCTACACACACAAAAAAAGCCATTTGTTGTTGGAGCAAAGCTTGATCACACACAGCATCTGATTTTTTGATTTATTTTATTTTAGAGCTTTTGATGGGAGGGTGAGAAGATAGAGGAGAGATTACTTTTATACTCTTAAGTCTTTTCTTCCCCAGTTTTACCAAAAACCTTCCTCTCTACACACACACTTAGCCATACCTCACCTACCATTAACATATGGGGCATTTTTGTGATCCACCTTTGCCTGTTTTCAAGGTAAAGAAATAGAAAGTTTATTCCTCTTCAGAGCAGAACTTTCCAGCCTACACAACTGAACAGCCAAGTACTCAGCAGCACATCAGGAGCAGGTAAGACAGAGGACACCCTGTCACAGTGAGATATTATCATGCTGTGTCACTCCACCATTTTCTATGTGCCTGGAACACAGCTGGACCCAGTTGCTCCGAGCTATAAGCCATGTTTTAGAGTTGGGAATTCAGGTGAATGATCTTCACTCATTCAAAACACTCCCCTGTGAATGCACTGACAGGTTATACTTTGACACATTTTCCCCCTGCAACCTAGCTGGAGGCACCTTTCACTTGCCATTCAACTGCCATGGAAGAACAGCTGTTGATTTTTCTCTGAAGAACATGATTAGCATGGAGATAAATCCAAGGCGTCACTTCTTACAGCCATGCCTAATAACCACTGCGACTCTGTATCGAGGGGTCTGTAATTACTCTCCTACTTCAGCTACTTTCATCAGCCATGATGACACGGGCTCATTCCTGATGAATTTCACTCTTTCCTGCACAATGGATAATCTCATGGTTTGGACTTTGGTAATCTGTCAAAATGACAATCCAGGATAGGAAATGGCAAGAAGACAGAAAGTACGGTTACGCCTCGTCAGGGAGATGCAACAAGAGCTCTGTGAAAGAATCGTAACAGATCACCTCCCTGCAGCAGGATAACTCCATCTGGTTACTGCTGCTCATTCCTCGGGTTGCTGTGGCACAGAGCTGGCCCAGCACCACAGTCAGGGCTGCTGTACTACCCTGGAAACCCCCCAGCTAAAGTCATCGGCAGGAAAGGTCACTGGCAAATTATCCCACACCTTAGCAGTGCTGCCTAAAAGCACAGAATGTAATTTACACGTTATTGAGCGAAATTAGATCAGCATAAACTAACGCAAATCTCCTACAGAGATTCATTCCCAAGGGAAATTGTGCATCAGCTCCTGACGAAGCTGAAAATATGGCAAGTTCATCACCCTCACTTGCAAATATGCCCACAGCTGTTGCCTTGGAGTGGAGGAATGGTTGGACACAGGGAGGTGAGAGTAGAAGGGAAAATCTCAAAAAGTAACAGGGTCATTTGGGCTTCTTTAACTTTCCTCAGCCATTATTGGGGAAGAGTCAAATGAGTCACGAAATGACTATGCAAAGCTCCCAGCAACTCTCCCCAAGGAAGTAAGGAGGCAATTGGAGAGAAGAAAAGGGCAGAGCAGTGGCTGTTAAAGGAAATAGTGTGCACATTCAAGAGAGTGCCAGGAAAAGGAAAGAGACAAAGGAGCAGGGTTCTGCCCTTTGAGGCATTCCAGCCTGCCCCCACTCACCGTCAGCGCCAGCATGACCTCTCTGTAATTTTTGTTTCCATTCAGCCTCTTCTTCAGCGCTCGAATGGCATCCTTGGGCCTGAAGGAGAAACACACCATTCTAACAGACAGCTCAGACAGGCCTTTCACATCCCAGAAACTGTGGGAAAGGGAATCCTTTACCATTTCCATCTGGACATAAGCATGCGTGTTAACTTCAGATGACTTGACTATAACCAAGATTATGTGAGGAGACAAGGTATCACAGGAGTCAAGACTGGAAGAGGAGTGCCTGAAGTCTCCAAAAATCCAGGCTGTTGATCAGGCAGGGAAGACTGACAGCCACTCAAAGGCCCAGTGGCCAGTTCTGCAGACTGCAAGCAGCACAGCTTTCTGGTGCTGAAGGAGGTGTGTCAGAGAAGCTGCCTATACAAATAGCTGAAATTAAAAGCACTGCAGCACTGCAAAGAGGTGCACCTGCTGAAATCAGGAACCCCAGAAGAACAAACTCAGCACCCTCTCCAAGAATACGTTTTTAATGCCGGCTCTCCTAAGCAGAGAAAGTGTCACAGAAAGTATCACAGAGTTATTTAGGTTGCAAAAGACCTCTAAGATCATTGAGTCCAACCCTTAACCCAGCACTGCCAAGCCCACAACTAAACCATGTCCCCAGGTGCCACATGTGCATGTTTTTTGAACACTTCCAGGGATGGTGATTCCACCACTTCTCTGGGCAGTGTATCCCAATGTCTGACCACCCCTTCAGTGAAGAAGTTTTTCCTAATATCTGATCTAAACCTCTCCTGGTGCAACTTGAGGTCATGTCCTCTTGTCCTGGATCCTACAAGTGCTGCATCATACAGTGTTTTCTGAAAGGTTTAAAGAGCAGGAAATGTCCAAGGAGCAGGAAAACTAAGCCACTGCTCTGCAAAGTGCATCCAAACCATGAGCACCTGCCCCCAGCCTCGCTGCACTTCATCACATGCTGAGTAAGACTGTGTTCAGGGACCTTTCAAAGTCTGCTGAAGTAGCACATACCCTTCTTCTGTCTCGTTGATAATGTCACAGATCTCCATGTTAAGTGTCCAGTCTTCACTCTGCAAAGAGCCATCTGTGGCCTTTTCTGTAAAGTAAAGAAAAATAAATCTTTTCACATCTCCCTGATTAGGTCTATACCTCAATCCATCTTCAGCTACCCCGAGCTGAAACTATCCAGTAAAAACCAGAAAAAACCAAATCCCCGCTGACAGTAAACAATGTCAATCCTTCCCTCCTGGTTTTAGGGATCAGCATAGAGGTTTCCAGACAGAATCAATTATCCCTCAAGCTCACTACCTTCAGCCCACATAGATGGGCTGTTCTTCAAAGACTCCTGAATTCCTGGGAGACTACGAAAATGTCAGCTAATTCCAATTTAAACTCCTCGGATGCTGCATTGCTGGCATGATACGAGGTAGGAAAATATCCCCCAAAATCCACACGACCCATTCCCTGCTTTAGCAGATAATACCTCCACATGAGTTGAGGGAGGAAAAATAGCAACCTGGAGACAGAATTCAAGGAATTTCAGCATGAAAAAAACACTGGCATGTGAAAGCATTTAGGCCATAACAGTTCAGGTCATGATAACACTCGTGGGCACCTCTTTTTGTGGGGTATTCCTTTACTCCTGTACCACAATACCTGCTTGCCAGGGGGTCAGGCACTGTCCTGTACTGTGCCTCTGTCCTGTACTACATCCTCACTCTCCTCTCCACGCTGGGGCTACTCACACACCTCCCAAGCACCCTCTGCCTTCCCCCCAACTCCCAGATCCTCCCTTACTGTTTGTGTGGCAGGTAAGTCACTCCAGCACCCCTCAGTTCCCAGGGAAGGATGACCTATAGCACTGTGACAGTGGCAGATGCCAACTGTTGGCAGTTTAATTTATAGATGTCTGCAACAGTAGCATAACCGTAACTTGTAGTAATCAGTTGACAAGAACTATTTCCTCCTTGGGATTTCCTCCTAAATCAATATAGTTCTGTCCAGCAGTGCGTAGAACATCCCTGGAATTTTTCACACTCCTCACTTGCAGCATTCAAATCCTATCTGTCAGGAATGATGATGAGTTGAAGGTAAAGCCTTGTCACCAGAGAGAGACCTAAAAAGGGGACCTTTCAGCCAAACATGACCTTCTCCTCTAAATTAGTCTGGGTTTTCTACAGTTCCCTGGCATCCAATGCTAGAAGGCAAACAGGGCAAACAAAAGCATTTTTAAAATGTAAAATAAATCAAGGGAAAAAAAAACCCTTTTAAACATTTTAAAGCAGAAATAAAACCGCAAGTACCATGTTCTCCAACTACACTTCAGTCTTTACATCCGACCCCAATCTGTCCCCCAGAACAAGGCAGATTTTGTTTGGGAAGACCAGGCTCCAAGGACTTCACATCTCTCTTTTTGTTTACCAACACTGTTTATTTCCATTAACATTTCCATCACTGTGACTGGGGATACGGATGCCCACAGGCCATAATTATGGGACGTTATTTGGGGAAAGACTGTGTCTGGGTAATTCAAGTTTCAGTGACTTGTCTACACCAGAACTGTGGTTAAAGCAGCTCCAGCAAGGACAGTAATTACAGAAGTCTGAGACAAAACGGGCAGCTACGCAAAATCCCAGCAGAGAGAGCCAAACAGAAGGGAGAGGACACTGTGGAAAAGGAGATTATGGAACGGGAGAACACTCTTTGCAGACCTTGCTTCCCATTCCGAGTGGCAGCGCTGCAAGGCACCTGCCAGGGAGGGAATGGAGGCTGAAAAACTCCCGGCTGGATCTTTTTCAGCCATCACCTCATGGTAGAGTTCACTCTGGTCAAGGAAAACTGCTTCAGAGATGTATGGCTTCCATAATGTCCAGTAAATACTGGACAGATTACTGCGTATTTTTAATTTACTACATTTAGAGTGCAGGCAGAGCTGTTTAACATTTTCTGGGAGACAGGAAATTACCTTTGTGCAAAGCTACTTGTAAAAATTACTATTATTAGTTGCTTTTTGTTCCTATACTGTACATAAGGTTTTTTATTGCTATAGAATGTGATCTGCCTTCAGCTTCACACAATCCTTGTTGCTTAGGAAAGCATTTTATCTAACATTTGGAAAGAAAACTTTGATATTCAGAGATATGAAAAAATATCACTACATCTGATCTGCTGGAGAAGGTGATTCCCAGAGTTGCAAAGGATTTATAAGCCAAATGCTCCAAAATAAGAAAATACACCTTAAAGAGCAGGTATTCTGGAAGCTGGGCACACAATTTGTTTCCTTAATCTTGAGCTATATTAACAAATTGATGTCTTCTTGACAGCACTTGGCATCAGCCAGTGTCTTAGCGATGTTCAGACTCCCTGGTCTGCTATAATCACTTCTTAGATCTGATTTTGGAAAATGCTGATCCTGCACAAAGTTGTGCTGGCAGCCCATCACTCATTGTGATTGTAACACCCATGTAGTTAAGGTTTATTTTGAAAAAAATGTGTACATGGCAGCACTCCACAGGTAAAAACTGTGGTGTTTTGGAGATGGCAGAGTGAAGAGATGCTGCTGCAGCACAGTATGGAGGGCAGCACTGGAACATTCCTCTGGGGCTCCCAATAACCTCCTTCATATCCCCCTTCTGAGACGCTCTTGGGAAAATGAAATCCCCTTTCTCCCAAAAAACCTTGGTTACCACCTTTTATTTTTGCATTTCTGTTTTTCAGTTGAGAGCAATCCATGGCTGAGACTGTGTGGGTTTAAGACATAACAGTTGTCTTCTTGAGAATTAGTTCTTTTCCCCTTGGGTAATTTTTAATGCAAGTAAGAGTCAGAAGCTAATTTTAGTCTCTTTTTCAGCAACAGAGAGCACACGAGCACTTGTCATCTGGAGTTGTGTGTCCTTTGTAGGGTGTGTGACCCAGATTTGCTGCTGCAGTGCTCTCTCAGCTGTACAAAGCAGTTCACTGGCTGCAGAGGAGGTTTGGGTGGGATTTGTTTCAAGAGCACTATTACCCTGCAATGAACTGAAAGCTCGTAGAGCTCTTCTAGGACCAAAACACAGCAGGTTTTAGTTCTGGATTTCTGGTGAAACAGCTCTTCCTGCGCTCATCTGTAAGAGAAGCCCTGGCCAACACAGCCAAAATGCAGCAAAGTAAAAATACTCAATAACCTGTCCAGTATTTAGTGGATGCTCTGGGAGCTGTGTGTCTCTTGGAGGCTCCTCCTCAAACAGCATGTAGATACGACTGACAAGATTAAACAGATTGAAAAACTATCACAGAACAGCAAAGGAATGGCATGCAGATCATGCAAAATCCCCTTTAAAAGAGTAACCAGTTCCTCAGCCTCTTTCACATGCATTAAAAGGCACCTAAATGGCACTAATTCACATGAGGGCTCTGGAACGTGACCAAAATTCCAGGGTGCAATAAGAAATCTTAAATCAGACAAGGAAGAAGGTGATGAGAAGGAGTTCCCTCTGGACTGAAGAGTTTATGGTACAGTTTAATTGCATCACAGAAGGGCTGGCAGCTCCCAGCCTGGTGCCATGGGCTCCTTGCACAGCTCCTGACTCCAGAGCAGCTCCAAGTGCTGGGGTACGGCTGGGAGTTTGTGTCTCACACAGAGACTTGATACTAGTGAGATTATCAGAAAGTCTCTCTCCGAAACAAGACGCTATCAGTTCCCACCACATGTCCCAAATTAAAACATAAATGCTCTGGTAGGGAGAAAGACAATCTGGCCCTGCACACCTGACACATGGCAGAGCTCGGGCACTTCATGTCTCTGGTCTGCAAGGAAAGGGAGAAAAAATTGTGCTATTTCTTCATTCACACCTTCCTTCTGAGATCCAACTCCTGTGGCCACATTTCCACACTCTGCCAAATGGCAATATCAGCATTTCCCTGCTCGCAGTGAAATCCTGGGCATTTTATGGCATTCAGAAGGCTCAGTACTGTAAAGTTCCCGGTGTAAACAATCTCACGCACACACTCCCAGCCAAGCCTCTTCCCAAGCAACCTTCTCCGACCCAAGATGTCACCACAAGGAAATCAGGCCAGAAATTTCCCTGTAATCACCACGGAAAAACAGGTCATGCAGGGCAGGGCAGGGCAGGAATTACCTTACAAATGCAGGAGAAACCAGAAGAACTTTTACCACCCATCCTGAACCCAGCTCGAAAGTGACCTGACAGAGAAGCACCAACACTGGTTGTCCTCAAGAGGCTCCTGTTCAGTCTGCCCCAATGTTGATAACACTCTTAATATTTGGCTGTATTCACATATAGATGAGATAAAGTAGAACTCCTCACTCTTCCCTGCTTCCCCCTTCCAATCTCACCTCTGACCATTATACGGAATGTGCCGATGGAGACAGCCTGGAGATTTTTATCAGGACTGCAACTGCACAAGCTGAAATCTTTATGTTACTTAACTCTCTATGTATGTTTAAGCAGCTAAGACTGGAAATCTGACTGTTGGAAGCACTGCGAGCTGCTACTCCAGCTGAATGATGACAGGACCAGGGTTAAAATCCCCCCAAAAGGTCCATCTGTAAGTACCAATAAATCATTGTGGCGGTGCAGGATGTTCTTGGAGGAAAAGGCAAAAGGGAAAGTTAAATGTGGCACTAGCTAGAAATAACATTAAATGAAAACAGCAGAATTGTTTGAACACCAGAATCTCATGAATGAACAGATCTTTGTGTTTGGAGAAATCACAGTTTTCTCTCTTGGGTCTTCTCCAGATGTTTCAGATGCTTCAGAGACTCTCAATTCATACATTTGGGACAACTACACACACAAAATCACCTTCTATTTATGCAAGAAACATGCACACCAGTGCATCACATTAGAGAGATCCAAAAGCAAGAAAGTTCCGATTCCAAACTTCTCTCCTTCCCTCCAACAGCATTTGGTGTTCAAGCAGCATAAAACATCCTGAGTTTTGTGGTGGTTTTTTTTTTTTCCTTTTTTTTTTGCTTGGAAGTTCAGAAGATTGCAGATCTTAGATCTCTGTCTAGGCTTTTAACAGTCCACCTGCCTACCAGCTGTGCTCCACGACTGAAATTAGTGAATCAAACAGTCAAATGTGTTATATTTCACTCTGCATAATGTGTGACAGGGATCAGAAGAAGCCACACTATCAGCAGGGTTTTTGCTTCCATCCTGCTGGTCCCCCTCCCTTTGTTGCAGTGTTGCTCTCTCAGAAGTGTGAGCTATCAGCTCAAGGCGAAAGCAAAATGCTTTTAGAGACTGGACTTGCAGGAAAAAAGCAAGAGCTTTGCAAAGCAATGCAAACCAGACAAGATAGCTCAACTCAATGAGACAATGACATCTCTGAGCTGTAGCTTATTGAATTGTTTTGCTTCGAAGCATCGTTTGTGACTGCAGCTGTCTCTCTTGGATTCAACAAATCATCAATGATCTGCACAGCATCATCAATAAGACCTGGGGAAAGACCATACAGAGGCCACGGAAACATATTTCAGCTGTCCAAGCAAAATGAAGATAAGACTAAAGACCTTCAGTGTTCACGGAGCTGCTGAGTTCAAGACACATCGTTTGGAAGACAGAGACACACTTGAACAGCCCTGGACCCAGCAGTCTGTTCTTGTTTCTCTATATTTGCTTTTAGAAAGACAGTCACGGCCACTTAGACATTATGGTAACCAACAGGAGGATTGTTCCTTTTTATCAAAATGCTGCTATTAAAAAATAAATGTGACTCATTCAAAATTCAAGATCAAAACTCAACTGTGGAGTGACTTACTCATAAAAACCTGCCAAAGCTTCTTTGTTAGAGCACACGGCTCCAAGAGCATTTTTCAATTAGCCACCTCACTGCTCCAAGTCCTTTTTCTACATTCCTTATTTCACACTGCTCTGAAAATGCTGAGCTTCACACTTCCAAGGAAAAAGCCAGTCAGCTAGAACAAACAGGCTCAATCTGAACGGCAAGGCATTACAGAAAACGTGATTTGGGTTGGACTGCTGCAGCACTGGCCAACCACTCTGACTGGTGTGATTTTTCACTCAATTTTTAGCTGTGCTCACATTCAAACTCTTTGGGATCTAGGCATCTATCCTCTACTCATTGTTTTGCCAAAGTTTCTGGTGCTGAATAAATGAATAATCATAGTTGGTAATGGCTGTGGAGTCTATGTTAAAATAAAATAATGAGACACCATGGACATGCACATGTGCAACCCTAACGAGTATTTAGCTTGAGTGCTGTCAGAAGGCACAGCAGTAAACCGGGAACTGTCATTTTCTCCAATTAACTTCCAGGTTTTCTTCTTTTTGAAGGTGCCACCCAAATGCCAAACTTCCTCCAGCCTGCTTTCCAGATCACACGTACCTGCAATCATGAATATGTACTGCGTAATTACTGTGCCTTTTTAAGGACCACATGGTACTCACAGTCATGCTACAACATTCCCGTGATTTGGATACGCTGCAGGAAAGGCATCACCCACCACCTCCCACAAACCCAGCCTCTCAGGAGCAGGACACTCCAGGTGATTAACTGAGCATAACTGTGCTGCAGTTCCAGAAACAGAGCAAGGTGAACGGATTAATACATATTAAACAAATATTAACAGCCGTACAACAAAGAAGATTTTTCGTTCGTGCTCAGATCAGAGCTTCACCTGAACTAAAAAGAAAAACAGAACACAAAGACTTATAGCAATGTCAGAGCAGGCGAGGAAGCATATCAGCCTGACTCACTTAGTTTATCACATCTCAAAGGTCTTGATGCATTGGAGGGTGTAAAACCAGCTGGACCTTCCTGTCTGCCATTGTACTGCACAGAAACAGCCTGGCAGGGGAAGCTGGTCCAGACAGCTTCTGTACTCAGATGTCATTCATCTCAGGCACAAACAGTGATTTAGACACAGTCCTTAAAAACATTTGGTAGCAGGATCCCAAGAAGAACGGTGTGTTTCTATACAATAAAGACTTTTGTTATGCATCTTCTCCCTGAAGTTCCCCCATCAGCAGAAATTGTTGCTGCTGACAGCAAGCTCTGCTGAATGACATGTGTATGTAAGTTGCTCTCTTCCAAAACAGATGGCAGAGAGAGACTACCGCTTCTTTAAAACACAGTGAAATCCCTGTGACTTCTCCATTCTACTCAGCCTTAGAAACAAAGCACAAGAAAACCTCCTTCCTCCCATGCCCTGACACTCATTAGAGCTCACATGTTGACCCGTGTACCGTAAATAGCCGTCCTTCAGTGTGAGGTCATACGGCAGCAGCTCCCAGCTCATCAAGGCATTTGCATGATTCAGAGACACTTTCCCCCAAAATTCAGCCTGCACTGCACGTTTCTTCATCCCTTTCAGCAGTGACCTTGGCCAGATTCCCACCTCGCTGCAAACCCGTGACATTCAGATGATGGTGCCACTTTACGACTGACAAACAGCGACCTGCTCGCATCAGGAATCGATACGCCAAAGCCTTCAATCAGAAATGTCAGAGCAGTTTTAAAATCTACGCCCCGTATTAATGGATTTTAATGGATTTGAATGGAGATGTTTGCCGTGTGATTTACCGCGGGGAAGCAACAATCAATGTTCCTTTATGACACATCACATCTCGTGACAGTGTCCCCTCGTCCTGCTGTGTCGGGGGGATGATGATTTGCTGCTTCACAAACATCTGTGATCTACTAGGCGACATCCCAGTAGTTTAACATCATCCCACTCTGAGTGTCCATCTCTCTTCTCTGGATGAGAGGCACGAAAATCGTAAATTAAAACCTCCCAGGTGACAAAACGGTCTCCCCTGGATTTGCCTTTTCTAAATTCCACTGCTGCGGCGTGTCCCTGTCATTCCGCGTGGGAGAATTTATCAGTACAGTGTTGTTTAAACAGGTCAGTGCATCAGGGTGGTTACCCAAATCTTCTCCTCCTTTGGCCACTGTACAGCAGCCAGTGCTCTACAACAACTCAACGTTTAGTAATTTCCATAGGCAGAACTTGGATTTCAGCTCGCCACTTGCCAAAAAGTTTTTCTACTGCTTTGATTTCTCCACAGAATTTGGATGACCTTGTTCCTTAACTGAGAATCTCAGGTGTTAAAACACCGACAATACTGGATGAGTAATATTGGTTGATCAACACTTGAAATACCAAATTTCTTAATAGTCGAGTCTTTGGCTCTTCCCCACCAAAATAAAAAAAATCCAGACAAAGAAACTAGACAAAGAAGCTGAAATACAGTAATTTTCAAGATACCTGATAGTAGCTGAGAAGCTCCTATCACCAGTGAGTCAACTCACACAAAAAACCCCAATATTCCAAAACAACTATCTAACACATGAATTTTTCCTAATGCCTATTTGCTAATAAAAAGAAAAAAGAGCAGACTCCATTCATTTTTTCACCCTTAACTTATGAATCTGAGAGAAAGGGGCAGCTGAAAGTTGTGAAAGCAGGCAGAGGTATCACAGTTCAATATCTCAGCTGCACAATATGCTGTAATCACCATCAAGAGCGAGGAGGTGTCCTGCTCTGTGACTGCCTGCCCCATTCAGGGCTTCAACAGCATCCAGTAATTACAGGTGAGCCCAAAAAAAATGTCTTTATGAAAAGTTATGGATGATCAGTGTGTCAGTGAGCTATATTTGAAATCTATCAGCTCTTGATGGCTAATTTTGTACTACATGAGTAAAGCAAGTTCTAATAACTCACTTGGGACTTCACTCCAGTACTTACAAGCTACGTGCTTTTCATATTCATAAAACAAAACTAATTGCCTTTCATGGATGAAATGTTCTAAGAATTTTTAATCCACGTCAGCTGCAAACTCTAAAAATCCATCCCTGTATATTTAAAACTCCCCCTCCCACCTGCTCACTTGTAACATGCTGTTTGCTGAAAACAAACTATAAAGCAGGGAGAATCATCAGGCTCCTACACTAGCATTATTTGTATTATTTCTTCCAGGTTGCAAGTCAATTGCCCACATTTTCACATGCTTAAAATAAACTTAAAACACTGTTTAGTCGGGGCTAAAAATAGGCAAAATCTTCCATTCCTACAAGGAAGCAGTCACAAGAACGAGTTTACTCCTTTGCTACAGCAGATTTTTTAAGCAAACGTTCATACGTGACAATTAAAATGTGTTAAACGTAAAACCAAACAACTCTTAAAGTAACTATTCCATGTGCACGTTCCCACCCCCAGCTCTCCTACATATCTACAACCACAAAGGTGAAAGCTGTGTCCTCT
Source organism: Scytalopus superciliaris (assembly GCA_013400415.1). NCBI lineage: Eukaryota > Metazoa > Chordata > Aves > Passeriformes > Rhinocryptidae > Scytalopus > Scytalopus superciliaris. The sequence goes on from VXBX01007605.1 coordinate 105,084, forward strand.
GGAAAACCACGATTTATCCCACACGTGGAGTGAACAAGACAGAGGAGTCAGCAGCTCTGCAGGGCTGATGGGTCACCTTTTCCAGTGTGAAAGCTCCAGTTTGCTTTTCCATTTTCCAGCCTTCCCTCACACTGCCCTACAGGACAGCAGCAGGCCTAGGCAAGAGGTGCAAGTTCCAATCCCCATTCCAACCCTCCGGTATCTCCATGGCTGGAAGAGCAGCGCCTGGAATACACTAAGTGTTTTCACCATGGGGAGAGGGGAGAGCTGGCTCCTCTTGCACTGGGTAACAGGAATTACTTTTGCCAGTGCTGCGGTCACTGAAGGGCTCTGTTGCCAGCTGCCCATTTCAAGAAGCCAGGCTTGCTATGCCTGCAGAAGCTTAGCGGATAAACACTCCCAAACAATCTCCTCAGGAAACCCCCAGAGCAAATCAGGCAACAGTAATAACAACACACGTGTGCGATCCCATCTCGGAGGCTGAAAAATGTGGATTTCTTGCTTTCTAATAACCCCACTAAAAATTCTGCTCCATTTCTACAGCCCTGTTTCTCATGTGCCACTGCTGTAGATAAGCCTGGAAAAGACTGATAAATAGAAAATGTAAATACCAGAAGTTTAGGTCAAGTATGCAAATGCCTATTTCTGAGACTGTCATATTAATTTTCCCTCAAGTCCCCATTCAGCAACTTGTGTTATCAAGTCACACGACTTTGTAAATTCTTCAGGTCAGGAGCTGTCCCAATCCATTTCACATTCCGCTGCAATTGCCTGTACTACATCATACTATTAGTGTGGCAAAATTAATAAAAATGTAAATCTATCAGGGGACTGCAAGCATACTTGTGAAAAATAACTCTATTGGTCCTCGGACAGTTAAAATTCTAACTAAAACACAGTTTTTTTGAGCAAGGCTTACAAACAGTCTGGCTTATTTAACACGTGCAGCAGGGAAGCAAACCCCAGCAGTGAAACAGGCTGATCTGGTGCAGAGTGTGGATGGAAAGGTAACTTTCCCAGTGCAAATACACACACAGTCTCCTGGAATCTGCAGAGGAGCAGCTCCTGCTTGGGGAAGCCATGAGGACCAGCAGCCTGCCAGCCCAACAACTGAGCCTCACCAGCTCTGGCCTCTCCTGGGCATTCCCTTACGTCTCTGGGTGAATCAAGACTTTCTCCTTTCGGGTTCAATGTTCATGTACACCGTGCACGTCCCTCCTCTGAGCCCAGCAGCAGCTTCCTAAGCAACCAACTGCAGCATAATGATGCCTTTAATGAAAGAGAGCCTTCAGAGGTGCTGCGAGCCCTGAGCGAGGCTGCACCGTTTCGGCTCCCTCCTGGTGATCCCCCACAGCCAGGAGGTGATCCTGCAAAGCAGCATCCAAACTGAGCTTTGCTTTAGGGAATGCTGCACGGGAAATTACCTCATTACCCACAGCAAGACTCCAGGTCAATACTTGTTCAAGAACCTGGTTGGAAAAGGGAATTTTTCATTCCTCACCGGCTATGCCAAGTCATTGGCATGGATGGGGATTTTAAAGGCAGTTTTAATTATAGTAGGTAAACCCCACAGATGATCAAGCTGCAGTGTCAGAAAACCATCAGAACTGAACGCTGACCCATTTGGGTTGTTTGCTGAACTTTAATCACTTTCCAAGTCTGACAGCTGCTCAAACTTAATTGCTCATTACACTTGTAAATAAAAACTGATCTCACTCTCTGATTAGCCAACCATCTTATAGTTGCCATAACAACTTCTTGTCTAATAAGTGATTTCAAATTTACCATTATTTGTACTAGCAGAAAATTTCACAAAGGTCTGAGATCGCTCTTTTCAGCAAAACACCCTTCTAATTAAAACAACCGAAAATCAGCAGAGAAAGGGCAGCTCAAAGATAATGAAAAAACAAGCTATTTACTACAACAGCTTAAATGTGAGATAAGGGTACCCCAAACCCAAATATATGCTGGATCCAGCTTAACCTCTACCTCCCACTATCAATCATCTTATTATCAAGTCTATATCCCATAACAACTGCTCAGGAAAATACCAGACAGCGCTCAGGAAATAACTCGGGTCACAGCGTGGAGATGGATTTCAAGACTCACTCCAGATGAAATATTCCAATAAAGTTTGCATATTTTCTCCCCTGATCTTAAATTCGGAACCAATTAACCGGTGAAATTCCTTAACACTCTGTTAACTGATTGGAGCAAACAGGCATATTTATTAGTCTCAGAAGACACTGATTGGGAGCTGTGAAACACTGCAAGCCTGTAGGCTCAGAGTATCATAAAAACTTTCCGAAATCTGCTGGCAAAGCTGCTGAAGCTTGCAGTTTATTTAATATGCTCAAGGTAGCTTTTTGTGTTTATGGGCATGGAAAGACACTTCCTTCCTTCCAAAAGGAAAAGAAATGCAGAAAGGTATAATTGAGACAAAATAAAAGTTTAAAAAAAAAAAAAAAAGAAGTCAGGAAATACCAGATTTTAAAAAGAGGCTTTTTCTGCATTTACTCAGCTAGGCAAGAAATGCTGATTTTTTTTATTATTTGGTTCAAATACAAAGCCAGTCATACTCCTTGCAGTAGATTTATCCCATGAAAACACAGAGGATGCAACGTGTCCAAGTTAACAACATCCTCAACATTCCCGACCACATTTGGGATACAACCAAGTCTTTCTTGCCCTAAGAACAAGAAACCAATGCTCTGCAAAGTTCTTGGGATTCAAACACAGTTTATGACACCAATCTGTGCCTTTACTTTGTGTATGCTTTCTTTGATCTGAGTTTGAACAAAGAATATCTTCCCAAAGCAATTTAACCCAGAAGGTTTCCGAGGACCAGCTGGGGAACAGACTGCCTTACTCTCAAGGACTAAGCAGTCTTACAGGCCAATCAAATTATTCAACAGGTTTCTTCTGAATATCTTCTCTTTCTGTTGAGTCTCTTGATGTTCTCTGAGACTACACTGAGCTGCCAAATGCTGTGAACTGAGAGACACAGCACCGTGGGTAAATAGTCCATACACAGCCATGCCAGGAATTGCTCAGACACAGACAGGACATACACAGAAATGGGACTTTTTTTCATCCCCTAATCTTTATTTTTGAAATGAGTTACTACAGCATGGAACCCACCTTAAAATTCTGGCAGGTACAGGACAATCATGGAGCGTTTTTATTTAAATTTAAAGACAGTGCTACCAGTAATAGACTGCCTGGATTTATTTGCATCTCCCCTTCTTGAGCAATGGGAAGAGTTACCTACAGATGGGAAGATCTGGTTCCATGGGTTGTGCAAAAACATGTTTACCTGTAGCAGAGGAGCTGCTCTTAAGGGAAAAGAGACTCAGTTCTAGCAAAACCTTTAGACCAGTATCTTTTGTCCTGAAAAATGATCAGTTTTAAATGAGCCCTTTGCCATTGACAATCATGGAAAAGATCAGGGAGAACCATCAGCAGAATAACTAAACAAATACAGAAGATAAGGCTTATTTGTGCTTTATAGGACTTCTATACTCGACGACAAGTTTATTTTATACAGAAAACCACAAATTCCCCAGGCAGAGCCAAACAAGAAAGAGGCAAACTAGTTCTGATCTGTGCAGACTCATCACTGTGTAACCCAGGCTGGGCTTTCGGGTCACTTCCTCACTTCCCAGGGCTCCCCCCACAACGCCCTTTCTCCCTGTGCTCTCCACACATTTATGCTCCTTATCACTTACACATTGCACAGATTTTGAAACCAAAGCTCAAAGGGTGAAACGATTTTTAGCCAAGTATGAAACACCAGATGAGGAAGGAGGTTGCCAGGCCCAGTCCCAGGAACCCTGCAGGGGTTATTCAGCACCTTCCCCAGGAAGGATCATCTCACCAAAAACTTCTGCCAGAGCTGCTGCTGTCCCTCCACTGACCATCATCACTGAGGGCACCACCAAATGCCTTCATCAGCTTCAAAGAATCATTAATTAAAAACTCAGTGTAGCTTATGAAAGCAAAGGAAAGTCTGACTAACTTAAAACTGTCCTTAACTAAGAAAAACACAGTACTTTTTTTTTGGTGAACATTGTTTTGGTTGAAATACTAAATTAGTTGGTTTGTGGGGATTTTCTGTGGGTTTTAGTCAAGTACATTTTAACTATGCAGTTAAAAAAAATCTGCTGAGTCCACAAACAGAGCAGAAACAAACTTGGAATGAGCTGTCCTCACTCTCCCATATAGGTTTATATTGGAAGCATATGGGATATACATTTAAGCATATCGTGCTGAAAGAGATAAAAGTGCATTACCCAAAAATACATGTTATAATACCTTCATGAACTACAATCTGCTTTTGTGCCTATAAAATAAATCCAGTCTTAGAAAACCAGTATTAAATGGTATTATACTAATTAGCCAGCTTCACACGTGTATGTAGTTTCTCTCCAAGTTGCCAGATTCATGACTCAGTATTTATTTGCTCCTTTAAAAGCAAAGATATCCATTTTCATATTTCATGGAGATTTTCCTTACAACATAATCCATTGTCATGAAGTGAAAGCAGATCCAAATAATCTTATAAAACTAAAAGCACTTTATCGGACTCTCTTTTTGCATGACAAGCACAATTCTGAATGAGCAGTGGGAGGCTGGATTTCTAACAACTGACCAGTGACAGGAATACCTAGAAAAGTACTTAAACTCTGCAGAGAGAACTTCTTGTGCCCTCTTCACAGCAGGCAAAGACAAAAATTCATCTTCTTCATACAGCAAGAAAAGTTACTGCCACCTTGTACTGAGAAAAGCTTCTCTTAGAACAGGGAACAATCCTTCTGTCATTGGGGAAATGCAAAGGGCTTTTTCTTTTATTATAATGCAATGAATGAAGAGAGAGATGATTCAGAGCCCAACAGCACGCTGCAAAAATGGAATTTTATTGGGACCAGATCCTAAGATTACAGTGTGCACTTTAAACACTGACTTCTAGCATTGAGAAAAGGACTGTCTTCAAAAAAATGTTTCACTTACAGCACAGCAAAGTAGTAAGTTTACTCGGAAGGGAACTTAGGGAAAATGTGGACAAGAAGGCCTGGATTAATGCCTCCCACAGGACTACCATGGGCTGCTGGCTCTAATGCATTTCTCTGTTCCTGCACGTTGCCATCAACTCATTTATTTAGGAGCCATTTTTATTCTAAGATTCATACCTGAAGAAAGGACCCGAGTGCTTCTTATGGTAAGGGAAATAAAAAGGTGTTATAAACCCCCCAAGCCGAAGCATTTTCCCATTAAAAAGAAAAAAAAAGGGGGGGGAGGAACAAAACAGCAGCTCTGGAAACAGACTCTATCCACCATATATATTATCAATTTAACAGCCTTGAATGGAAACTGCAAGTGCTTTGATAAAAATCAATTGAAAAGCTGTCTGCCTCACTGTTGCTTCAATAAAGTGCCTCTGTATCTTTTGCTGAAGCCTTGTTTTTGTAGCCTCCTTAAACAATACTCTGTATTAAATCACTGTGCTGTTCCTCCCCCAAAAACAGACTCCAAGGCAAGTGCCCGGACCAGCACCCTGCACTGAAACCCCCCTTGATCAGCAGGGACCAGGGTGGAAACCAGCAGCACCTGATCCACGCCCCGCAGGCACACGGGACAACTTAATTCCTACTATACTGTTAAAAATTAACTTTCAGGTCTCAGTGCACTTCACTCAGGTGCTGAATGTCACTCCCAGAGGTCTCTGGCTCCAGGTCAAGCAGGTTTCGGGCTGCAGCAAGAACAGCTGATTTCAGCAGGACCCACAGCCCTGACCAGAGCCTGACCCAAAGGGACCTTGATGCCCCTGTCCAGCACCCCGTGAGGAGCCCATTTCACACCTCGCTGCCCCAGCTCAGCCCTCCACATCTGAGGGAGCCGGGCATGGGGGGCAGCAGAAGGGCTTGGTTTGGGTTCGAACAAATAAACCCTTTCCTGAAGCCTTTGCAAAGTCTCCAGAGTGAAAAAAAAAACAAACCCACTAAACCAGGTTTTCCTGTGTTCTCATGTGTAAGCCATATGGCCGATATCAAATAAGCAGAATGACCAAAAAAAAAGGCACCAGCACTCCACGTTCCTGTAATTCAATCAGCTTTAATCATCGGAGATGTTTTCGCTAACCTGCAGGAAGGGTATTTGTTCTAATAACCTTGAATAGAGTGGTGACACTTTAAAGATGGCTCCGTTGAACAAAGAAAGATAAAAATGCAATTTATGGCAGGATGGCGAATCTCAAGGCAAATTCCCACTACTGTAAATTGCAGCTTCTTCCCCAGGCCAGCCCCTCTCCACTCAGCAAGCACTCTGTCAGCACTGTTTTTTCCTACACATCTTCCTGCTCTTCTCCTTCCTCACTGCTCAGGATATTTTTCAAAACAGACTTCCTCTGAGGAACAGAGTATTTACAGTATTAATTGGAAAAAAAATAAAGAGTTCAGTTGTAAGAACAGGGCCAGTACCCAAAGCCACAAAGGATCTTGTCAGCCTACAAAACCACAGCACCCAATTCCACCCTCCGGACTCTCACCAGACCTTGTGAAAAGCACCTCACAGAACCTTTGGGAAGTTCTGGATTCTACTGCAAAAACACCAAGTGGCATGTTTAGTTTATATACTTATATATATTACCACCCTCCATGGCAACCTCTAGGTAAAATGTAATATGGAATGAAAATGATTTCTTTAAGTTGCGGAGTCTCTCAGGCACAGCTGCCTCTGTAACACACAACAGCCCACCAAAAACCACCACAGTGCTCAGGAGAAGACCTTGCTGGAGACACTAGGACAGTTCAGTGTCCACGGGTCAATCAAAGCATTACAGCAAAACTAAGTGAGGTTTGTAATTAGCAGCCATGGTAATGGCTTATACAGTTTCTGCCATGACACCACTGGGAATTGAATAGAGGGTACCATATAAGCCAGCCCAAAATTCAGGTAGCTTTCAGCCGTGAGGAACCTGGCTGCCATTTCAACTGGCACTTTAGATGCAGGAGACTCTATCCATCTCCATTACAAATCCTCTGAGCTCATCCTAGCATTACTTTCCCACATTAAGCAAAAGAGTTAACATAAAAAGCCTGCCTGGCTTCAGACATTATCCAGATAAAGAGGAGAAAAGAGAAAATCCCTTGTATCACCTCTCTAGGCTCCCCCCCAAACCTTCTCTGACATCTTTGTTCTTTCAGACCTGGCATTTATCTGCAGACATTGTAGAGCCCTAATTAAATCTTCACGTGAACCTCTGCTACTTCCTGGCAGAGAACACACATTCTTGGTGTGCTGATGGACCTACAGGATTTTCTGCACTTCTCCCTTATGGTGAGTGTTAGGTCTTGCTTGAAAACATCACAACTGTGTTCAACACAATATGTTTAAACAGAAATACAAAATTATTCAGTTTCTTTTAAAGAATGAAGAGAAACATAAGTGAAAATTATATTCCACAAGCTCATTGGAAAAAACAAACTGTGGAAGCACTGGGCAAATAGCAGTGTCTGAGAACAAGGCATGCTTTTGTTTTACTGCTGTCTCAGAAAGGGATAACTGGCAGCGACAGGAGAAGCAAAAAAAATTTGTCTTCCAAAATAAAATCTGCAGCTATCTCTTCCCCTCTGGGAATGAAAAAAACCATTCTTCAAGTGCAGCTGAATTTTGCATTAAGGGAGGCTGCACACCTAACCTTATCTGATGCAAGCAGCTCAGTGTTCAAAGCCTCAAAGCTGGCAGTGAGAAGGGGATGTGAGAGCTGTGAAAACCTTTGCACTCTGGAGTTAAAGAGGCAAAAGGCTAAAAGAGCAGATTTTACTGCTCCCACCCTGCCCCTCTCAACAATTCTTAAGTCCCTTCAAAACCGCTGGCTGATGCTTAAAGAAACTGTCAATGAAGAGATGAGAAATCCCTGCCTTCCCTTCCTGGCAGAGGCCTGGCCCAGGAGCAGCTTGTCCTGGCAAGGGTGGTCCCACTGGCCAAGCACAACAAAGCAAATTCACCCTAAAATCATGTTTCACTGCACTGTTCCTGTTATTATCCTCTGACTCTCGGCACTTCTCTCCCTCAGCAGAAGAAACAAACACCCCAGATGGCTGAGGACAAACAGCAAGGGCTGCATATGCTCCATATATCCTGACAAAGAGAGCCCAGCCTTGCTCAAAGCACAGTACGAGACTCACCAGTTCAAGGGCCTTTTACCTCAACCAGGGGCTATCCCTGCACATGGGGGTGAGGAAACTACTCTGGAAGAGGTTTTGAGGCCACAGACAGGTACTCTGCGAAATCTTTCCATGATAATGTCCAAAAACTTCCATCATTCCATAAATTAACACAGAAAAATGACAGGCTACACTATGCACATCTATATATTACAGAATTTTAGATTGGTGTTGGTTAGAAGGGACCTTAAACACCTGCCATGGACAGTTGCCACCAGGCCAGGTTGCTCTAAGCCCCATCCATCCTGGCCTTTTATATTATATGCCATATAATCCATAAAAAAAGGCATTAGAATTCCTGCTGCTTAAGAAATCAAGGAAACTAAGAGCATGGTTTCTCTGGAGGGGGATGCCAGCACAAGGGAGTTCACAGAACCAGAGAATGGTTTGGGTTACAAAGGACTTCAAAAATCATTCAGTCCCACCCCTGCCATGTGCAGGGACACCTCCCACCAGCCCAGGTTGCTCCAAGCCCCATCCAACCTGGCCTTGGACACTTCCAAGGATGGGGCAGCCACAGCTCCTCTGCCCAACCTGTGCCAGGGCCTGCCCACCCTCCCAGGGAAGAGTTTCTTCCAAATATCCCAACTAACCCTGCCCTCTGGCAGTGGGAAGCCATTCCCCCTTGTCCTGTCACTCCAGGCCCTTGGAAAAAGTGCCTCTCCATCTCCCTTGTCAGCTCCCTTCAGGTACTTGGAAGGCCACAATTAGATCAGCCCAGAGCCTTCTCTTCTCCGGGCTGAACAATCCCAGCTCTCCCAGCCTCTGCTCACAGCAGAGCTGCTCACCTGAGCCTCACCTTGGCTTCAGGACTGCCTGGCACAGTCCTGCCCTGCAGGAACCTGAGACAGCCTGTTCTTTCCCACCACAATGTCAAAGATCTTACATTTCTTCAGGGCCCAGGAGAGGAAAGGAGGAGGCACTGAGATGCTGAGATGAAAACTCAGAATTACCAAACTCTGTACAAGTGGTGCCCAGGCTTTTCCCGGGGACCCCTCCGTGGCAACCCAGACTGAAACCTGAGTTGCCACAAACAAACATGCCCGTGGGAGGCAGGGAGTGGCCACAGCAGCCCAGGGAGGACTTGGCTGGCCATGAAGTGGAAGCTGGCTCAGAACAAGCTGCTAATGGCACCAAAACCACGATTCAAGCTCCAGGCTGAAAACTGAGCACTTCTTTGTGTCTCTGAACCACGTCACCCCCCTGCACACACACACACAGGTCCAGGGGGGTCTCAGGACTCTGGGAGAAGGCGGGCCAGTGACAGGGTGGTCTGGAACAAGGCTCCCACCACAAGCAGGAAGAGGAGCTGGGGGATGCCACAACTTCCTTTCACCCATCTCCATGTGGAGTCCTCCCT
>VXBX01007605.1:114674-139062 GCA_013400415.1 Scytalopus superciliaris
CCACAGCCCCTCACTGACCCCCAGCTCCCCGCGCTGCCCGGAGCCCCCCGCACCCTCCAAAGGCCCTGCCGGCTCCCCGGGCACTCCCGGCCCCCCCGGAGCCTCCCGTGGCCGCCGTACCGAGGCTCTGCCCCACCGGGGTGCTGAACGGGTTCCCCAGCAGAAACTCCATCTTGGGATGACAACAAACAGCGGCCCGGCGCCCCCCCTCCCGCACCGCGCCCTGACTGACAGCCTCGCGAACCAATCGCAGCGCGGTCTGGAGACGGCGCCCCGCCTCCCCGCGTGCGATTGGACAGCACTAGGACGCGCCGCGGGGTCATTGGCTGAGAGGTGTGTCAATCACTGTCAAGCAATGGGCCCGCCCCGCGGTAGTCCCGCCTATTTCCCCACCTCCGCTTTGATTGACAGCGGCGACTCCGCGAGTGCCGTTCGCCATTGGGCAAAGGCCAAGCGGTTTTGGAACGCTATTGGGCAAAGGAGACGTCAATCATCCGAGCCTCCTCCCGCCCCGAGGGCACGGTCGAGGCGCTGATTGGCTGACACGGATTTCTAGAGCTCTGATTGGCAGCTGGCCTTCCCACCCACTCCCCGCCCATTGGCGGCTGATGCGGTCATGTGATCTCCCTTAGCAACTCGCCCGGGCTTCCTTAGCAACGGGCGCCGAGGCGAGGGCCGGGAACCGGGAATAAGGAATAAGAAAAAAGGAATAAGGAACGGGACACGGAACTGACCCGGAGCCTCGGGGAGCTGCGGGTGAGAGGCCTGAGGGACCGGGGTCTGGGCCTCGGCGGGTACCGGGGGGCCGCCGGCGGCCCCTTCCCACCCACCGGGGGGGGGGCTGGTTGGAAGCGGCATTGGCTGAAGAGACGATAAAAAAGTGCCCACCCCTTTCATTGAAAAGCTTAATAAGGCCAGAACTTTCTGAACTCAGGCATTTGCCCTTCCTGTCCTATGCAAAGGCAAAAAAAAAATAAATAAATAAATAAATAAACCAAACAAACCCACAAACAGAACAACTTCCGTAATTAAAGACACGTTGCACAAGCGAAAGCTTGACGGTTCCAGTGCTTCACACTGATCCATTCGCCGTGCACGGTTCTAGAAAAGACAAACAGCCTCGTGTCTCCAGGGCAACATTAGGGATATTTAAAGTTCCATTAAGAACTTCGCTGGGAGGGTTGTAAAGCGTCGGAACAGGTTGGGCAGAGTTTCTGTGGCTGCCTCATCCCTGGGAGGGTCCAAGGCCTGATTGGACAGGGCTGGGAGCAACCTGGGATAGTGGGAGGTGTCCCTGCCCATGGCAGGGGGTGGAACTGGCTGGGCTTTAAATTCCCTGCCAGCCCAAGCCATTCTGGGATTCTGTGACTGCTGGAAATAGTAGCAGGGCAGTGATTTAATTTATTTCTCTCTTCTGTGCTTTAAGGCTGACACCGTCTCACGATGACTCAGTTTTACAATAATGTTGAGCCAAACATTATTGATGATGAAATGGTTCTGAGAGCCATTGAAGAGAAGTGTCCAGAGGACCTTGGAGATCTTGTCAGAGGGGAAAATGTTAGCTTTAAGGATGTGACAGAGCTACAGATTAGTTTTAAAAGTGAGTATCAGAATATATACGTTTTTTTCCTTCTTTTGTTAGAGGGTAATAGAGTAAAGCACAAAGTGGGTCACTGGCAATTAAACAGTCATGATTAGCTTGGATTTATTATGTGCAAAGAAACACCTGGATTTACATCTTTGGTCATACCCGTACAAAGTAGGAGCGAGCCGGGTCTCTGCTGATGGGTAACTTCAAAGCTGCTTCCCCTTCTCACTCTTACTGTCACTGCTATTCCCAGTTAACATTTATATTGTGGTGACACCTACAGGCCCCTCGGTGCGTGGACGAACCCAACCCTGGGCAGGCTCTGCCGCGGCTGGTGATTATGGGAGAGCAATTTGGGGGATTATGGTGATCACAGTCAGGTTTGGTGGCGTCCTCTGGTCATCCGTAGCATTACCACATCTTGCCTCTTACTGTCCAACCAGTCATAAACTTGCCTTCAAAAAGTGAAAAGGACAACATTTGCCTCAATATTTGAATATCTGGGAGAGAAGGTTGCAACGCCATGAGCAAAAATCTGCTTCTGATTATTCACTGTGTGCTGCAGTAAAATAATGTGTGGATGACTTGATTTCCTTAGAAAAGACTCCCTTGACCTGATCCTGCATAAATTTGTTTGCAAATACAAAATACAGACTGTGTGAATATTTTGTGCGTGCTGCACTCTGCCCTCACTGAAAGAGGAGCAGCTAATGAGATCTGGGAAGGCATTGCAGGGGAGAGAGGAATGGGAATGAGAATGTTCTGTGTTTCCTGTCACTTTGGTCCTGATGTTTTGCCGTAGTGCCTAACTGCCTGCCCTTGTGATTCTGCTTTTTGGAGGAAGCTAAATGCAGGGATATTGATTAGTTCTAAACTGCAGCCTGCACTGAAAGAGTAGACTCCAACTTCCTCTCCTGTGATGAGAATGCCGGGAGCAGGAGAGTCATTTACCAAAGCAGGAGCTGGGCACTGCTAGACTGCAAATGCAGAGAAAAGCAGAGCTCATCCCAAACGTCCCTCTTGGAGCTGGGAGGGAAAATGAAGGTCAAGGCCTCCTAGTAGTGGATTCATAAAGCCACTGGAGTGCAGGGCCATTGTCAGCATCCCCTCCGCGCCTCGTTGGCCTCGCTGATGAGCAGCGTGCACTGGTGCAGGACACTGAGGTTAACTGGGCTGTTTCGGTGAAATCTCATCCAGCCAGTGCACCTCGGAGCTCTCCAGGGCACTCATCACACGCTGAAAATCATTTTGGGGGTAAGACTGGACGTGTTTTCCTTGTGCAAGACAGCGTGTCTGCTAAACCAAAAGCTGTCTCACATGAAAAGCAATTTTCTCATCTTTTTTTTTTTTTTCCCCCCCCCCGTGGCCTTAGGTATCCTGCAGATTGATAATCTGTGGCAGTTGGAAAATCTGACTAAACTGCAGCTGGACAACAATGTCATTGAGAAGATAGAAGCTCTGGAGAGTCTGGTTCACCTTGTCTGGCTCGGTGAGATACAGGTATAGGAGGTTGGATCGTTCACAGGTGCAGAGCAATCTGTGATAAACCAGGATGTCACCTTCCTTCTCAAACACAACTGATAGGAGCTTTCCCAGGGAAGGCTGTCAGCTGTCTGTGTGTTTCCTCATTTGACTGTCAAATGTCAAAATGCCTGAGTATCAGAGCTGCAAAACAATCCTTCACATGTTTCAAAACTGGGTTTAATACATTTGGTGTGGCAGGAAGCTGAGGCTTCAAGGTTGTTTCCAGGGTTTGTATTGTATTTGGAGGTGACTTTCAGGAATATTTATGGAAACACCTCTGTGATTTAGAAGCCTGTATTCTGTTTTCAGAGCTACTGCAGGCATTTCAGAGCCTACAACCCACCATCTTTACCCTTTTGTCATTGTTGTCCCAAGAAGTGCCTATCCTTGTAGCCTTATGTGACTCCTTTCAGCTTGCACAGATGCACAGCTTGGAGCATTCTCTGGAATTGCAGCCACGTTGCTGGCTGGAAATCTAAATATATCCCCAGCACGCAGGGCTGCAGCTCGTGAGCACATCGTGAGATGTCTAATGGGTTCTTCCCCCCAGTTGTCTGCACTGTTCTGCTCCACAGATGACTGATGCACTTGTGAATCACCAACTGAACACCACTTGTAAGCAGGGTGTTTTGAAGCACATTCACACGTTCTGTTTGCCCAAAGGCTGCAGTGGTTAAGCTGCTGCTGCACCAGTGTCTCAGCCACTCAAGTAACCTCATCAACCCTCTTTGGACCCTTGAATTGCTCAGTACTGGCCTACAGCAAATACTGCCCTCAGTCATGGTGAATGTAGGTGTTAGGATAGATGTTCTGGCAGGAGAAGAGGATGTTTCAAGGAGTGAAATAGCTAAAGTGAGTATATGCCTTTCCAAACTTCCACTGACGTGGAACTCGCATATGTTGGTCCTATGGGAATGACCACAACAGTGGCATTGGTGTGGCAGGTCAGAGTCTGCACAAAACAAGGCAGGGAGTGTCAAATTGGTCACAGAAATCCCCCTCTTATTATTTTGGGTTTCCCCACAAGGTAGGAGTCCCTTTCAGGCTGTGTATGTGGACTCTCCACAGAATAATTTCAGCTGTTCCTCTCTTTGAAAAGTTGCTTGGACAGTTGCAAGGAGGACATAGGAACAAAGGATGATTCAATGCCAAGCCTTTCCTGTGGAACACTGGCCACCCCTGAGGAAAATCTGTATATAAACTCCTAAATCCAGAGTCAGGATAAATGCAAGGTCTGAATCGGTGCATTCTGCTAGAAATAATTAACTTTTGATTTCTAAACTGTTCCCCAGACTTGTCCTTCAACAATATTGAAATCATCGAGGGCCTGGATACCCTTGTCAAACTGCAAGACCTCAGTCTCTACAGTAACAGAATATCTAAAATTGAGAACATGGATGCATTGCAAGAGCTTCAGATTTTCTCCATAGGGAAGAATAACCTGACCAATCTGGAAAATGTGAGTGTTCCCTGCCTTTGAGAATATTCCTTGTCAAAGGATCAGATATTCTAAAAATTACATTTGCCACTGTGTCCAAGCCCCTCCTTAGGGGATAAAGTTCTCCTTAGTCTAATGTCCTCTGTGGTTTTGGTCCTCTGTCCCAGTGTTGAGTGCTTCCTGCAGCCATTTCTCCTTTATATTATTGACTCCTGGGGGCCAAATCCTGTCACTGCTGTCAGCCATGGCAAAATTCCTGTTAGCTCCTGTGAAAACTAGAAAAGGAATAAATGGCTACATACGAGAAAAGGAGGGAGACTAGGATTTATTTGAGGTTCTTTTGAGAGCATCTTACCAATCTATGACCTGTGATTTGTCTCCTCCCTTTGCCTTCTCTCTCCACCCATTGTCTAGATATTCCCAACGTGAATTTAAGTATTTAATTTCCCAAAAGCACTCGAAACTCATAATTGAATGTCATGTGAATTTGGCAGCGGAGCAGAAAACATATTCCAACCTGACTGTAAAAAGAGCAGCAGATTTCAAAGCTGTGTTTCCCCAGCACTGGGAAGTACAGATCTCTCTCTCTTTGCCACAGGTTGCCTATCTCAGGAGGTTAAAAAAATTAAGGACTCTGAACCTCTCTGGGAACCCCTTCTGTGATGACGAGCAGTACATGTTGTTTGTTGTTGCTCATCTTCCAAATCTGGTGTACTTGGACTTCAAGCTCGTGAGAGATGCCACGGTAAGATTTCTGCATTCCCTGCTTGGGAAATCAGGAAACAGCCTCTTACAGAGCCTTTGCTTTGTTGGTGTGCCAGCAATATTCCAGCACTGAGGGCAGGCTCCCTGCAGAAATCAGGCTCACAGAAGCACACAGTGTTTATTCTGCTTCCACCTAACAGCTGTGGACCTGTAGGCCAAATTCTATCAAATCTGACAGAGGGGTAGAGGTGTCAGAAGCACGATGTCTTCACAGATCCTGTGAAAATCAGCAGCTGTGTGTGGGAGAGGGGCCTGGTTCTCTCTGCCACAGAGAGTCTGCAGTGTGAGTGCAAGTCTTCTTAGAGAATCTCGAGGAAATCAGTGTTGAGACATGGATCCAGGGGGAAGGAGGCTTGGTGGTCCTGCTGCTCACAGAGACATTTGTTTCAGTAGCAAACTGACAGACCATCCACCCAGCAGGTGCCTGGATGCACTTCCCACTCTTGATTCCTGAGAACAGGACAGTCCATCCTCACCAGTAACACGTGGGGCTGCTTTTTCTTCCCCCAGCTTAAAGGAACAAAGATGAGGGTTTTTTGTTGGGGTGTTTTTTTAGTAACCAAGGAACATGATTAATTGTGAATGTGTTTGGCACAGAGTGGGAGCTGTACTTGGAAGATACATTGCTCTGAGCATAGGACTGGAAGGGCTTTCCAGGTCATGGAGTGCAGGTCCTGCTCATCAGACAGTATGTCAGAGAATTGCACACTTATATTTGTGAAGGTTCAGTTTCAAGCTAATGAGGTTCTTGCCCCTGATTCTACCTTGCCATCCACTCTTCCAAAAAGCCTTCCCTTCCCTAGAATATGTATTAACCTTGCTGGCTGATCAAATCAGAGCTCAAATTCTAAAAGTCAAAATAGAACTGCCTGCTAAAAGAGGGGGGAAAAGCAACTCTAAAGATGAGAAAATGGAGAGAGAAAAGTTTCCTGGGACTGAATCCGCCCAGATACATTGAATGCAGAACCAGAGTAATATGCCAAGAGAAAATGGGATGAGGAATGGATTAGAAACTTCAAAAGTAGTTAAATAAAAAGCCCATGAGTAGATGGAGATGCAGATGGCACTCAGATGCATGTTCTGGAAAGATCAATTGCATGTGCCCAGATGTGTGGAGTAATGCTGGATAATCTAATACAAATATTTTATTTGTATTTCTCAGAGACAAGCTGCAGTTTCAAAGTATCAGGATCTTACTAAACCATTAGAAGAAGAGGAGGCTCGAGCTCTTGCTCTCCTAGAGATAAAACAGGCAAAGCAGGAAGAGCTGGAGTTTCATAAGGTAGGTTTTCTTTGGCTGGTTGTGTATTGTCTCAGGAGAAAGAAGCACAACACATATTGACTTGTTTTTCACATGCTTGGAGATTTAATGAGTGGTTAACATCGACTCTGCTAAAACTAGGGCTTGGATTAATCTCCTGTGATCTCTGAATCTCATCCTTTGAATGGAAACAGGAACTGCTGTGGAATACACATGACGTGGGAGAACGTAATTCTTTGGGCTGAACAATGAAACTGCAGATACAGACCCTGCAAAGCTAAATAGTAAATCATACCCAAAGAACTTATCAGCCTGATGTGAGATTAGGAAAATTACAGGTCTGAGGGAACTGTTAGAATTTGCATAGTGAAGTGACTTTTTTTCTCCTTCACACTAAGTTGATGGCTTTTCATTAGTTTTATGGTTAAACTCTCCAGGGTTTTGAGAGATCACTGTAGTCCTGTGACCAGACTGAAAACAAGACAGGCAGAATGGTGCTTTCAGCTGTGGCCTGGCTCTGTATTTCAGACCTCTGGAAGGTGGTTTAGTGACAGGGAGGATGTCTGCCTGTTTTCCCTCCAGTCCTCTCCAAAGTCCACTGACTCTCTATCTGAAAGACTTAAAAGCCTTGCAATATGTGTTTGTATGTGATAATGTCTTATATTGGCAACTGGCACAGGTTTGCCCAGAGAAGCTGTGGCTGCCCCAGCCCTGGAAGTGTCCATGGCCAGGTTGGACGGGGCTTGGAGCAACCTGGGCTGGTGGGAGGTGTCCCTGCCTGTGGCAGGGTGTTTGGAATGACATGAGCTTTGATGGCCCTTCCAACCCTTTCCATGATTCTATGCTATGAGATTAAACACTGTTTTCTATCCTTAGGCTACAGAGTTGTAGCAGCAAAGCCCCGGGGTTGGGTTTCACTCACGTTGCAAGGTGCTTTCATGGCTTGGTTGGTGTGTCTGCTGTGTTGGTGTAGCTGTGTCTGCACCAGTGTTCTGCTGCTGGTGAGGTGCTTATAGGAGAGACACATCCTGAGGACTGGCAGCAGGTTGGCATCTTTATTTTACTTATTTTCCTCTGTTTCTCTTCAAAGACAGCCTTTGTTGAGCACCTGAATGGATCAGCCCTGTTTGACAATCTGTATGCAGAGGATACAGAAGCTGCCAAGCTGGCTTCCCTCCCTGGAGTGGGGGATCTGCTGCAGGCATATCCTTCCTGGGTTTGGAATACCTACAGCTAAAAGGTAATGCCTTGAGTTAAGAAAGAGGTGTATCCACAGGGACTCTTCATCCGTTGCTTTTGTCCAGGGCTGAAAGCTACATTGATCTAAGATCTGAGACAGTCTGTGTTCAATTTTGGAATGATACCAAAAAATTACACTGCAAGACTGTGAGACCACTGACAGCTTTAAGGCTTGATATCTTGTGAAATATGAGGGCTCCAAACAAATGGTTTATATTACTGGCAAGCTGGCCAGTCTGGCTTGAAACATCCCATTTGTAAAACCACTCGTTTCTACCCCCAACAGGTCATGAGATCCCAGAGTTTTAAATTCTCACTCTTGTAATTACCATATTCCTTTTCCTTCCCTTGAACCAAACACAATTTCGGCAGCCTCCTTTGTGACCCTTCAAGAATCAAGGCTTTGTACTTTCTTTAAGTCTGGAATCCACTTAAAGTTTAAAATGAGCTGGAAGATAAATCTCTGTCAGTTAGATTGTGAGAGTGCAGTCACTAAAATCATGTTGAAATTGAAGTGGTAGGAGATAGGAACAGACTAATCAGGATGATATGAGTCGTGTATCTCACAACCTGCCAGAACTGGCAACGGGAAGTTTCCAGGCCAGCACATTTTTCTGATCATTGCTCCTATATGGAGGGGGGGGGGGGGCAAGAAAGGAGACACTTTTTTGCCTTTATTCTTCTCTCATTCAGATTAATAGAGTATTGTCAAGGCCAGTAACTTGACCTTCCTTAAAATTGCATTACACTGTTGGGGAAAAATGCATCACGGCTTAACTACAATAGACTCCAAAAACAATTCCGTTGCCAAGATAATAGCAGAAGAAAAATTGACGTTATTTTTGTGATGCTACCAAGTCAGTAGTTTATTCTGTGCTCTGGCTGTAGGCTCCAGAGCTGTATTTATTAACTGCACAGGCACTGTATTCACACTTGTGAAGACAGATAGGGTTGTACGCTTCTTTCTGCTGCTGTGTCAGAAGAGTCAGACAAGTGTACGTATTTCCTTCTCTTCCTCAAAGCTTTTTGCCCCCTCAATTTGCCACAGTTTTCTCCATACCCTTAAGGCAGCAAAATCCTATGCATAAAATGTGAAGGGGTGACCCAGTCCTGCCCCAGACAGAATATTTGGCAGCCTGCTCCCAGCAAGAACCACAGAGTTTACAGAGAAGTAGCTTGTAGCTCTTGTTGCTCAGATTTGCAGAGGTAGAAGGAACATAACGTGTTGCTCCACTGAACAAGCAAAACACCTTGACTCTGCTGTCACGTACAAGAAGGAGTTTGTCTTGGTTTGTGGGAACCTGTATAACTATGGACTGGAAGAGTATGAAAAACGAGAAGCTGCGGTCTCTGATTTCAACGCAAAACTTCATGAAATTCTAACACTCAGCCAGGAGGAAAGCAAGAAAGCAATGTTAGACTTTGAAAATCGGAACAAAAAGGTAATGTTATATTTTCGTTTGTTTGAGACATGATTTCTCTACATCATATGCCAGCTTTCAGTTTCACTGAAAATGGGGGTAACCATTAAAATCAGGAAAATTATTCTGGATTACAGCATAATGGGAATCAGTGTTTGATCCCTAAGGGCAGAATCACAGGGTGGCTGAGGGTGGAAGGGACCTCTGGAAGTTGTCTGGTCCAATGCCCCTGGTCAAGCAGGACCACCCACACAGGCTGCCCAGGACTATGTTTGAATGTCTCCAAGGATGGAGGCTCCACAACCTCTCTGGGCAACCTCTTCTAGTGCTCACTTACTGGTATTTCCTCATGTGTTTCTTACAGTATAAATTTATACAGAAAATGGGGGTTTTAGCTAATATAACATCATTAACACAAGTTTTTTAGTACTTTATGTTGGAAAAAAAAATTGGGGATTGAAATTTTTACCCCTTGGGCAAAGCACAGCCAGCTAATGCAGCCTTTATCTATACTGGAAGTTCAGTGCAGAACAAAATTAACATGTTATAATGTTATCATCTCTAAAAGTAAAGGTCCTTCAAGGCTTTACAGAAAGAAAGTGGCTAAACAGAGTGGGGTTTTTGAACTTGGTTTTTGCCATACAGAAAAGCTACCAATATTTAAGGAAATGGAAATGCTCAACCTTTCTTTTAGTTTAAATAGTTTTATGAAGTTGATTTAAAATAGATTTATCAGATTTAATGCCATTCCCCTTCTCTTCGAGGTCTCCAATAGCTCTTCCTTCATTGAAAAATGAGGAACAAAAGGAAGGAAATTGCAGGGTATTCACTTTATTTTCAAGTAATTTTCTGCTTCAGTTAATTTTGTCAACAACAGCTCAGAGAACTATAACAAAAAAAGAACTTAGATAAAGTTATTGTACTGTGTTTCTAGTCTTTTTAAAGCAGAAACTCTCTCTTTTCATTCTGCTCAACTGCAGCCACCCATTGTGGCCGCTCAGGGCGTAGCTTCTAGCTGGATCCCTTTCTAACCATGTATAATAGATGGATCATGATTTTGTTTCCACAGGAAAAATAAGGGGGGGGGTAGGGGGGGCAAAGCCTGGCAACACTGTCAGCTGAGAGAGCAAGTCCCTGACAACTGACACCAGCAGAGTCACGAGCGCTGGCTCCCGCTGGAAACCAGGTCACTTTTGTCCCACTGCCTTGTCACACGCTGACAGCTGCTGAGTCACTCTGCTCCTGGGGCCTTGAACCTTGCTGACTCATGCTGGAAAACTGGCTCCAGCAGCTCTAGCTGGGACAGGAGTTGGCAGCACTGCCAGAGTCACAGAATCACAGGATGGTTTGGGTTGGAAGGGACCTTAAAGACCGTCCAGTTCCAAACCGAAGTTTGACATGCATGTTTAGTTAACTTGCACTTGAATTCCCATTATGTCTTGAGTAAAAAAAAAACCTAGAACCAACAAAAGAAAACAAAAAAACGCTTATAAAAACAAAGAAGCCCCAACAACAAAGCCAAAATCTAACCCAAAGAAACATGGGAGAGTCCAGATTTTGGCCCTTCATCTTTGATGAACTACAGGCTCGGCTATGGATTGAGTTGCAAGAGCATGGAGAGACAGGACAAGGGGGTATGGCCTTAAGCTGAAGGAGGGGAGTTTTAGATTGGATAATAGGAAGAAATTCTTCCCTGAGAGGGTGGTGGGGCCTTGCAGGTTTCCCAGAGCAGCTGTGGCTGCTCCATCCCGGGAAGTGTCCAATGCCAGGTTGGAGCAACCTAGTCTAGTGGAAGGTGTCTCTGCCCATGGCAGGGGGTGGAACAAGATGGGTCTTAAGGTCCCTTCCGGCCCAAACCATTCTGGGATTTTGTGATTCTCTGCACAGGACACAGTGGTCTCAGCGTGACCATTTCACAGAAATTCTAGAGGAGTTGGTGTCAGAATTGAACCCAGTCTTTTAACAGCATTTCCCCACTCATTTCAATTGCTGGAGCAGTTCAAAAGGCACAGAGGCCCCAGCAGGCTGCAGTCTGTGAGCCACTCTTTGGGCTGTTTGTCTGGCTGTAATCCTTTCATGCAAACTTGGGTAACCTGTAAAATCACTGCACTCTCTGAAGTTGGTTACGGAGCATTAAAAGCCTTGAACTTTGAAGTTACTGCTCCCAGAGGTACACCTTGAATGGTTCTGGAGCCTTTTAAGCCTCCTGACTTGTTTACATTGGAGAAGAAGATACCTTGCTCTCCCCTTCCCCCTTTTAACATTGCAAAATTTGGGTAATTCAGTCCATTTCCATTGGCAGTGGTTTTCATCAGAATTCTTTATTTTAGCCCATTCCGTTCCCACTCAGGAGAAGTGGATTAGACATAATAAAACATTTTTTTTTCTCCCTTTTTAAACAATTGATTGTTAACTTATTTTAAACAGACTTGAAAATAATACATTGCTCAGCACAAGAGGATTTTTTTTTTTGTGATCCAAGAAAGCATAAATCTTGCCTGATACAAAACTGACGTCAATATTTAATTCTGAAGGGCAATAAATCCTTGCTGTAAGAGGAAGGCAGGCAATGATAGGTATTCCATATTCAGAATACTAAATCCTGACCCTATGGAAGGCAGTGAAGATTCTCCTTGACATGAAGTGGATCAGGATTTAGGCCTGCGTTTCTTTCTCCCAGGTAATTGTTAATCTCTTCTTCATGACCAGCAATGTCAGGAATTTCATACTGAAATGTGTCAGAAGCAAAACAAAGTTAGAAGCATAGAAGGGGCAAAGTCTTCTGCTGAGTGGAGGATGAGGAAGCATTTTCCCACTCCCACTGCACTGCCCCTGGATCAGGATCATTAGTGCAGTAGCAAACCTCAGCACTGTTGACTACCCAGTATGTAAATGCGGAGACTTCCCTGAATCATCACATTTCATTTCAGCTAATCAGCAGCAGGAACTTTTCTCACATATGTAACAAGTTAATTAGATTGCAATGGAGTGCTGAACACAAACTATAAGTAATTTATGTATCTCTGTGTGTAGAGGCTGGATGAGATTCATCATGCCGGGAGTGACGATATTGCTGAGTCTAAACGAGCCGAGTGCAAGGAGGACATCCTTCAGCTGTCAGATGTACTCATGACCTTGGAAACGCTGCTATCCAACGAGCTGGAGGTAAGGAGCAAGGGCACACCTGTGAGACCTCACAGCCAGGACGTGGCAGGTTGACTTTTCCGTTGCTGCACCCCTGTGTTTAGCAGCTCGTTCCACAAAGTGGGGGGCACAGGACTTCACTCAGGCTGAAGTTTTGTCTCCATCTTATTCTTTCTCTGCTCAAAGTTGACGTGGGTGAGATCAGGCCCTGCACGCCTTACAACAGATTCCTGTTTCTCAGAGCAGAACACTGGATGTCCTTCACATCTATCCAAGCTGATTTCCCACACTTTAGAGAAAGGCAGGTTGTGCAGTCATTTGATAGGTCTGCACAAGTCGCTGCATAGCAAGAGGTGTGCATTTGGGATTCTAGAGGTGTAATTCTTTGAAGCTGATCTTTGCTATGAATAAGATTACACACATTCCTGCTCAGCTTACTGCATTTGCTTGCATAATAGCTGCCTTTTCCTCCCCAGACTTTTCCTCAAAAACTAGGGCAGGGCTGCTAATGTGCATCTTCATTTAAGGAAAAAAAAACCAAGTAACCTGTTTAAAAAGGAGTAGGCAGGAGCTGTGGCCTGTGTGCAAGCAGAGGCAGCAGTTTGCTTTTGGAAGTGTGGATGGCAGAAACCAGCAGCTCAAGATGGATCCTCACTGCATCAGGATTGTGCCTTTTAGTGTTTCCTGAGCGGGCCCTCCCTGTCTGCAGTCACTGATGGGATGAGCAGCAGCATTTCTCCCTGTGTGCCTTGCTGGATTTGCAGGATTTGTGTATCAAGACCTTTAAGTGCACCACTTCACAGATTCTCCATCAGCCATTTTTGAGAGAGGGAATAGACAGCAGCAATTTTAATTTCTGGAGACTAAACCAAAAGCTGCAGTAAGCCCAGACAGTGGTTATGCTTCTGACAGGAGGCTCTTCACACAAGGAGGCTGCAGCATGGCAGGGAATGGGGAATACAGCCCTCTCCAGGTATTGCTTGGGTGAGGGTAAGGAAGGATGATTTGGCTTGCCCCAGACACTGGGTAATGGTATCATTCAGTCAACTTCCCTCCAATAAACTGATTCTGATTTTCTGTCCCTGAAGGAGGAAAGAAAATCTTGCAGCACTTTGAAAACACTTTAAATGCTCGAGGCAGTTTAGTTTCTGACTGTGCTAATAACAGCAGCGAGTCCAAATTACAATAAATTGCAGATTCCTCCTAGACTCCCTGACTCCCTGTTATGTTTATGCAAGTTTTCATTGTGATATTTCCTCTTTTTCCCCTCTGTTAAGGCACTATTACAGGATTTTAAAAGAAGCATTGATGTCATAGCATCAACATTCATGGAAAACTTTAGAGAGATATATCCTTTTCACAGTATGTTGGCCTGGACCTCCCAGTGATGTACCTACACCTCACCTCTAAATCCAGAAATGAGCCATCAGTATAAAAACTTTATTTTTCAATTTATTTTTTTTACCAACAGAAAATATCTTTTCCCAGCTTTGGGAAACAGTCATTTAAGGTGCCCAGCTTCTTTTTGTGGACTGTGGAGAGCACAGAAATATCTAAATTCTACTGTGCTGAAAGTATGTAGGACTTAGGCAGCTGTCACCCTGTTGGGAATCTTCCTTTCTTCTCCACATAGGGAAGACAAAACACTGGGAAGATCTGGCTAGAAATCCGTTGGCCTGGTGCAAATACGTGCATTGCATTCAGAGCTTAGCCTCCCCCAATTTCCCTTGCAAACCTGGGCCCTATCTCAGTTCTGTGTCATCTTTGGCAGTGAGATGAGACCCGATGTATGATTAAAAGCTGAAAGTGGATATTCTGGCACCACAGCAGCTTCTGGGGGCATATCCAGGCTTCTTCCTGCAAAAGCCCACTGTGGACCCTCAGTCCTAGTTAACAGGAAGCCATTTAATCTCCACAGGTGAGTGGTGTGGTCAGTTTTTTCCTTAACATCTTCTGTACGATAGGCCAGTGCCGGGACCTGGAGAAGGATCACCATGAAAAGCTGATGGAGATTGCCATCACCACACTGGAGAAATCAGTCAAGGGTGAGCTTGAGGAGGATTTGCCAGATGATGTTCAAAAGGTGAGGGCACCAAAAAAATTTGTCTCTGATAGGGAGTCAGCAAAAAACGGTCACAGCCTCTCCTCTGAAGGGACAGGATTTCCAGGAGGCTCAGTGCTGCCAGAGCCATCCCTGAACCAGAGCATAACTTCCTTCCTAGGGGCCCCAGTCCCTTGGCTGAACTGTGGAGCCTCTGGACATCTCCACTGACTAGGACAGGGGATAACTGCACTGCAGGTTTCCCTGGGTGCTGCCAAAGCTGGTGGCAGCAGCCCAGGAGAAATACTGAGGAAGTCTCTCTCCTGCCTCCAGCACAACTCGGTGCTCTGGCTGATTGCCAGGCACTCAGGCAGCATCTTTGCTGCATTCACTCGCAGCTGGTTTTGTTCAGACTCTCCCTGCTCCCACAGCAGAATCCCAACATTGCTCTGAATTTCTGGCACGGGGGCTCTGTTTGCCTCAGTGATTTCAAAAATGCTTCCTGGAGCTCCCCAGCCCATGAGCTGACCTGGAGGCAGGACATGACATTTCAAATGGAGCCTTCCACTGACCCCTAAGTCTTGCTGCGAGAGCAAAGATCCCAGGAGCCTTTCCAAAATCACATCGTTGCAGTGCTCCTGCTGCCCTTTTAGCCTTCGGTGTCCCTTTATTTAGTGTCTGAATTACCTGAGTTTGCATTAGCTGTGGTTTTGCTCTGTTCAGATTACCCCAGCCCTCTGTAACTCCAGGTAATCAAGAGCTGACAGACACAAAGCAGGCCCCTGAGCCCCCGGGGGAGCTCTCTGCTTTATGGGCCGTGCAGATGGCTGTGGATCCGCTCCACTGCCATGCACCCATTTTGCCTCACTGCCATCCATTTCCAGGGAGAAGCAATCTCCATTTGTCCAACAGCTGCACTTGGCTGCAGGAGGAGAGTCATTATGGGTTAGTGAAGCCACCCTCTATTTAGAACCAGAGGGGAAGTCACTGCTTCCATTAGGAGCTGGGACTTTCCAAAAATGAAGATTTACAGCCAGTGCCACCAGTGCAGGAGACCCTTCCAAGTGTGATTTTTCCATTTCCAGGCATGCTGGAGCATATGCAGCTGTGCTTCAACACCAGCTGCACAGAGCTCAGTGCTCCAGCACATTGAAGCCAAGGGTGCTGTCTCAGTTTCCCCATCTGCACTAGGGATAAAGCTCCACTACGCTGTAATGAGGCCAAGGCTAAAACACTGGATCCATCCCCATGGCTAGGGACAAACCAGTTTGAGACAGAGGGCAGATTTCTCCCCTGGAGCACTGCAGTTGCTGCTCTGCTCCTTCCGAGCTCTGCTGCTTCCATTGTGTGCCCACCCCCTCCTCTCATCCGGTCACGTTACCTCCCAGCTCCTCGTGGACAAAAACACCATTGTCAACGCCGTCAACATGTCCCACAGCATCCGCCTGAGGAAGATTGATAAGCGGGAGAGCGACATGATCTGCAACACCTACCGCTGGCAGACCTCCGTGACCGAGAAGGTAAGAGACCCTCGTGCTCCGGGGGACAGGTCTGGCCCAAGTGGCAGGGACACTGTGAGGAGAAATGCTCCCGACCTTTGCTGGAGCTCTCTGTGCTGCAGGGACCTGGGGAAGGGACCCTGACACACCTGCAGATACACTGCTTGGTTTCAATCTGTACAGGCTTTCCAAACTGAGATCGACAGAAACCGCACCTGTATCAAAAAGATCATTTCCTACATCAACAATCTCCAGAAGGAGCTCGATAACACAAAGATTTAGGAGCTGATGGGACAGGGCTGGGCAGCTGCCTCAGCTGGGGGGCACACAGGACAGCCCCCAGCAGGAACAGCTGCCTCTACGCTCAAGCTGCCTGGGACATTTCAGACCAAAACCATTTTTCTTCCATCCCACCATAAACTGCAAATAAAAGCTACTTCTTCACTCCGGAATAGCATCCGAAGCTCTGTCTCTTCCATCTTGTTGGCACGAAGCCCGTGCAGACAGCTCAGACCCGGTCACAAGGGGTTATGGATCAGCTGTGAGCTGATTGAACCAAATCATCGTAGCATATCATGCCTGAAAGCTTCGGTACCTGCAAGCACAGTGGCAGGAACCTGCGAGCCGCAGGCACGAGGCAGCAGCTCGGGAGAGGAGTGCTCTCCATCAAACCACCCCCGAGATAACAGCAGGTTTCCAGCTCAGCAAGCACAAGGCTGGCGGGGGCTCCGCATGCCTGGGAGCCTCATCTTCCCACCGCCTCTCGCAAGCGGCTTTTCTGCAGCGTGAGCAGAGCAGCCCCCAGCCAGCAGGAAGGGAAATCAATGGTTCCACGGGAGCTCACGCGCCGCCGCTCGCGACAGCCAAGCGAGGAGTCATTAATTCCCCTCCTTGCTCGGTGACAGCCGCTGCCACGCTCGCTTCTGGACAGCTTCTGAGGAACGGTGCTGGCCGGGGCGGCGCTGCTCCAGGCAGGCAGCAAGGAGAAGGTGGGAAGGTTAAATGAGAGGGTGGCTGCCTTACACACGCCAGGGAGGGAGCGGGGCTCTCAGAAAACCCCGTGGCTGGTGCTGCCTGTCAAACATGGATTTATTTCATCCTGCTCCGTGCTTCTGAAAATCATCGGAGCCCAGCTTGCCCTCCTATTGCTCCAGGACTGCGCAGTTGTTTCCTTGCTACATCCTCAGCTGCATGGAGAGGCTGGCACAGCAGTTAAGTGTGTGCTCCGCTCTGTGGTTTTAAACACCTGGAGCCATCCCAACACCTGCCTGGAGCTGGGCAGCTCAGGACCCCCCCCATGGCTCAGGGATTAAAACAAAGAAACACACAGCTTTTGGTACCTCGCAGGGGCGAGCCTTTAATGGAACACAGAGACCCTGGTGTTACATGCAGGCACGCTGAAGGATGAACAACAGATGCAGTGGAGTCTGTTTTCAGATTTCCATAACAAGTGTGTGTCAGGAGCTGGCAGCTATGAAGACATGTGGCATATGTTGGGTATGTCTGTGCTGTGCCCTGCCCAGGAAGCTGTTTCTTCCATAGGAGCTCCTCAGATGAGTTACAGACACCAGGAACGGATGGAGCTGCTGTCCTGGGAATGCAGAGGAAGCTCACCTTGACCTTTCCTCCTTGTGGGCTCAAACTGCTGGTGCTGCACTGCAGCAGGCAGTCTGAGTGAGGAATTGCCCATGAAGTGATAGCACATGAGGCTGATCACAGGGAAAACAGGATGGCAGGAGGGTGGCTACCATCCACTGGGTCAGGCCAGCAATTCCCAGGTGGGCATCTTCCCCCTGTGCCCAGCCCAGCTGCCTCAGTCCTGCAACAGCTTGTGTTTTACAGTCGAGCTCTCTGAGCAGAGGTGAACAAAGAGAGTCCCCGCTGCCGTGCGAGCATGGAGCTCATACAGGTCATAGTCGTGGGCCCACTCCACATTACCCCAGCGCCGAATCTGAAGGA
Organism: Scytalopus superciliaris; assembly: GCA_013400415.1. NCBI lineage: Eukaryota > Metazoa > Chordata > Aves > Passeriformes > Rhinocryptidae > Scytalopus > Scytalopus superciliaris. The sequence goes on from VXBX01007605.1 coordinate 132,554, forward strand.
GAGGAGGAACATGGATTATACTCAGAGCTGCTCGGCAGCTCTCAGCCTTCCTTCTCATGTGTCAAGCACAGGTAACCCCCCAGAACTGTGCTGATCATCAGCTGCTGGGGTAGGGACATCTCCAGATGAGGACATGCTTCATCTGTATTGGTGTCTGAGGCAAAACCCCTTGAAAGGGTGATGACAAGATTCCCAACTTCAGCCACTTTTGGGGCAGGGAGAGCTTCCCACCAGGCTGATTTCCAGCAAGCTTGGTAGCTTGGTGTCTACCAAGGCCTCCAGGCTGGATAACCCACAGCAAGAGAAGCCAGCCACAACTTTGCACTTCAGATTAGAGGGGGAGAAAAGCAAGCCATCTGGGCTGTGTGAAAAGAAACTGGCAGCCCTGGGAGCACTCTGGGCTGTTGTGCCCATGGTGTTGCTCTGCAGCAGTACGCTCCAAACGCTCTCAGACGCAGAGACTGGTGGAGTGGAACGTCTCCTGCTATAGCAGGCACTTCCCTTGGCAGTTATTTGTGGTGGGGGATGCATTTGTCATGCTGAGATTATTGCTATTTGAATTATAGGGCTGTTTTGTAACATAATTTACCTGGTATTCTTCCTCCAGGCGAGACAGAAGCACGGCTTTCTCTACTGTAATGTGCCTGTCAATCAGGCCCATGGACAGGATCAGCGATTTCAGCTGGGTGATTACAAATTCTATACCTGGAAGGGAATAACCCAAAACAAACAAGATTCATGGCTGTTTTCTGCAGCTTTACAGCAGCACCTTGACACACTCTACAGAGGCAGGGAGGGTGTGATATCCCCTCAGGGAGGCCCAGTGATCCTCCCACCTGCACCTGGACACTCAGATCTGTGGTTAACAGCAGGCACAGAGCATTGTGCTGGCCCTGCCACCGCAGTGACAAAGGCCATGCCATGGACACCACCTCCTTTTAGTCTGCCACAACCCTTCCCTGTGCAAAGGGAAGAGATATCCATCCAGGCCTGTGCATTCTGTGTCTTTCTGTGGGTTTCACTGCCTGCTGCTCATTCACGTCTTGAGCAGACCAAACATCATTTCTTTATCTTTTGGGTGTCATCCACCAGGTTCAGGCAAGAACAAGTGGGTTATAAGGATGAAAAAGTGAGGACAGTGCACAGTGTGGGCACTTTGGAGTGCTAAGCCCCCTTTCTTTTCCTGGCAACAAAGCTGGGGATTAAATCATTAGAAGGTTTGGCATTAAAGAAGTTATTTGTGCTACAGGAGCAAACAGCTCATGGGACAGCACAGTAAGACCCTGAATGCCAGTGGCACTGAGGAAGAGTCCCTGCCCATGACAAATACAGCTCAGGGCCTGGCCTGCAGATTTAAAACATAAAAACCTCAACACTCTAAGCAGGAGAAGAAAAACATTATGGACACTCCCTGCCCTGTGGAGAGGAACCACCTCCTCACTGGCCCAGCCTGAGCTGCCAGCTCCCAGCCCAGCCTCACTCACCTTGCAAGGCCCACATGTTGTAGGATGCCAGATGGTTGATGAAGGTCTCCTTGGTGCTGGCTGGGATATTTGGCCCCAGAATGCTGGTCGAGGAGCCAATTGTCACGTTGTACCTGGAATGATCACCCAAGCCCTTAGAAAAGGCCAGGAGCTGTGGCTCTGGAAGCCACAAACACCAGAACTCCTGGGCTCAGCAGGGCAGGGCATAATCAGACAGAAACACCTTTGAGCTCTTACCTCTTCTCAGCCCATGCAACCACAGGATCCCATTCATTCTTCTGCAGCTCTGCCAAGGCTGGAGGGTCCTCCACACGATAGCTGGGACAAAACCACACTGGATGGTCACTCCCAGGCTGGGACACACCTCTGGGAAGGACACTGACCCCACCAGACCACAGCAAGAGGAACAAGGGCCTGCTGTCTATGCAGGCAGCAGTGACTGGGAACAATCCCCCACTCCTCCCTAAATTCAGAGCTTTTTATTGTTCCAGGAAGGACTATCTTACTACAAAACAGAGCAGCAAATTGGCCAAGTGAAAATTTCAGGTAGCCACAAGATGCAGTGAAGTTTAGCAGTCAGAGGAGGGGATAAATCCCACTGGAACTTTATGTGGGGCTGCTCCTGCCTCTCCTTGCCCAGCAGATCAGCTCAGCATTCCCTGCTCCCCATCTTACCAAAGCCATGGGCCTTTTTCCCTCTCCCCTCAGGAGCTGTGCAGCTGCCAGTGGAGCTGAGAGACAGAAGCCTGGGCATAAACAGGCTTGATCCTGCAGCTCACGAGGACTGTAAGGAATGAAGGGCATTTTGCTACTGGTACAAGTAGTCTGAGGGGCCTCTACTGGCATTGGAGTACCAGGGACTGACTGATACATCTTCCCAGGCCTTTCAAAGATGCTTCCTTTACTCCCAGATCTTCCCTTCCTGCTGCTCCCACCCTTGCCCAGCATGGAGGTGTCCAAAACAGAGTTCAACAGAGGACCAGATCCCCATTTACCCCCTTCAGGTGTACAGACTCCCACCAGGTCTGCAAACGCAGGGCTAGTCTAAGCTAATTCAAACCCTTGAGCCAAACCCAGCACAGATCAGAGCTCTGACCAGGCTAGAGCAGACATTTTCCCTCACTTTCCCCAACCATCTTCCCAGAATCCATCTCATACCAGAGGGTGTCTGTCTCCAGGAACTTCACAGCCGCCCGGATCAGCTGCGTTTTGTTCCGCTGTGTGGGATTGTCCAGCGCCGTGTTGCACAGAGTGGTCTGGGAATAAAGGCAGTTTAATCTGCTGTTATTCAAGGCTTGGAGAGGCAGCAAGTCCCACAGTACAAAGTAAAGCACAGGAATTCGCGGTGGACAGAGAACCAAGGGATGCAGCTAAAGGGGGTGCAGGGCCAGAATGTGGCTCGTGTAATAGGAATCTCCTCAAATGCTTCAGAAGCCCTGGGAGCAGCAGGGAAGAGGGCTCATGGACAGCTCCAGAGCTCATCGTTTCCTCCTGCCCTCACTGTTCCAAATAACACTGTCCAGCCCTTTCTCAAGTCCCCACAGTGACAGACGCCCACTAAACAAGCACCCAAGTATCTAATCACCCTCACAACTGCAGGGTGCCCAAAGAAAGTCCTGACCTCTTGTCTCTGTTTCCCTGGGCATTAGGACAGAACCACAGAATCTTTTAGGTTAGAAAACACCTCCAAGATCATCGAGTCCAACCTTTGACCGATCACCAACTAGACCAGAGCACTGAGAGCCATGTCCAGTCATTAGGAGCAGGACAACCTGCCTTCTTCACTCTGTGCATTTGGAGACCATTTGGAGGTCTCTGCATCCCACCCTGTGCTGTGCTCACCAGGTGCATCGTGTAGAACTTGATAGTGTCTTTCTGGGAATCCCACTCTGTTGCCACTGCAATGGCCAAGGCCTCACTGGGGACAGTGAAGAGCTTGGCCTGAGGCGTTTTCAGCTTTCGGTGGTCCAGGTTTATTTCAAAGCCTCCTGGGGAATCAGAGTAGAAATCCTGGGGAATCAAAGAGGAGCAGGCACTAAGGAACAACAGACAACCCCACAGGGAGCAGATTCAGAGCTGCAGCTGAGGGAACAAGGAACCAGGAATGCTGGAGTTTCCCACTATCACTTGGAATCTGTTTCCCACCATGAAGCTTTGCCATAGATGAGGAAGGGGCAGAGCAGTTGGTGACAAACATCCCTGTCACACAGCCTGGACTGTGGCAGCCATGATGATACCCCTCCCAGGGGCCAGCCCCTCTGTCCCATCCCACGGCCCTACTCACCTTCTCCTTGCGAGATGCTCACATTCTGGTAGAACCTCTTCTTCTCTGGGGACAGAAACAGAGTCAATGAGGAGGCACTGAGAGGAGATTGAGCCCCTTCCCCTGCTGCCCATCACAGCCCAGAACAGAGAGAGCCCCCAGTGTTGTCGAGGTGGCCTGGCCACAAAAATCCAGCCCTTCATCCACATCTTCCCAGCTCCAGTGAGCTCCACTCAGGTGGGAAGCACCAGGAAACTGGTGACAACCACAGTGCAGAGCTGGGAAGTGAAGGGAAGCAGCTGCAGTCCTGCTGGGCTCAGGGCTCAGCTCCCTCTGTGCTGGCCTCCAGCAAGTTCCAGAGTGTAGCAGGGGTGGTTTCCAAAGCAGACCTGTCCCAGCACTCCCAGGTTTGCTTCGGGATCAACACTTACAATTTTCCACCTCCAATCACATTTGACAAATTAATCCCTGAACTACCTCACCCCCGCTTCACAGAATCACAGAACTTGCTGAGCTGGAAGGGACCCACAAGGATCATGAAAGTCCAACCCTCAGCCTGGCACAGGCCCATCCCCAGGAGTCACACCCTGTGCCCCAGAGCATCATCCAAACCCTCCTGGAGCTCTGGCAGCCTTGGGGCTGTGCCCACTGCCCTGGGGAGCCTGGGCAGTGCCCACCACCCTCTGGGGGAAGAGCCTTTCCCTGAGATCCAACCTGACCCTGCCCTGACACAACTCCAGCCATTCCCTGGGTGCTGTCCCTGCTCCCCCCAGAGCAGAGATCAGTGCCTGCCCCTCCTCTGCCCCTCCTGAGGAAGTTTGAACTGCAGTGAGGTCTCTCCTCAGTCTCCTCTTCAGCTAAACAGTCCAAGTGTCCTCAGTGTCCTCACACAGCTTCCCCTCAAGGCCCTTCCCATCCTTGTTGCCCTCCTTTGGATGCTCTCTAGTGGCTGAATATCTCATATTGCTTGCTCTGTCTCAGAGTGACAAGAAACGCAGCAGAGCTGGGTTAGAGGTTCCTCCAGCAGGTCAGGCCAAAGCTGGGAATATTCCAAAGGCTCACATCGCTCCCACAAGGCGGGAAGAATCCATGAGCCATTCCCCTGACAACAGCAACCAGGCTGTAAATCCCAAGCCCACGAATCTGCCTCGTGAAGGTCACAGCAAGCAGGTCAGCCTGCAGGTCTGTTATTCCAACTAAACAAAAAAAACCAAACAAACAAACAAACAAAAAAAAAAAACAACAAAAACAAAAACAAAAACAACAACAACAACAACAACAAAAAAAACAAAACAAAAAAAAACAAAAAACAAAAAACAAAAACACATTCCCGCTGGGAAAACGGAAGGATTTGCTCACGCTCAGCGACCCGCGAGCTTTGGGGCCTCGGGATTAAAGTGCGAGCACCCCCGAGGAGCTCAGTGGGCTCCCAAAACTGCCCAGATCGTGCCCCCCACCCCCGGCTGGGTCTTATCCCCCCAAAAATCCCTAGGAAACAGCAAAACACAAAACCAGGCGTGACAAACCGGTGCACCGAGGGCTCGGCCGTGCTGCCAGCGAAGCCCCCGCGCTCCGAATAACAAATACAGCGGGAAAAGTGCGTGTATGTGGGGCGGGGAGCCCCGGCACGAGCGCGGGGCCGTCCCCCTCCCGCCCTCAGGGCTCCCATCCCGGTGTGACCGCGGGATTGGGGTCCCCAGGGAAGTGCCCCCGTCCCCAAAGCCGCCCCNCAACAACAACAACAACAACAAAAAAAAACAAAACAAAAAAAAACAAAAAACAAAAAACAAAAACACATTCCCGCTGGGAAAACGGAAGGATTTGCTCACGCTCAGCGACCCGCGAGCTTTGGGGCCTCGGGATTAAAGTGCGAGCACCCCCGAGGAGCTCAGTGGGCTCCCAAAACTGCCCAGATCGTGCCCCCCACCCCCGGCTGGGTCTTATCCCCCCAAAAATCCCTAGGAAACAGCAAAACACAAAACCAGGCGTGACAAACCGGTGCACCGAGGGCTCGGCCGTGCTGCCAGCGAAGCCCCCGGGCTCCGAATAACAAATACAGCGGGAAAAGTGCGTGTATGTGGGGCGGGGAGCCCCGGCACGAGCGCGGGGCCGTCCCCCTCCCGCCCTCAGGGCTCCCATCCCGGTGTGACCGCGGGATTGGGGTCCCCAGGGAAGTGCCCCCGTCCCCAAAGCCGCCCCGGCGCTCCCTCACCTCCCGGCGGCGCATAGGCCCGGCGCCCGCATGACCCCGCCGGGCCGCTCCCGCCAGCAGCAGGAGGCGGCCGATGGAGCCGGCCGGGCGGGGATGGCACCCACAGCAAGCGGCGACAGCCGGGCCAGCCGCGCCACATCGCGACAGCCGACATGACCCCGGCCCGCGCTCAGCGCCGCTCCCTGGGCGCCGCCATCTTTCCGGCGGCCGCGGCCAACGCGCTCCAAAAAAAAAACTACATTTCCCAGCAGGCAGCGCCCCCCCCGCTCTGCCCCTCAACCAATCGGCGCGCGGCGGCGCGGCCCGCCAGCCAATCGCCGGGCGGTGCTGCCCTCCGCCCCGCCCCTTCCCGCTCGCGCGGGGGCCAATGGGAGGGCGCGCGGAGGCGCTGCCGGGAGGCCCCGGCCTGAAGCGGCGGCCTCGGCGTGAGGGGAGCGGAGCCGAGCGGGGCGGGCGGCTCCCCGTCCCTCCCCACACACCCCCGGCCCCCGCCACCCTGGCGCCCGGGGACCCCCCCGGGGTGCCCGTTCCGAGCGAGAGGCGCCGCGCC
>VXBX01007605.1:148356-160620 GCA_013400415.1 Scytalopus superciliaris
TGCGGGGGCACAGGGGGCTGGATGGGGGAGCAGGGTGAGCCCTGGGGATGGAGGGGAGGGTCCCTGGGGAGGGTGGGGGGCTGCCTCTTCTGCTGCCCCCTTTCCCGCCCTGTGCTGCAGCCCCAGAGCTGAATTGGGGGACACCCCGAGGGCTGCTGGGGGTCCCTGAGCTGCTGTTTGAGTGTTTTAACTTAAACAGTGGCCTGGGGAGCTGAGCCCCCCACGGGCTTCTGTAGAGTGGGGCTTTAGGCTGTGGTAAGAAATAAAAAGTACTAAAACCTGTAAACTCCTGCTTTTTGTGCCCTTTAATGTTACAAAAGAAAACAGCTGCCTTCCTTTTTTTCTGGATGAGGTGTAAATTCAGGTGTTTTGCTAAGAATAAGGTGATAAAGGACTTTCACACACGTGAGCTCTGAGTTGAAAGTGCCTTTAAAAGCTGGCAAGATCGGGGGAAGATAACCCTGTGTTTTTGGAGTGCTGGATGTGACCAGGTGTAAGGAGGGGCCTTTTCCCAGGAGTGTGGTGTCTCCCTCCTGAACTGGCTCCCTTCACCCCTTCGTTCCCGCCCCTGCTCCTTTTCCTCAGGGAGTTTTTCGGGTTGTTCCCCCCAATTCTGACTCTGTGCAGTCCCTGGGATGTTCCCTCCCCATGCCCAGTGTCCCAGACGGTGACGGAACCCCGGGGGAGCAGCCACACCGAGATCCACAGCCTTTCCTTCTGGGGGGTGTTCTTGTTTCCAGCAGCGAATTCCCAGCAAGCTGCTGCTGTGTTTGTGTCGTTCCAGCCACTGAGTACCACCTGGGGCTGCTGAAGGCCAAGCTTGCAAAGTACAGGGCTCAGCTGCTGGAACCCTCCAAGTCCCCGGCGGCCAAGGGCGAGGGCTTCGATGTGATGAAATCGGGAGATGCCCGGGTGGCACTGATCGGGTTCCCTTCCGTGGGCAAGGTCAGTGAGGGGCTGTGCTGCCTGCCTGTGCTTTGCAGGGGCTGCAGGGCAAGTGCAGAGTCACTGAGGCACGGGGTGGTTTGGGCTGGAAGGACTTTGGAGCCCGTCCCGTGAGGTCCCACCTGGAATACCGCGTGTGGTTTGGTGCCTCCGATGTGAGGAGGGCATGGGGCTGTTGGAGCAAGTCCAGAGGGGACCATGAAGTTGATAAGGGGGACTTAGAGCACCTCTGCTGTGGAGATGGGCTGAGAGGGCTGGGACTGTTCAGCCTGGAGGAGAGAAGGTTGTGTGGAGACCCTCAGAGCACCTTCCAGGATCTGAAGGGGCTACAGGGAAGCTGGAGAAGGGCTTTTCATCAGGAACTGGAGTGACAGGACAAGGGGGAATGGGTTCAAACTGAAAGAAGAGAAATTTAGGTGATATATACAGGGGAAGTTCTTCCCTGTGAGGGTGGGCAGGCCCTGGCACAGGTTGGGCAGAGGAGCTGTGGCTGCCCCATCCCTGGGAGTGTCCGAGGGCAGGTTGGACGGGGCTTGGGGCAACCTGGGCTGGTGGGAGGTGTCCCTTCCACTAGAATGAGATGATCTTTAAGGTCCTTTTCCACCCATACCATTCCATGATTCTATGGTCTTGTTCCACCCTCCTGCCATGGACAGGGATAACTTCCGCTAGCCCAGGATGCTCCAGCCTGGCCCTGGACACTCCCAGGGATGGGGCAGCCACAGCTTCTCTGGGCAACCTTATATCCATATTTTCTTCATCTCTCACCTTCTTGCCATGAGTTCAGAGAAGGTTTTTTGTACTCTGAGAGCTGGAAGTTGGACCTAGGGAAGCATTCCTTCATCTGTGTGGAGAATCACATGGTGGGATTCTTGGGGCTGTCCTGTGCAGGGCAAGGAATTAGACTTTGATGATCCTAAAGGGTCCCTTCCAGCTCAGGATATTCTGTGGTTCCATGACCTGAGCTCTGTGGTAACAGCCTGAAACTCGTTCCTGCCCAGCCACAGCACTGCTGAGGAGAGAAGGGGGAGCACAGTGACAGTGTCACCACCTCAGTCCCTCAGAACAGCCACAGCACGGGTCACACAGGCTGGGGGAGCACTTGGGTGTCCCTTGTTTTGCCTTGCCTGTCTCTAGTGATGATCTCTTGCCTTCCAGTCCACATTTTTGAGTTTAATGACCTCAACCGCCAGCGAAGCCGCGTCGTACGAGTTCACCACACTGACCTGTATCCCAGGAGTCATAGAGGTAAGGAGGATTGTCCTGCCCTTGGCACAGCAGTGGTTGGAAAGCCAGTTGTGTAAGTGTGTGTTTGCTCCAGTTACACAGTTTGTGCCACTAAGGAGCAGAGACATCCACAGGTCTCCAAAGCTGGATTTTCTTTTACATTCCAGAGTTTAAAGCTAGAAACTTGGGGTTTCAGGCCTCCTGCAGCCTGCAGTGCTGATTTAGCTCTTCCCTAAACTCCATAACTCTTCGGGATTGACTGCCTGATCAGGATTTGTGTGCTGCTGTTTGACTGACCAGAGCAATACAGCAATGCTCGACTGAATTTTGTATAACTGCTGTCGGTGCCAGTGACCAGATGGCTGCAAACCTTGACAGATTTGTTTTTAATGAAGCTTTAAAGGAGGCAATCTGTACTGTGGTCAATTCTGAAACAAAACACAACTACTCCTGTCCTTGAGGACTTTTGTTAGTCGTGGCCTAAACATCCATCAGTAAAACAAATGCTAGAAGGCATCAAACTGAAAAGCGTCCAAGAGTAATGAGGAAATCTGGGTCAGGGTGGAAAGGGGAGTTAAATAATGAAAATAACTGTATACATTGGTATGAAAAGGGACATAAATAGTGTAACACATCCAAGCACAGCCGTGAGCTGCAGCAACAGCTGGAAAGCCAATGCCCTGCGGATCTGAGGAATGAGGGTCTCCTGTGTTTTTCCTGGTACTGTAAGAGCTGCAACACACCTCAATAGTTCTGATCCATCACAGTAAGAGATGTGGCACTTGCTCATTACTGAATTTTCTTATTAGACCAGGAAATTAAGGGGTTTTTTCTCCTTTCCTTTCCATTTCACCAGCTCAGGATAATGTGACCGCTCTGCTGTTTTCCTGATGTTTTGTCCAGCTGCAGTCACGGAATGCTTTAGGGGGTCAGGACCTAACATACAGCTGTGTACTGAACACAGCTCGTAGCCAGTGCTCTGAAAGTTGCCTCAGAGCTGATCCATCAGCTCTGTGCATTCCCCAGCCCTGCCAGCTCCATCCAGTTCCATTCTCTACAGGATTTGGACCCCACCATGTGCTCGGGGCTTTTGAGGCAGCTCAGGTGCCCTGCAAAAAGCTTTCAACTTTCCATCCTTCTGTTTCCTTTTCAGTACAAAGGAGCCAATATTCAGCTGCTGGATCTGCCTGGAATCATTGAAGGAGCAGCACAAGGTTGGCTCATCTTTGTGAAGGAGGGATTTGCCCTCAGTAGTGCCCCTGGGTGTCTCAGGTGTTCGCAGGTTTCCTGGGCCGAGAGTTCCCGCGTTGGCTTTCCAAATTTTAGAGCCCTTGATCCTATGTGAGGCACGATTCCTGTCCCTGAGCCCACATAGGAGTCTATATGTAGCAGAAAGATGGTTTTCTGGAGGTGGGAGCCAAAGCCAGCCAGTCACTTCTCACCTCCTTGCCGGGGTGTTATCTGGCTCGTCTGTTTTCTGGTACTGAGGAAATCTAAAGAAAGATGCTGGAGAGGCGGAGGGGGGAATTACAGTTAAACAGCATCCTCATTTGACTAATTCCCTGAGTTCCTGCCAGTCCTCCCATGACTCCTGATTCTGGGAAGAGGTGTTGGCTTTGTCTCTCTGCATTGTCATTGTCCTGATTGTCTGGTCATGTCTGAAGAGAGCTTAGGAAATCATAGAGTTGTGGAGTATCCTGAGTTGGAAGGGACCCCCAAGGATCATCCAGTCCAGCTCCTGACCCTGCACAGACACCCAAAGAATCCCACCCTCAGAGCATCATCCAAATCCTCCTGGAGCTCTGGCAGCCTTGGGGCTGTGCCCACTGCCCTGGGGAGCCTGGGCAGTGCCCACCACCCTCTGGGGGAAGGACCTTTTCCTGATACCCAGCCTAACTCTGCCCTGACACAACTCCAGCCATTCCCTCTGATCCTATCACTGGTCACCAGAGAGAAGAGATCAGTGCTGGAAGATGCCTTAGGAAATTCTGGAAAATCTCCTAGTGGTCTCTTTTCAGAGGAGCATGGCCTGATTAATGAGATCTCTCTCCTTTTTGTCCAAAAAGTGTAACCTCCCTGGACAGGAGCCCCAGGCCCACACCACTGTTCTGGGTGAGCTCTCTGTGCTGCCTGGAGCTGCTCCTGGGCCCCCCAGCAATTGACTGCAGCCAGGGCAGCACTGCAGGATCTCTCTCCTTGCTTCCAAGCTGCTGCACAGGGCAGAAGTCCACATCTGTCACAGAACTCATGGCTGTTGCCTCTTGCTGATGCACATCCACCTCCTGTTTCCCCAGGGAAGGGCAGAGGTCGGCAGGTGATTGCTGTGGCCAGGACAGCAGACGTTGTGATCATGATGCTGGATGCCACCAAGGGGGAGGTGCAGAGGTGAGTGTCTGCTGGGCACAGAGTTGGACCAGGCTCAGGGCCCCCCATGTGCCCAGGAAACATGCCAGCTCCCTGAGGAGAGCACCTGGGGAATGAGTATTGAAGCTATTAAGTAAGAAGTTAAGGTTATATTCCATGAGAAGCACCCTAGCTGGCTGGCTCGGGTCTTTAGCTGAAGGATGATTCCCACAGGATGGCTGTCAGAGATGGGAATGTCAGCCAGGATCTCCACCAAAGACTCTGGCCTGTGTTAGATGGGTTTTAGGTTGTAGTGAAAGCTTACAGCAGGGCTGTATCAACACGGAAGTGAAAAAGGAAAGGTCTGTGTGTCACCTGGCCATGCTCAGCCTCACAGCTACTAACATGCAGTCTCCCTGCAGGGCCTTGCTGGAGAAGGAACTGGAATCTGTAGGAATCCGACTGAACAAAAGCAAACCAAATATCTACTTCAAGGTGAGGCTTCCCGAGCTCCTGCAGGCACAGCTGGTGTCTGGCTGCCTGCTCAAAGCCCAGCTCACTGTGTGCTGCCCCTTGTGCTGCATAGGCTGGAAGGGGCTGTGGGTTTTACAGCATGTTCTCACGTGTTGCTTTGTTGCCTCCTGCAGCCCAAGAAGGGTGGAGGCATCTCCTTCAACTCCACTGTCACGTTGACCCAGTGCTCTGAGAAGCTGGTGCAGCTGATTCTCCATGAATACAGTATCCTTTCCTGAAGCAGGAGACCCTTCAGCCACCCACCAGCAGGTCACGACTCAGGTGGTTCCTGCTGTGGGACAGCCTTGGTGTCACTTTGGTGCTGGTTCTCCTAGGGGAGCTCAGCATGTGGCTCACAGCAGGGCAGAATTCTGTTGGGATTTGTGCCTTGACAGTGTTCACCTCAGAAATCTTCAATGCTGAGGTCCTGTTCAGAGAGGATTGTTCCCCTGATGAGTTCATTGATGTGATTGTAGGCAACAGGGTCTACATGCCGTGCCTCTACGTGAGTACCTTGGACAGCCTGGCTTCTGTCACATCCAGCATCTCCAAGAGAAACACTGGATCTTTGTAGAATCATGGAATGATTTGGGTTGGAAGAGACCTTAAAGCTTATCCAGTTCCACCCTCCTGCCATGGGCAGGGACACCTCCCACTAGCCCAGGTTGCTCCAAGCCCCATCCAACCTGGCCTTGGACACTCCCAGGGATGGGGCAGCCACAGCTTCTCTGCCCAACCTGTGCCAGGGCCTGCCCACCCTCCCAGGGAAGAATTTCTTCCCAACATCCCATCTAACCTTGCCCTCTCAGTTTAAAGCCATTCCCCTTAGTCCTATCACTCCATGCCCTTGTTCCTGGCTCCTAAAACGATAACAGTTTGGGGGTTTAAGAGGTGGAAAACGACTCAACAGGGAGTTTTTAATAAGCTTTGGATGTGCAGCCGTGCTGTGTGTGTGTTCCCTGGGCCCTCTTGTGGCTGGTACTGTCCTGGAGCAGCAGAGCTGCCAAGTCCTGGTGCCGGGAGTTTGATCCCATGTGTGGAGCTTCCAATTCCCCTGCTGCCAGTTCTGTGCTTGGCTTTCCACTGCTGGTCCCTTGAGTGCCAAAGGTCCCTGAAGGGCTCTTTGTAGCCTTAAGGTCTGTATGAAATAAAACCCACTGGAGAACGTGTTCCAAATCATCCCAAAGGGAGAATTTTAAAAGGCCAATATCTATATTCAGGCTTCTGAATTTTAACAGTTGGTTTTGCTGAGAGGCTTGGCTTGTCCTCTGACAGGATCTGCATTTCTGTTTCAGGTGCTGGAACTACCTTGTTATACCTACACATACATGTCTTGCAGTGCTGATGAACTGCCTTCCTAAGGGCTGTGTTGTTTCCCCTTTGATTTAGGTTTATAACAAGATTGACCAGATATCCATGGAGGAAGTGGATCGTCTTGCTCGGAGGCCCCACAGTGTTGTCATCAGGTAGGTGCTGTCACGCTGCCTCGTGTGCTGGGTCACTCCATACCCCTTCCCCCAGCTTCTCCCAGGCAGGGGCTTCTCCCAGGGCTGCTGTGCAGCTTTTTCCAGGCTTCCTTCCCGGGAGAGGCAAGCAGCTTGGCTTCTCCATGCTGTCTGCAGATCAGAGTAAGCCAGTCTGGCTTGTTTCCTTGAAAGTGCTGATATTTCTGATGGAGCTTTGCTGCTTCAGAGCTGCTCACCCTTCTTGGAAGCCTGATTTACTTCATAGAATCATGGAATGGTTTGGATTAAAGCTCGTCTTGATCCAACCCCCTGCCATGGGCAGGGACACCTTCCACTAGCCCAGGTTGCTCCAAGCCCTGTCCAGCCTGGCCCTGGACACTTCCAGGGATGGGGCAGCCACAGCTTCTCTGTGCAACCTGTGCCAGGGCCTCACCAGCCTCACAGGGAGGAATTTCTTCCTAATATCTACTCTAACCCTGCCCTCCTTCAGCTTAAGGCCATTTCACCTTGTGTTTTTCTTTTCCTGGCCTCATTAAATACTCTTCCCTCATTCTCCAGCACTTTGATAAGACAGTTCACCTTGTTCTCCTGAATCTCTAAATCTCAACGGCAGTAAACAAATGTTCCTGGTGTTTTGCAGCTGTGGCATGAAACTGAACCTGGATTACTTGCTGGAGAAGCTCTGGGAATACCTGGCACTTACCTGCATCTATACCAAGAAACGAGGACGTAAGTGACCGTGAGCTGAACAGGTTTGAAAAGCACAAAGGCTGCTGCTCATCGAAGGCAGACAGGCTGCCAGCATGGCTTGTGCCTTGGAAATGCTGGAATAAAAAGCTCCCTAACCAGCTTTCAGCCCTTGAGAAGAGCTTTCTGCTCCCTCGTGGATCCCACCACAACCCTTCTTTTCTATTTCACACAAGCTGAATTTTCGTAAGTCTTTGTGTGAGAATAAAAAGTAAATAAAGTGTGCAAGTTCACAGCTTTCTTCCTTGTTATGCACACTGTGATGAACAGTTCAGCCCATCATAACCCAAAAGATGTTTTCTATTCCTACTGCAAGCAGTTTGGTGATTCCCATGCCTTTGGGAGTGCCTTTGATCCTCCTTTTGCCTTATAACCCACTTGCAGCTTCTCCCAATGATAAAGGCACTTGTTCTAGGTTGGTTGTGAACAGCTGAACTTGGGGTGAATATGGGGAGATGAAGGAGCTTGCTCTGAGTTTGTTAAGCTCTGAAATCTTGGGGGTTTTTGTTTTCCTTGAGCCAGGTGTGTTTGCTTTGGGTATTTTTGTTTGTCCTAAGTCATGTATTTGGGATGGAGCTGGATCAGGTGGGTTGTGAGGAAGCTGCTGACTGTGGTGTGGGAACTGCACTGGAGGGTAGTAGAAAACTTGATGCTTTCAGGCACTGAATACCTGTTCTGTCTGGGAGCAGGAAGGAGGAATTTGGGAGTAGTAAGCACAAGGTGGTGTGAGACGGTGTCAGCATATTAGAACACACTTGATGAAAATCCAATGCTTTTTTCCCACCCTTCTGCTTCTCCACAGAGAGACCAGACTTTACAGATGCCATTATTCTACGGAAAGGGGCCTCTGTGGAGCATGTGGTAATTTGTCTGCATGTTTTACATTTCCCTGTGTGCAGAAGGCAGGTTCCTCTTGGACCTGCTGTGATTTGTGCTTCAGGAGTTGTCAGTGCTTAGTTGGGCTTCTCCTTTTGTTGCCTTGATTGATTTTATCTGCCTCAGGTTTCTTTCACAGCTGCTATGAAAGGTTTAAACAATAACTATTTAATGCAGCCCAGTGAAAAAGCACATGGAAACAAGGGAAAGGGGGTATTATGTGGGCTGGTGGTTCCTGTGCCTGTGCTGTGTTGTTTCAAGTGCTGTGAACTGGCTCCTGAAGTTATTACTGTAATTTCTGACATAGACCTCAGTGTCTTTTAGTTCCTGGATGTTGAAAAAGCTGTTTGCAAAGAGGTGTCATGAATCACTTTGCCTTCTGCGTGTCTGTCTTGCAGTGCCATCGGATCCACAGATCATTAGCCAGCCAGTTCAAATATGCATTGGTGTGGGTAAGTGACAGCTAATGGAATCCCTGTCCTCAGGTGTCTCTGATCCTCCTCCCGATCCTTCTCCTAATCCTTCTCCCCATTTTTTGCTTTAAAGGGTACAAGCACAAAGTACAGCCCTCAAAGAGTGGGCTTAACCCATATGATGGAGCATGAAGATGTCATTCAGATTGTAAAGAAGTAACTCTGCTGGTGCCTGGCCTTGTCTCTAATCACTGCAATTGGAACTGACATAAAAACAAAACACACACACAAAAAAAAAGAAAAAAAAAATAAAGAAAAGGGAAAGGGAGACGTGTTCCACAGGCACGAAAGCTTCTGTGAAGCTCCTTCTGTTGGAGAAAGACAGAAAATGAGGCTACTGTGCTTGCAGGTAGGGATGGGGAAGATGGGTTTCCATCTCACAGTGTTTCAGGCCAAGTAATGTTTCTTAAAAACTAAAAAGGAGCCAGTTATTCTAGGACTCAGTTCCCACATCCAGCAATGTCCTGCCCCTCATAGGGTTTGCACAGAGATCTGTGTGTTTACCTCCTGGTGGGAAGTGTTTGGGTTTGTGTGAACCAATCTGGCCCTGTGCTTTGGGCTGAGAGAACATTGCTCATGCTTTGCTGCTTATCCATTCACTTAATTTAAGCATTGATCTGAAACAGAATCAAAGTCCTCCCTCCCCTGCTCGTTGGATGCATCTGCAGCTGAGACAGCCCCAGTTTATAATGGTCCCACCTCCATTAACATTGAAACCTGGCACTCTGTGCCCCCCTTAGCCCTGCAGTGGGGTTTGTAGGACATCCTGGTCTAACTGGTACTGAGAGATGAGAAATTAAACGATCATCTTGGCCAAACTGCAGCAGGATACAATCCAAGAGCCACAGTCTGCAGTGATTTGCTTCTGGCATATCACTCATGGAGGAGCTGCCTTGGGAGCTTCCTCCGTTGTTGGGCAGGAGTTGTCCTGCCTGTTAATCCCCAAGCTGGGATTCTTCTTAACTTTGCCCCTAAATTCCAGCCACGGCTCTTTGGAGCTCAAGGTACCATCCCATGCCGTGGGTTTTACGCCAGCCCTTTTAAACGTTGTTGCTTGTCTGGATATTGTTCATCAGAGATCTGGGATTTTTCTAATCATGCTTTTCCATTGAATACTGTTGCTAAATAATTCAGAGTGCCTGACAGAGGACAGCTCTTTGCCTTCTGGGACCAGGAGCTGCCAATAGCTTTTATTTTCTTTCATTGGCAAAGGATTCAGTGTGATGTGGATGCAGAACTGTGAGGACAGGTGTGACACCTGTCTGAGCAGCCCTCCTCCCTGCTCCTCTCCACCCCTCACAACCTGGCTGAGCAGAAATGGAAGGATTATTTTATTTGAGAAAATAAAAAGTTGCTATTTCATGTGAACAGTGGGTAGATGGTTTGGTGTCTTTCCTCTGCCTACCTGAGGAATCCTGGATGCTGTTGCAGGAGGTTGTAGGAGGGAGGTAAGTGAAGTGCCTGCAAGAGGCTGGTGATGGGAGATAAATAGATACTATAAACACAAGCTAAGGTGACTTTGAACTCTGTAAGGCCCCTTCCCTGTTCCTGGCTTTGTTCACAGCTGGAGTGCAGAGCAAATCCCAAACACAGAGGCAGTGAGTGAAGAACGAGCTCCAAATTATCCACATTATCCCTGAGCTGGCAGTGGAAAGCAGGCCCTTCCCGGTGTGAGCTGGGTGGGATGCTGTTCCAGCACATTAATTCACCCTTCCTATATCCTGTGAAGGTCACACAGGCAGAGTTGCCCTCGCAAAGACTTATTTTGGTTTCCTTTTGTCCCTGAGTTTCTGACTTTTCCCTCCAAATTCTGGAGCCTGCTAAGGCTTGGCACAGAGCTGGGCAGCCAGACCTGCTGACAGGTAGTGCAGGGAGCTGGGGAGGTGCTTGGGGTGAGGCTGAATGCACAGTGTTACCTGCTAAAACCTATTCTTGGATAGTTGGTGCTACCTCATTGTGTTTGGGTTTCAAATTGACTTCAGCATGTTGTTAAAACCCCCTCTGCCTTATTAGCCTCATTTAGGAAAATGGGCATTTTATCCTGTTCAAAGTGAACTGATCCATGATTAAAATTGGAATGGGGATGAAGTAAAAATAGTGAAGCCAGAAGAAGCCAGCTTCTTTCAGTGAGAGTAGCTTTTTTGGCAGTGAGTTTATAGCTGCTCTTGAAAATGCACCATTTAATTGCAGTATTCTTTCTTCCAGGCGCTTCCCTAATTGTTCTGCACTAATGTTAAAAAGCTGCAAAGGCTGCAGTTTGTGCAGGGGTGGGTTTGCATGGACATCTCTGAGTCCTGAGGTGGCAAGATCTGAAGGGTGAGGGGAGAATCTACTACGGCACTGGGGTTGTACTGGAGGCTTCTGAGATTTATGGAATTTGCAGCATTTCAGTATTTAAGGGGAGCTTTTTGAAAAGGTGGAGGGGAAATTTTTGCGTGAGCAGGCAGCGATAGGACAAGGGGTAATGGTTTTAAACTGAAAGGGGAGATACAGATTAGGTGTTAGGAGGGAATTCTTCCCTGGGAGGGGGGGCAGGCCCTGGCACAGGTTGGGCAGAGAAGCTGTGGCTGCCCCATCCCTGGCAGTGCCCAAGGCCAGGTTGGATGGGGCTTGGAGCAACTTGGGCTGGTGGAAGGCGTCCCTGCCCGTGGCAGGGGGTTGGAACAAGGTGAGCTTTAAGGTCCCTCCAAACCCAAACTGTTTTGTGGTGATTCTGTGATGTTTCTGTGCATTGGCCTGACCCCCTCTCTTAGCTCCACGGGGGAGCTGCCAAAGGGAGATGTGCTCAGAGGCTCTTTGCTGTGTGTTTGGAGAAGGGTTCTCCTCTCCAGGAGGAGGGGTGGAGGCAGGAGCTGTGGATATGCCCCCAGAGCAGCAGCACCCTGCATTTCTCTGCTGCAGGAGGGAAGCCTTGGCTGGATGATGCTCAGAGAAAGCTGCCCTCAGCAGCCCAGCTGGTGCTCTGTGCCACAGCTCCTGTCTTTCCAGCCGACTCCAGATTCATTCCTGCTCTTCCCAGAGGGTTGTGCTCATCCTGCCCCATCCCTGGAGCCGTTCCCCGGCTGAGCACAGCACTCCGGGTATGGAGCAGGGTGGATACAGCCCATCAGCCACCCTCCATCTAGCGCTGGAACCAGCAGCAGCCCCAGGCGTGCTCTGTTTAAAATGCCTGTTCCAGGCAATCAAGCAGGTTTGATTGGCTGAACACTCCTCTTATAATTTAATTTAGTCAGGAATCGTTTGCAAGGTAATAAAAAGCGACTCTGCCTCCAAATACATTCATTTAATTCAATGAGAGACGGTTGCTGCGGCGGGCTCAGCTCAGCCAGCTCCCCTCACCCCATCACGGTGACACCTCCAAGTGCTGCTCGGGGCCGTATATAAGAGGCACGATCCGCAGTGACAGCTTAATTGTCTCAAATGCTGACAAGGGTCACCCCAACCAGCCATCTCGTGACGCGGGGCCGGCTCGGGAGGCTGCGGAGAGGAGGATTTATGGCTGGCAAATAGTTTTGAATTCCTCTGGTTGCGCCTGCTAAATGATGAACCTGCCCCGAGGGGATTGGGGCTATTGATTGTAATTTGCAGTTAAGCCCTCGCAGTTCTGAGGAATCAGCATAATAAATACCCACCGCATTACGGCGGGGACGTGCCTGCCTGGAGGAGAAGGGAGC
>VXBX01007605.1:167873-190712 GCA_013400415.1 Scytalopus superciliaris
GGCGGGGAGGAGGGCGCGGGGCGCTACGCGGTGGTGACGCCGCAGGTGCAGAGGTTGGGCTCATTCCGGCGCGCATCCCGCATGTACAAGCAGCACTGGTCCACGCAGCACGTCGTACGGGTGCGGGAGATGCCCGACGCCTGGACGGCCGAGCAGGGCCCCCCACCGCAGCCCACCCAGCGCGGCCGGCGGTGGGCGAGCCAGAGGGGAGCCGACATCGCCCGATACCTGAGCCAGCGCTCGCCGGGGGGCGGCTGGCGGGACAGGCACCCCTGGGCAGACGGGTACCTGGGCAGCAAACAGCCCTGGCGCACCAAGGTAACCCCGGCGGGCAGCACCCCACGGGGGGATGGAGCCGGGGGGCGAGCCGGCAGCCGGCGGGGCTCGGGATGGGGTGGCGTGTTGAGGTGGCCGCCTGCTGAGCCACTGGCGCCGGGGGGTCTGCAGCGCTCAGGGTGGGGGGTACATGGCTATGGGTGATCGGGGTGCTGGCGGGGGTCCTGCAGTGGGTAACAGGCTGGAAGGGGGGATCATTGCCGGTTGTGCGTCCCCCCATGAACGGCCCCTTTGGGGACACTTGACTCTTGGTGTATGGAAATGTGGAGACGCGATCCGGCGGGGACGGGTGCGGGTAGCACGGTGACCCGGCGGGTGTCCGCTTTCCTGCCCACCGCCTGGCCCGCCTCCAGCACAGGCTCCTGGGTGACACCCGTCCTGCGTCACCTCTGCCTGTGGCCACGGGGAGCAGCATCAGCCCCCTTCCATCACCTCTCCTGGAGGTGCCACCCTGCCAGGGAGTCTCCATCACTCACGCCTTGCAGCCGTGGTGGGGGTGGCACAGTGAGCAGGACTGGGGTTCTCAGGTTCAGTCTTTCCTGGGACCATCTCTAAGGATGCCTTGGTGGCCTCATGTCCCTGATTCCAGCTCTGCTGCTCTCCACAACACATGTCACTCTTGCTGGAGTACAGTTTCAGCGCTGTGGGGTGTTTTCTGTAGGCTGCCATCACTGGCTGTGTGTCCCCTGGTTTGGGGTCACAGATGATGGTTTTGGGGTGGTCGCGGTAACCGGGTGGGACACCTGAGGGGTTTGGCACATCCCTGCCATTATGGATTTGCTGGTTGCTCTGTGTAGATGCAGTCACTGTGCAGCCTGCCCATCGTGCGGTACCAGGAGCCACAGGAGGAGGACGGGCTGGAGGACATGACCCAGCTGGAGTGAGTGTCCCTGTCCCCTTCCCCCTGACCCACTGCTGGGGAGGACAATGGGGCTGCAGCCTCCACCCGTGCAGCCCTGGTCCTGCTATTCCCACCCTAACCCATCCCAACATAGGGGCTTCTCCAGTCTCCCAGAGGTAGGGATGCTGGGGACATGCTGGGGACATGCTGGGGACAGCAGGCACTCCCTTGTCACCCTGCCACCCCTAATGCAGCCTCTCCTCTGTGCCAGGGACCTCCAGGAGGCTGCAGTGCTGAACAACATCCGGACACGGTTTGAGCGCCAGCTCATATATGTAAGTTTAGGGGGGCACAGTGACCCCCAGAGATTCTGGGTGTGAGCTCTTTTGGGGGGTCGTTGCCCTCTGAGTGCTCACAGCCCCAAACTTCACTCCCTGGCAGACCTACATCGGCAGCATCCTGGTGTCAGTGAACCCGTACCGGCTCTACAACATCTACGGGACGGAGCAGGTGCTGCAGTACGAAGGCAGAGCCCTGGGGGAGAACCCACCGTGAGTACGAGGGAGTCCCCAAATGTCCTGGGGCACTCCCACCTGCTGTCACCCACCCCTGGGTGGTCCTGAGCCCCTGGGGACTCTCAGTTGCTGTGTGCTGGAGCATCTGTGTCCATGCATGGGGATGCTCAGGGCACACTGGGGGTCCCTGTGCTGGGGCAATGAGGCACCACAGCCCCCCCTTCTGCTTCCCCCCACCCCAGGCACCTCTTTGCCATCGCGAATGTCGCCTACTCCAAAGTGATGGATGCCAAACACAACCAGTGTATCATCATCAGGTGGGACATGGCTGTCCCCATGCACGGACCCCTGGGGTAGCCCAAATCAGTATCACCCTAATTGCTGGGAGCAGGATGCTGCCACCAGCCTGGCCCTGATGGGTGCCACTGGGGATGGGGTGCTGTAGAGGTTTGAGGGGGCTTTTGGGTGGGCACCTCATGCTCAGCTGGTGACAACCCCAACCATGCTCCCACTCTGCATTTTCAGTGGGGAGAGTGGGTCAGGGAAGACCGAAGCCACCAAGCTGATCCTGCGCTACCTGGCAGCTGTCAGCCAGAAACGCAGCACTGCCCCGCAGGTAGGGTGCTGTGCTGGGGACATCCCCATCCCCATGTCCTCATGTCCCCATGTCCCCATCCTCCTCTCCCATTGCCTTGCTCTCTCCTCCATCCCTGCTCATGGCTGTGTTCCTCTCTCATCCCCACGCTTCCACATGGACCATGGCAGATAGAGGTATTGGGGGGGACATGTGGGTTGGGACAATTCAAGGGTAACACATCATGGTGTCACCTTGTCTGTATCACCCCAGCTGCAGGGGAATGGTGGGAAGGGCAGTAGGAGCTCGGTGCATGCACATGGGTGGGGTCCCTGTGCTCTCCCACACCCTCATTTAACCTGGCTGTGGTGCACACCATGAATTTGGGCACCCATGGGTGTCTGCATGGGACATGGGGTGGCAGGGGGTGACAAGGGGGGTCCCCCCACCCTGGGGACAGTACATGGTGTGTCAGGTGCCCAGACTGACTCCCCAGCTCTCCCCATCACCACAACAGATCCTGGAGGCAACCCCCTTGCTGGAATCCTTCGGCAATGCCAAAACCGTGAGGAATGACAATTCCAGCAGGTTTGGGAAATTTGTGGAGATCTTTCTGGAGGAGTAAGTAATGCTGAGCAACACTTGTTTGTGGCTGTTCCCCCCGTGTGTCCCCCTGCCCTGGGAGTCCCCAGCCTAGCCCCTTGCCCCCTTGCAGGCTGACTGGGGGGATGCTTTTGGGGCCAAACTTTGGGGTGAAAAGGTGATGGCACATGAGGACAGGTTGCTGTCCCTGGGGTAGGGGCAAGGACTCTGCGCTCTGGGCTGGAACCCTGACCACTCCCACTCCCCATCCCTGTTCCCATGTCCCATTCCCCACTGGCCCCCTATGTGCTGGGGGGAGCATCATGGCATGGGTGGGCACCTTAGGGGGGTCACAGCCCCTGCCCACGCTGAGGTTGCAGCCAGGTGCCTGCTCTTCCCCCTGCAGCGGTTTGATCTGCGGTGCCATAACCTCGCAGTACCTGCTGGAGAAATCCCGTGTGGTCTTCCAGGTGTGTGGTGAGGGGGTCCTGGGCTCTGCCCCCCACTCTGCCCCTCTGCCACCCCCTCTCCAGCTCCGTCCTCTGCTCCACAGGCCAAGAGTGAGCGCAACTACCATATCTTCTACGAGATGCTGGCAGGGCTGCCCGCCCAGCAGCGGCAGCGGTACTGCCTGCAGGGCGCCGAGACCTACTACTACCTGAACCAGGTAGTGTGCCCCTCCCCAGCCCCACCACTGGTTTTTGGGGGGCTTCCCAACCTTGGAGTGCTGGTAGGTCCCTGAGTCCTCAGCGTGTGGATGGGGAGGGTGCTCAGGGCAGGGTGATGCCCCCACACTGGGTGCTGCCCCTCCTGAGACCCACTGATGGACTGAGGGGGGTTGTGCCAGGGTGGGAACTGTGAGATTCCCGGCAAGGATGATGCGGAGGATTTCCAGCGGCTGCTCAACACCATGGAGGTGCTGAGCTTCAGCGTGGACGAGCAGAACAGCATCTTCCGCATCCTCTCCTCTGTCCTCCACCTGGGCAACGTCTACTTTGAGAAATACGAGGTACCCACGGGGAGCCAAGCTGTGCTCCTCGGGCATGATTTGGGATGTGGCAGATGGGGGATCATTGTGTCCCACTCTATCCCTGTGTCCTGCAGACCGACTGCCAGGAGATCGCCACAGTGGTGAGTGCCACGGAGATCCGGACGGTGGCTGAGCTGCTGCAGGTGTCCCCTGAGGGCCTGCAGAAAGCCATCACTTTCAAGGTGACGGTGAGTGCTGGGGGACTCAGGCAGGGAGGGGGGTCTCTGGTCCCTGGGGACCGTGGGTGGTGTGGCTAAAACTGCATCACACCATTTCCCAACCAGGAAACGCTGCGGGAGAAGATTTTTACCCCTCTGACTGTTGAAAGCGCCGTGGATGCCAGGTAGAGTAGGAAGGGGGGCTGTGCTGGGTGGGGGTGACACAGGGATTGACACTCAGGAATGGGGTGGGAAGTGAAGCCCAGCTGGGAATAGAGATGGCCAGGTGTGGATTAGGCTCTGCAGTGATTAAAACTGCAGCCCTAAGGGCTGTGCTGTGCTGTGATGGGTGTTGATCATGGCAGTGGGGATGTACACAGTGCTGTGTCATGCCATTCCAGACCTCCATTGCTTTCTCCTTCCCAGGGACGCCATTGCCAAGACCCTCTACTCCCTGCTCTTCGGCTGGCTTACGGACCGCATCAACAAGCTGGTGTACCCACGGCAGGAGGCCCTTTCCATCGCCATCCTGGACATCTACGGCTTCGAGGTGAGCAGGATCCATCCCAGCTCCATCCTGGCTCAATCCCAGCTCCATCCTCCTGGGGTCTCTGGCTCAACAGACCCTCCTTCTCGCAGGACCTCAACTTCAACAGCTTCGAGCAGCTGTGCATCAACTACGCTAATGAGTACCTGCAGTTTTTCTTCAACAAGATCGTCTTCCAGGAGGAGCAGGTGGGTCAGTGGGCAGTGCTGGGCTCTGCCCCTGTGCCAGGGGGACTGAGGCTCAGGTGTGACCTGGTGCTGGCCCCGCAGGAAGAGTATCTCCGGGAGCAGATTGAGTGGAAAGAGATCCCCTTCAGCGACAACCAGCCTTGCATTGACCTCATCTCCCAGAAGCCCTACGGCATCCTCCGGATCCTGGATGACCAGAGCTGCTTCCCTCAGGTGAGAAGTGCCTGGTGATGAGGCAGCAGCACTGGGTGGGGAATCACTGTGGCCCAGGGCTGCCCTTCTCCTGGGCTGTCGTGGACAACCTGGGAGACCCTCTGGGTTCTTCCAGGCTGGATAAGCCCCAAGAATTAGGAATCACAGAATGGTTTGTATTGGAAGGGACCTTAAAAATCACTTAGTTCCCACCTGCTGCTGAGCTGCCTGAGCTCTGTCTCACTCCTGCATCCCTCCCCAGGCCACTGACCACACGTTCCTCCAGAAGTGTCATTACCACCATGGGACAAACCCTCTCTACACGAAGCCGAAGATGCCACTGCCTGAGTTCACCATCAAGCACTATGCAGGAAAGGTGACCTACCAGGTGTGTGGCAATGGGATGCCTGTCTTGGGTGTTAAGTAGGAGGTTGATCCTGCACCAAGGGGGGAGGTTGATCCTGCATCCCCATTCCAGCCTGGAGCTCCTCCCCTCACCCCGTTGTGCTGCCAGGCTCCTCACCATGAGGTTTTACTCCTTGCCAGGTTCACAAATTTCTGGATAAAAACTATGACCAGGTTCGTCAGGACGTGCTGGACCTGTTCATCAGCAGCAAGACCAAGGTAGGGCCCTGCCTGGCCCTGGCTCTGCAGTGACACTGGGCATGGATAATCCATACATCCCTTTTCATGTCCCCAAGTGTGTGTCCCCACTGGCCAGTGAAGCCTGGGGAGATCTGAAGCATGATGCCTCTGGCTTCACCCTGTGCTCTTTTTCCCTGGAGTCCTCTGGGGTTTGACCCCTCAAGCATTTGACACAAATGAGCATGTGGGCTGCCCTTATGCTTTGTATCCTAATCCATATCCTCATCTCCATTCCTATCCAGGGAATCTAGCCCACAAATAGGGGATGCAACTTGCTTGGGGCTGGGCAAAAAAGGCAGTGGCCAGGCTGGGAAGAGGAGCCAGGAGAGCTGCACCATCCAAGCCACCTTTCTGCTCACTAACCCTTCCCATTCTCCCCAAGGTGGTGGCCAACCTCTTCTTCGGCCATGCCCAGGTGATGGCCCGGCAGAGGAGCCTCATCAGGAGGAGCAGCACCAGGACACGGCGGTACAAGGCTCCCACCGTGGCTGCACGGTTCCAGCAGTCACTCCTGGAGCTGGTGGAGAAGATGGAGAGGTCAGAGTGGGCAGGGTGGGCTGGTGGGAACAGGATGACAGTAGAACTTGAGCCCGAGGTGGTTCGGCTGGCTTTGTCCCCTGTCCCCTGTGGCTGATGGGGTCTCTCTGTCACAGGTGCAACCCCTTCTTCGTGCGCTGCCTCAAACCCAACAACAAGAAGGTGAGAGCTGGGGCTTTTCAGCCCACAGTGATGCCAGTGCTGCCTGCCCAGCTGGCTCTGGGAGCGCGGTGGGCTCACACTGAGCAGGGGCTTGCCTGTGTGACTGCTGAGGCTTCTCCCCATCCCCTCCCCAGGAGCCAGGGCTCTTTGAGGCTGATGTGGTGAGCACCCAGCTGCGCTACTCGGGGATCCTGGAGACCATCCGCATCCGCAAGGAGGGCTTCCCCATCCGCATCCCCTTCCTCGTCTTCATTGACAGGTGCCCAGGGGCTCTGGGTTGGGTACTGCCATCCCAGTGAGAGGAGACCACAGAGCTTGTGGGTGCTTTGGGGGCAGCGTCTGGCATGGGGTTCCCCCATTGTGGGAGCTGGGAGCCCCTCACTTTGATGCATAGCTTGGGGAGAAGCTGCATCTCCAGGCACAGTGCTTGTCACTGCAGGGAGGGCCTATGCCGGGGTCCTGCCAGGGTCCTGCATGGTGACAGTGTCATGGGCCCACCCAGGTACCGCTGCCTCGTTGACATGTGGTCCAACATCATTCCCAATGGAGCCAACTGCGTGGAGATGCTGAGGAACCTCTGCACCGTTAACCCCAGCATGTACTACGTCGGTGTCACCAAGGTGCTGTGCTGGGAGGGGGCTTGGCTCTGGTGATGGCCTGGGGGTGGTGGCCAAGGCAGGAGTGGGGCTCATGGCATCATCCCTGCTCCCAGCTCTTCCTAAAGGAGCAGCTGTACCAGGCACTGGAGAGCAAGCGAGCCCGTGCCCATCACCTGGCCGCGCTGACGCTCCAGCGCTACGCTCGCACCTTCTTCATCAAGCGGCGCTTCCGCTCCCTCCGCCGCAAGATCGTCCTCCTGCAGAGCCGGGCACGGGGATACCTGGCCAGGTGGGGGTCCCAGGGGAGTTTCAGGGGGGCTCTGGTGGGTAGCAGAGGGCAATGGGTGGCAGAGGGTGACAGGTGCTCTCCCACAGGCAGCGGTACCGGAGGATGCGGCACACGCTCATCAAGTTCAGGTCACTGGTGCACATCTATGTGAACCGCCGGCGGTACCTCAAGGTGAGGTGGGGGGTGGCACATCCCAGGGGAGTCCTGGGCATCTCCTCCTGCCCTGCTGCATGTTCAGTGGTGGGTCTGGAGAAGGCACCCTCAAACCCTGAGCCCTCCCAGGCCTCATGCTATCACCTCCTCCATGTCCCATTGGGCACTGACAGTACCTCTTTGGGGTGAAAACCTGGTGATATTGGGGGAGGCAATGGCACTCCCAAGGTTTCTGCAGCCTCCTGGGCTCCCTCCCTCCCAGTGAGACTGAGAATGCCTGCTCTGCTTGCAGAGGAAGGAGGATGCTCGCCGGCGAGCCGAGGAAGAGAAGGAGAGGATGAAGCAGGTAACAGGCATTCAGCACTGGTGGGAGTACACAGGTGTTGCTGTTCTCTCATCCCTGCCACGCGCTTGCCCATCCCACTGCTCCGGGCCAAGGCACCCATGGGTGCTGGCACAGTGTGGTGAGTGGGCACATCCCTGTGCTGTGGCGGCAGGAGCTGACGCGGAGGGAGGTGGTGGATGTCACCCACCTGGAGATCCCGGCCGAGCTGATGGGGCTGCTGGAGGCCGCTGCAGGTGAGCAGGTCCTGCACTGCCATCACTCCCAGCCCCTTGTCCCCATGCCCCGGGCTGTGCCATAGCTGCCCGCTGTGCCACAGCCGCCCAGGAGGTGAACGCCGGCTGCGTGGTCCTGGTGCCACCACCGGCACTGCAGCCCGACTCCAAGCTCACCCTCCCCCTCGACATCAACGACTACCCCATGGCCAAGTACGTGCGGGGCCACTTCCAGGTAAGGTGGGCGCCGCGTCCCGGCAGCGGGGAGCCTGTGCAGGCAGCTTTTGGGGAGGCCCCGGCACCCCGGCTGTGGCTGAGCGTTTAGAATCAGGGTCCCCACGGTGGCTCCCCACACCACCCCACCGGGCTCTGCCCTGGCTTCGGCCCCGGGGATGCCACGGGGAGCAGGAGAGGCTGGATCTGGGGTGGCTGTGGTACTGTGGTGAGCTGGCTGCCACCTGCCCCCTCCCCGTGGGTTCCTGTCATCTCCAGAGGCCGGGGGGACCATGCTGAGGCTATCGGAGAGAGACCCGCTGAGCCCTCCTGGACGCCCGACGCGGGGCGGATCCGGCACGCTGGGGCGGGAGACCAGGTCGCTTTGCTCCCGGGACCCCGGCCTCATCCCCGGCCACTTTGCCCCGTTCCTCCTCTCTGCCTTCTCTTTTTGCCCTGTGTTTCCCAGTCCCCAGCATCCCAAATGTGCCGGGGCTGGATCCTGCTCTCAGTCTCACCAAAGTGCCGGTGTAGAATCATAGACTCGTTTGGGTTGGAAGGGACATTAAAGCTCATCTCCTTCCAGCCCCTGACATAGTCAGGAACACTTTCCACTAGACAAGGTTGCTCCAAGCCCCTTCTAACCTGGCCTTGAACACTTCCAGGGATGGGGCAGTCATAGCTTCTCTGGGCAACCCATGCCAGGGCCTCACCACTTATCTCTGGTGCTGCCAGCACAACCTGAGCCCATCCCTGCCCCATTCCCGGCAGGCTGCCAGCCCAATCCTGCACCCCAGCCCTTTGGCAGCCCCATAGTCCCCACCCAGCATCAACACCACGCTCACCACCCTGGGGCCGGCCCCCCGTGGCCTGAGGCTGTCCCCAGGTAGCCACGGGTGCGGGTGTTGCCGCAGGAACCGGAGTTCGGGATGCTGACGGCGCCGCTGAAAGCCCCCCTCACCCGGCTGGACGAGGAGCTGCGCCACGAGGCACTCAGCCTCTTCAAACTGGTAGGTGGGACAGCATGGGATCCATCACTGTGGTTCCCTGCCCACTCCCTGCCCAGGGCTGGAGGGAGGACCTGGCTGTCCTTTTGGCAGATCCTGCGGTTCATGGGGGACCCGGGGCTGGGCGGCCAGCAGGAGACCCTCTTCGGCAACTACATCGTGCAGAAGGGGCTGTCGGTGCCGGGGCTGCGGGATGAGCTCCTGGCACAAGCTGCCAACCAGGTCTGGCGGAACACCAACGTCAACAACGAGGAGCGGGGCTGGCTGCTCTTGGCCACCTGCCTCAGTGCCTTCCCCCCCTCTGCCGCCTTCGACAAGTACCTGCTCAAGTGAGCTGGGGATGGGCATGGGGATGGGGCAGGGATGGCTGGGACCCTCGGGGATAGACTGGCACTTGTGTCTGGCAATACTGCCATGGCTTTTCAGGGTTCTCGTGGCATCTGTGCCTGTGAATGCTGTCCAGGTCCTGTCAGGTCCCTCCAGGATTGCTTGGGTCAGCCTGGCACACATGGCCAGGGATACTGACTAGATCCTTCTGGGGGTGCTCCAAGGTCCCCTCAGAATCCCTCTGGCCAAGCACATGTACCCAGGATGCTTCCCATGTCCCTCTAGGGTCTCCAGGGCCAGGCTGACATATTTGTCCAGGGATTATGTTCAAATTCCTTCAGGATCCGTTGGACCAACCTGGCACACATGCCCAGGGTGCTGCCCAGTCCCGCTGGAGATGCTCTGAGTTCCCTTCAGTATCCCTCTGGCCAGCCTGGCATGTATGCTCAGGGATGCCTCCCAAGTCCAGCTGGAGATGCTCTGAGGTCCCTCTTGGGTCTCTGGAGCCAGCCTGGCACACAGGTCCAGGGATTATGCTCAGGTTTTCCCAGGATCTATTGAACCAGCCTGGCTACACAAGTCACTCTGAGGATGCTCTGAGGTCCTTCTGTGTTCCCCAGGGATATCCTGTCACACATGCTCAGGGATACTGCTCAGGTCCCTCTAGGTGTGCTCTGAGATCCCTCTGAGGTCCCTTGGGCCAACCTGGCACACATGCGTGGGGTCCCTCCCGCAGCACCCTCCCTTCCTCACAGGTTCGTCTCCGACTACGCCTTCGCTGGCTACAAGCCGGTGTGCCAGCGCAAGCTGATGCACGCCATGGCGCGGTCCCAGCTGGGTGCGGCGGCCGCCCGTGCCTTCCCACCCTCGCTGCTGGAGTGGACGGCGAACCGGCAGCAGGCCAGCATGGCCCTTGACCTGCACTGCTTCAACGGTGCGGCTGGCACGGTGCCGGGCACGGCACCGGCGAGGGGCGGTCCCAGGGTGACCACCCTCACGGGCAGGAAGGGACTGGTGGGACCAGCTCACCACCCGTCCCTCCCCAGGTGACCAGTTCTCCTGCCCCATCCACTCCTGGAGCACTGGCGAGGACCTGGCAGGGGATGTCCTGAAGCACAGGTAGGCACCAGCTCAGCACCCAGCCAGCACGGCATCACCCTGGGGCTGTTTTGGGTGTCTCCAGGACTGGGGAGCTGGGATGCCCAGCTTGTGGGCAGGGTGTCCCTGTGGAGCTGGNCCTCGAGCAGGGCAATCTGGCACCTAGTGGGTGCTTGGAGAGCCCATCCTCCCTCTCCGCAGCGTGGTGGGATATGGATTTGATTTGGATGAAGTGCCTCCTCCCCCAGCTGTGAAAGCCCCCACGCTGCCCTCCACGGAGATGTACCACCCCCATGGTAGGGCATCATCCCCCTGGCCCCTGGTGCTGCGGTGAAGCTCTGCCGTGCTGGTGGAGCCCTGCTGCTGGCAGCTCATCCCTCCTTGCCCCCCTGCAGATGGGGAATCGGGGGAGCCACGTGGCCAGAAGGGTCTGGATCGGTACCTGGACAGCCTCTTTGATCCTGTGCTCTCCTATGGCAATGGGGTGAGAGGGGCGTCCCCCTGCCCAAGGCGTTTTGGGGTGCAAATGGCTTGGCCCCCTTACCCTGATTCCTGTCCCCCAGGAGCTGGAGAAGCCGGCCATCCTCTCGCAGAGGATGAAGGGAGGAGGTGGCGTGGGAGGGGGGGACAGGGGCGGTGATGCCAATCGGAGCGGACCCCCTGTGCCTGCGGAGACGCGTCAGCCGAGAGGTGAGCGACCCGAGCACTCCTGCACCCCGCCCCAGCTCCCTGCCTTAGTTTCCCTGCAGGGAACTGCACCCAGTACCCCACAGCTGCAGCTGATGTCCCCTCTTTGCCATTGCAGGCACAGAGCCAGCCCTGTCCCCGCAGAGCCGGACAGATGGCAACCAGCCACCTGGATCCCCGGTCAGTGCTGGGGGGCTGNCAGCTTGTGGGCAGGGTGGCCCTGTGGAGCTGGGGCGCCTCTGGTAGCCTGTGTCTGTCCTCAGCGTCTGGTTGTTGGCAGGGGTCTGGTGGAGGGCTGGCGTGGCTGGTCTGTGGCCATGAAGGCGGGTGCCCAGTGGGCCGAACTGGCTGGCCACGACTATGTCCTGGACCTCATCTCTGACCTCGAGCTGCTCCGGGGGTTCCCCAGACAGAAATCCTGCTTCCTCATTGCATGGGATGGGACAGAGAGCCTCGGCAGGGACAGCCGGGCGTAGGTACCCGGGCAGGGGCAGGTCCCCCACTGTGGTATGGGGAGGGGGGGAACCCCAGCACCAGGCTGGATGGGGGTGGGTGGGCTCCTCGAGCAGGGCAATCTGGCACCTAGTGGGTGCTTGGAGAGCCCATCCTCCCTCTCCGCAGCGTGGTGGGATATGGATTTGATTTGGATGAAGTGCCTCCTCCCCCAGCTGTGAAAGCCCCCACGCTGCCCTCCACGGAGATGTACCACCCCCATGGTAGGGCATCATCCCCCTGGCCCCTGGTGCTGCGGTGAAGCTCTGCCGTGCTGGTGGAGCCCTGCTGCTGGCAGCTCATCCCTCCTTGCCCCCCTGCAGATGGGGAATCGGGGGAGCCACGTGGCCAGAAGGGTCTGGATCGGTACCTGGACAGCCTCTTTGATCCTGTGCTCTCCTATGGCAATGGGGTGAGAGGGGCGTCCCCCTGCCCAAGGCGTTTTGGGGTGCAAATGGCTTGGCCACCTTACCCTGATTCCTGTCCCCCAGGAGCTGGAGAAGCCGGCCATCCTCTCGCAGAGGATGAAGGGAGGAGGTGGCGTGGGAGGGGGGGACAGGGGCGGTGATGCCAATCGGAGCGGACCCCCTGTGCCTGCGGAGACGCGTCAGCCGAGAGGTGAGCGACCCGAGCACTCCTGCACCCCGCCCCAGCTCCCTGCCTTAGTTTCCCTGCAGGGAACTGCACCCAGTACCCCACAGCTGCAGCTGATGTCCCCTCTTTGCCATTGCAGGCACAGAGCCAGCCCTGTCCCCGCAGAGCCGGACAGATGGCAACCAGCCACCTGGATCCCCGGTCAGTGCTGGGGGGCTGGGAGGGCTCAAGCCCCTCCTCCCTGATGGGGCAGCCGCTGGGGATGGGGACAGCTGTGGGTGCTGGGTGCTGATGGCACGGTGTCCCCTGTAGGGCAGAGCAGCGGGGGGGACACCAGCCCGCACCCCCCAGCCCCGGCCCTACTCGCAGAAAGCTGGTAAGGGATCCTGATGCAATGGGGTGGCCATGGGGGCTCGTGGCACTGAGACAGGGCTCAGATGTGGGGGCAGTGTCCGGCCCCCCCTGAGCCACATGCTTGGCCCTGCAGCAGCCGTGGGCCGGAGGTGGCCGGGAGATCTGGTGCGGAATTCCCGGCTCAACTCGGAGCATTTCCCAAGGCCCACGCATGACATCCGCAACATCATCCGGCAGTGCCAGCCAGCCCCGCGCAGTTCCCAGCCCTCCAGGTACCCACCTGGGGTCCCCAGCTGAGCCACCGGCATCTCCTGCCTGTGGGGACATGTGCCTGGTGCCAAGGTGTAGGGAATGATGGGGTTGCAGGTGGTGCCAGGTACAGGTGATGCCAGGGTGGAGGTAATTTCAGGGTACAGGTGATACCAGGGTGGAGGTAATTTCAGGGTGCAGGTGATGCCAGGTACAACTGCTGCCAGGATGCAGGTGGTGCTGGGGTATAGGTGATGTGGGGTGCTGTCTCTGCAGCAAGATTTTTGGGAAGAAGGTGGACCCCCATGAGGAAGCCATGCAGATCCTGAAGGAGCAGCTCGCAGCAGCCCGGGTGCCAGCGGCTGTGGTAGGGATGCGGATACCCCCACACCCCCCCACCACTCTGGGGGTGTCAGGGGCCCTGACGGTAGCCCCTTTGTGCCTTGCAGGGGCCCAAGGAGGTGGTGGCCACAGTGAAGCCAGTGCCCAGTGCCAGGTACCAACTGCGAGCACCCACGGGGCGTCCGGCAGCCACCCGGCCCCCAGGTATTGCTGGGCAGAGCTGTGGCACTGGTGGGGCATCTCGTCCTCCCAGTGGGACAGGGTGATGCCTGATGCAGCCCAGCACTAGTCTGGCTCCACAGCATGCTCATGGGATAGCCACTGGCTCAACTGGACAGCTGCTCCTTGTGCCTCAGTTTCCCTGGGTGGAGGGGGCTTTCTCCAGGGCTTTCCATCCCTTCACAGTCTTTGTCTCTCGGGAGCTCCCATCCGAGGCACAGCAGGTCCAGACCCAGCTGCACCGGAGCTGCAGCGAGGACTTCTACACCTACCACAATGTGCCCTGGAAAATATTCATCCGGAAGGAGGTACAGGTTTATGGGGACACTCAGGGACAGGTGGGTTACAGGGGTAAAGGGGGCTTTTCACTAAGCCCTGGTGTCTCTCCTGGCAGGTTTTCTACCCTAAGGACAGCATCAACAACCCACTGCTGGTCGACCTCATCTTCCGGCAGGTGAGGCACCAAGCTGCCCCTAAGCCCCTCCGGGGGTCCCCGAGAAACTGAGGTGTTGCCCAGGTATCCCACCATGGATATCCCATCTTTCCCTGCCAAACTCCCATGGAGAAGCTGCCCCAAGCCATGGGGAGCAGGCAGGGCAGAGGGGCTGGGGTCACACCACACCCCCCAGCATCACCCCACAGCTCCCTCACCCTGTTCCCCAGATCTTCAATGATGTGCTGTCTGACACCTGCATCCGGATCAGCCAGGAGGAGCGGCTCCGCCTGAAATCCCTCTTTGGTAACCCTCCACTGTACCCCTGTGTCCTGCTGCTCCCTGCTGGGGGGCTGCAGGGCTCACACTCAGCCTCTCTGCTGCCTGTCCTCATCTCCTGGGCATCTCCAAGCCACAACTGGCTCTGCTTAAAGCCAAGGTAGTTTTGCCTCCAAATGCAATGACCCTCTGGTAACTTAGTGATCCACAACGTCACTAGTTCTGTCTGGTCTCAGCCAGTTTGCCTGGACGGCACAGGTCTCCCCATCATGTTCCTGCCAGGCGTGGGAAGGCCATGATCATCCCTGCTCTTGTTGGGAACTGTGTCTGGATCCTTCCCAGGGAGGGGGGATGCTCACCAAGAGGTATTTCCCCCTCCCCACAGCGGAAAACAAGCTGGACTCCTTCAGCCCTGTGGCCACCGAGAGTGTCAAGAGGGAGATCATCGCTGCAGCCCGGGATGGCTGTGAGGTGTATTTCTCCCGTCTCTTCCCCGCCACGGTGAGGGTCTGGCCATGGGGCAGGTTGGCATGGGGGTCACCGTGGCCCCGTGCCCCTGGCTGAGGCACTGTGCTGGTCTGCAGGGCAGCGTGGGGACGGGTGTGCAGATCCTGGCTGTGTCCCACACTGGTGTCAAGCTGCTGCGTCTGGTGAAGGGCACCAACATGCCTGGGGAGCAGCTGCGGGTGCTGCGGGCGTACAGGTAGGGGTGAGGAGCACAGGCAGCCAGGGCGGGATGGGTGCCATGGGTGCTGGGTGTTTCAGCCTCCCCTCGCCCTGCCCCAGCTATGCCGATGTGCTCTTCGTGACCACCCCGTCCAGGAACATGCTGGAGTTCAACCTGCGCAGCGAGAAGCTCATCCTCTTCTCCCCCAAAGCCCCCCAGGTCAAGGTCATGGTTGACCACTTCATCACGGAACTCAGGAAGGTGGGGGGTGCCCTGGGTGTCCTGGGGATCAGACCCTGTCTGTGTGCCCGCACTTGGGGGCTGGGGTGGGCAACAGAAGGTACCCTGCAAATGGGGCTGTGGGTGCTTGAAATCCCTGTGGTGGGTGGGATGTGGGTGTCCCTGTGTGCGTGGGCTGTGCCAGCCTCCCCTGTGCCCAGGACTCCCAGTATGTGGTGGCCGTGAGGAACTACAGCCCCGAGGACAGGGGACAGCTCAGCTTCCACAAAGGGGACATCATNCACGGGGCGTCCGGCAGCCACCCGGCCCCCAGGTATTGCTGGGCAGAGCTGTGGCACTGGTGGGGCATCTCGTCCTCCCAGTGGGACAGGGTGATGCCTGATGCAGCCCAGCACTAGTCTGGCTCCACAGCATGCTCATGGGATAGCCACTGGCTCAACTGGACAGCTGCTCCTTGTGCCTCAGTTTCCCTGGGTGGAGGGGGCTTTCTCCAGGGCTTTCCATCCCTTCACAGTCTTTGTCTCTCGGGAGCTCCCATCCGAGGCACAGCAGGTCCAGACCCAGCTGCACCGGAGCTGCAGCGAGGACTTCTACACCTACCACAATGTGCCCTGGAAAATATTCATCCGGAAGGAGGTACAGGTTTATGGGGACACTCAGGGACAGGTGGGTTACAGGGGTAAAGGGGGCTTTTCACTAAGCCCTGGTGTCTCTCCTGGCAGGTTTTCTACCCTAAGGACAGCATCAACAACCCACTGCTGGTCGACCTCATCTTCCGGCAGGTGAGGCACCAAGCTGCCCCTAAGCCCCTCCGGGGGTCCCCGAGAAACTGAGGTGTTGCCCAGGTATCCCACCATGGATATCCCATCTTTCCCTGCCAAACTCCCATGGAGAAGCTGCCCCAAGCCATGGGGAGCAGGCAGGGCAGAGGGGCTGGGGTCACACCACACCCCCCAGCATCACCCCACAGCTCCCTCACCCTGTTCCCCAGATCTTCAATGATGTGCTGTCTGACACCTGCATCCGGATCAGCCAGGAGGAGCGGCTCCGCCTGAAATCCCTCTTTGGTAACCCTCCACTGTACCCCTGTGTCCTGCTGCTCCCTGCTGGGGGGCTGCAGGGCTCACACTCAGCCTCTCTGCTGCCTGTCCTCATCTCCTGGGCATCTCCAAGCCACAACTGGCTCTGCTTAAAGCCAAGGTAGTTTTGCCTCCAAATGCAATGACCCTCTGGTAACTTAGTGATCCACAACGTCACTAGTTCTGTCTGGTCTCAGCCAGTTTGCCTGGACGGCACAGGTCTCCCCATCATGTTCCTGCCAGGCGTGGGAAGGCCATGATCATCCCTGCTCTTGTTGGGAACTGTGTCTGGATCCTTCCCAGGGAGGGGGGATGCTCACCAAGAGGTATTTCCCCCTCCCCACAGCGGAAAACAAGCTGGACTCCTTCAGCCCTGTGGCCACCGAGAGTGTCAAGAGGGAGATCATCGCTGCGGCCCGGGATGGCTGTGAGGTGTATTTCTCCCGTCTCTTCCCCGCCACGGTGAGGGTCTGGCCATGGGGCAGGTTGGCATGGGGGTCACCGTGGCCCTGTGCCCCTGGCTGAGGCACTGTGCTGGTCTGCAGGGCAGCGTGGGGACGGGTGTGCAGATCCTGGCTGTGTCCCACACTGGTGTCAAGCTGCTGCGTCTGGTGAAGGGCACCAACATGCCTGGGGAGCAGCTGCGGGTGCTGCGGGCGTACAGGTAGGGGTGAGGAGCACAGGCAGCCAGGGCGGGATGGGTGCCATGGGTGCTGGGTGTTTCAGCCTCCCCTCGCCCTGCCCCAGCTATGCCGATGTGCTCTTCGTGACCACCCCGTCCAGGAACATGCTGGAGTTCAACCTGCGCAGCGAGAAGCTCATCCTCTTCTCCCCCAAAGCCCCCCAGGTCAAGGTCATGGTTGACCACTTCATCACGGAACTCAGGAAGGTGGGGGGTGCCCTGGGTGTCCTGGGGATCAGACCCTGTCTGTGTGCCCGCACTTGGGGGCTGGGGTGGGCAACAGAAGGTACCCTGCAAATGGGGCTGTGGGTGCTTGAAATCCCTGTGGTGGGTGGGATGTGGGTGTCCCTGTGTGCGTGGGCTGTGCCAGCCTCCCCTGTGCCCAGGACTCCCAGTATGTGGTGGCCGTGAGGAACTACAGCCCCGAGGACAGGGGACAGCTCAGCTTCCACAAAGGGGACATCATCCACCTCCAGTCACTGGAGCATCCTGAGAGAGGTGAGGCCTCCACACAGCTCCCCCCATGGCAAAACACCCTCAGTGGAGGGCATGGGGGTGGCAGAACTGATGGCTTCACCTGCCCTGGAGGTGGCCATGGCCTTGTCTTGCATCCTGTGACACCCCTCTGTCCCCATGGTGTCAGACTACTACTATGGCTGCGTGGTCCGCAAGAAGGTGATGTACCTGGAGGAGCTGAAGATGGGCACCCAGGATTTTGGTGGGTGCCATGCTGTCCCCATGTGTGTCCCTGGGGCTGGGGCATAGGGCAGGATCCTGCCTCTGTCACCCCTCAACAGGATGGTTTGGGGTCTTTTGGCACTGATCCGATGCAGGGGGGTGTTCCCCTGTGGGTTCCACCCCGGGTGGCACCAGGTGCTGCCCCTGTCCCTGCAGGTGATGAGCTTCATGGCCCCTGCTCTGTGCCTTCACCGTGAGTGATGCCAAACTGAGGGTGCAAGGGCAGGAGGGAGCAGGCAGAGGCTTTTTGGAGGTGACCCCATGGCTGCCAGCCCAGGGCCATCCCCACCATCTGCCTGGCACAGGGTGGAAGTTTGGGGCCATCCACGGCAGGTCAGGGCTCTTCCCCGCCGAGTATGTCCAGCCCGTCGCGGCCCCCGACTTTGTTCATTTGCCTGCGGAGAGGAAAGAGGAGCCCAGGGACAAGCAGGGCAAGGTGGCAGCTTCGGCGGCCGTGGCTGTGGCCGTGGCCTCCACTGCTGCTGCCCAGGAGCTGGACCGCAAAACCGAGGTGGGTTCTGGCCCGGTGCTGCCGGACGGTGCTGGCTGTGCCTGGTGCCCACTGCCCTGGTGCCCACTGCCCCAGTGCCCACTGCCCCACTCTGCAGGTGTCCCCGGCCGGTGCCACCTCTGCCGAGGGGCTGGAGGGAGATGGTGTTGAGCAGCTCAGGGATGTTGCAGGGACCTGCCCCATGCTGGCCTTTGCCCAGCGGCATTTCCGTGCGGCACGACACGGGACTGCGTGAGTGTCCAGCGGTGGGACAGGGACACATCATGGTGGGGACTCCTGTGCCCACCTCTCCCTTGACCCTCTCTCCCAGGGACTCTGGTGGGACGAAGGCCAGGAGGGATGTGCCCAGTGTGCTGGAGATGCTGACATTCAGCAAGGTACAGGGGAGAGGGGAATGGGGTGCCCCTGCGCTGCTGTCACTGAGATCCCAGTGGGAACTCCCTGAATGGCCCCCCAGCATCTCTCTGACTGCTCCTGGGACCTGAACCTCTCCCTCCACTCCAGATTCCCATCCAGGAGTCACTTATCGAATTTGTGGACGGTGGCATCAACAAACTGGCTGCTGAAGCTTTCCAAGGTAGCTGCCCTGTCACCCTGTCCCCCTACCATTCCCAGCCCATCCTTTGAGGACTGTGGGGACAGGACCAGGACCAGCAGATGGAGTGGCCTGTGGGACTTAGTTCCTCTGGTCCCACTGCCCACCCAGGGGAGCATATCCCTGGGGAAGGGATGCACTGAGCTGTGTCACCATGTGGCTTTGTTGTCCCCAGCTGTGATGAAGTTCATGGGTGACCACCCTCTGCGGGGGCAGACGGAGCTGGATGCTGTCTGCACCATCCTCAAGGTAAATCTGCCATCAGGGGGTGGCCTGGGTGGGAGGTGTCCTGGGCAGTGGGTGGCAACTGTGCCTGTCCCCCAGCTGTGTGCCGAGCATGAGGTCCTGCGGGACGAGGTGTATTGCCAGATCATCAAGCAGATCACCAACAACACCAGCTCGAAGACGTGAGTCCCTACACCCTGCTGGGACAGCAGAGGCTGGCACTGGGGACACTTGTGTCCCTGCTGGGCTGAGCTGCCACAGTGTGGGGGCAGCCTCACAGTGGGCTGTGCTGCTCCCCAGGGTGATGGGTGCTACCGTGGGCACCCTCGCCCTGCTCAGTGATTTAGCCCTGGCTCTTCCCACAGGGACAGCTGCCAAAAGGGCTGGAGGCTGCTCTACATCCTCGCTGCCTACCACAAGTGCTCCGAGGTGCTCAGACCCTTCCTCCTGGCCTTCCTGCAGGATGCTAGCAGGCACCCAGAGCTGCCCTTCCACGGTAGGGGCTGTGCACACCCCAGGGTGCTGGATGTGTGGCAGGGAAGGACACCCTGAGCCAGTGTGGCAGCTCAGCCCCATCCTTCATCCTCTTCATCCCTGTTCCTGCCAGGAATCGCCAAAGCCTGTGAGCAGAACCTGAAGAAAACCCTGCAGTTCGGTGGCCGCAGCCTCTTCCCCAGCAGCATGGAGCTCAAGGCCATGGTGGTGAGCCCAGGGGCCAGTGGGTGCCCATGGAATGTGGGGCAAGGCTGGTGTCAGCTTGAGATCCCCCCTAGAAGTTCTGGATCCCTGCACGGTTTTGGGATCCCTGCATGGGCTTGGAATCTTGCCCAGGCACTGCCCTGAAACTGAGCTGATTCTTTTGGGGATCTTCCCAAAAGGGCATGGTTGTTTTTGGGATCTGTTCACCACTTTAGGGCTGCCTTGAGCTTTCAGGGGTCCCCAGTGGGGACGCAGCTCTGTGGACATGGGGGCGTAACAGATCATATAGACAAGATGGGCAAGGGACAAGATGATCCCAGTGGGATGGTCCCTATGGGATAGCTGAGGGATTTGGGGTGTCCTGTGGGGGTCTTGCTGTGTGAAGGGCCAATCTGCACCCCAACAAGTCCTCCCACCCAGGCTGGACGCAGCGCCAAGCGCCAGCTCTTCCTCCTGCCCGGCGGCATTGAGAGACACCTCAAGATCAAGACGTGCTCGGTGAGTCAGAGGGGGCAGGAGGCTCAATGCACCCCAGGACTGTGGTGACCCTGCTGGGGTGGGAGCCCAGAGGGGGCAGATGTGTGGGTATTGCACCCCTCGGCTGTCCCTGCTGTGGGATTTTGTTCTCTGGGAAAGGCAGATCCCTTCCCTGGGCAGCTGCACAGAATGAGCCTCAGTGCATGACACTTTGGTAGCCTGGAGCACAACAGGGGGACGTGGCCCCAAGTCACCTGTCCCTGTGCCCAGGTGGCTCTGGATGTGATCGAGGAGCTGTGCTGTGAGATGGGGCTGCAGCATCCAGAGGCTCTGGAGGAGTACATCCTCTTTGTGGTGACTGACAGAGGTGAGGGACGGGACAGGGTGGGATGGCCCTGCTGGTGTTGTGGTGGCCACGCTCAGTCTCTGGGGTGGCACAGGGCAGAGCGTGCGGCCACTGACCCGCCGGGAATACGTCCTGGATGTGGCTGCCGAGACGGAGTGCCGGGACACCAGCTACACCTTCTGGTGCCGCCGTGTGGTCTGGAGCCAGCCCCTCAAGTTCGACAACGAGCTCTATGTCACTGTCCACTACAACCAGGTCAGGCCACCCCATCAGCTGCCCCAGGGCCACCTCCCTGTGCCCCGCAGAGCGTGCCCTGTCCCCAAGCCGTGTCCCTGTGCTCTGTCCCCCTCCAGGTGCTCCCTGACTACCTCAAGGGGCTGTTCACTGTCCTGCCGCCCGCGAGGCCGGGAGAGCAGCACTTCCCACACGTGGCCAAGCTGGCCGCCCTCCAGCACCGAGCCAAGGACCACCACCACCTCCCCACTGCGTATGGCCTGGGATGGGGCATCTTGGTGGGAGGGGGGGGAAACACACATCCCGTGGGGTTTGGGACCCACTGGCCAGCGCTGGCCCTGACCTTGGGCTCCATGCAGGAGGGAGATGCAGGACTACGTGCCCCCCCAGCTGTTCCGCCTGCTGAAGCCCCAGTCCTGGCTGCAGATGGTGACTCAGCACGTCCAGCAAGCCCAGGCACTCAGTGCCCACCAGGCCAGGGCACAGTTCCTGGGTGAGGGGGCAGGGATGGGACAAGGAGGTGACTCGGAGAGGGGGAGGATGCTGAGGGGATGCAATGCTAATGAGGAGACAGTGCTAAAGAGGATGCGCTGCTGCTGGAGGATACAAGGCTGTTGGAGATGTGATTCTGCCCAGGGGGTGATGATGATGATAATGGGGATGGAATGCTGCAGGGACTCTGGGACAGGCAGCCCTTGTCCCTGCGTAGAATCCGAGGTGCTGCACATGGAGGGCAGGATGCATTGGCAGGACAGGACAGGCTGCTTCCAGGCCCCACACACAGACACCCCTTTCCCTTGGCTGCTCCTGGGTCCAGTTCTGTACCTGAAGCAGCACAAGGCTCTGAGAACCAAACCGTCTCCTGTCAGGAACAGAGCTGGCTGAGCCCCTTGGCAGAGCCCCTGTGGGTGCAGACCACCCTGGGGACTGGGCAGGACAGGGTGGCAGTGGGCACTGAGACCCCGTCCTCCACCCTGCAGGGCTGCTGAGTGCCTACCCCATGTTTGGCTCGTCCTTCTTCTACATCCAGAGCTGCAGCAACAACGCCATTGTCTCGCCCTGCATCCTGGCCGTCAACCAGAACGGCCTCAACTTCCTCAGCAAGGAGACCCACGTAGGTGCAGGGCTGTGTGGGACACGTGGAATCATGGAATAGCTGGGGTCGGAAAGAACCCTAAAACTCATCCAGCCACGGGCAGGGCCACCCCCCAACCAGACCAGGCTGCTGCAAGCCCCGTCCAACCTCGGGGTCCCCTTTGGTGGGGCTCACGGTGCCGCTCCCCCCTTGTCCCCACCAGGAGCCCATCGCCAAGTTCTCGCTGAGCGAGATCCACTCCACGCGGACGCGGCGGCCCACGGCCGGATCCAGCTACCCCTACGTGGAGATCACGCTGGGAGACCTCCTGGCGCAGGGCATCACCCAGCTGCAGCTGGAGCAGGTTGGGGACACCGGGGTGGGCACCCTGCGGGGTCACCCCGCGGCGGTGGCGCGGCCACTGACCCCCGGCGTGTCCCCCGGCAGGGCCTGGAGCTGTGCCGGGTGGTGGCCGTGCACATGGAGAGGCTGCTGGGCGCCCGGGAGAAGAGGCTGACGCTGCCGCCCAGCGAGATCACCCTGCTCTGAGCAGGAGGCTCCGGTGCCCCCCGTGCCCCGCTCACAGACCCGTGTGCTGCAGTTTTTATACAGCCCCCGAGCCCCAGCACGACTCGGTGTCCATGGTTTTGTGCTGCAGGGGGGGATGCCGCCCCCCGTGCCTGCTGCCTCATCCATCCCCCTGCCTCAGTGTCCCTCTCCCCAGTGCCTTAATTTCCCCATCCATCCCTCTGCCTGCTTCCCATCCCCATGCCTCATTCCCCCCCCATCCATTCCCACGCGTTTCCCCATCCCTGTGCATTTTCCCCATCCATCCCTGTGCCTGTTTTTCACCCCTGTGTCTCATTTTCCCCATCCATTCCTGTGCCTGCTTCCCATCTCCATACCCCATTTCCCCCATCCATTCCCACGCATTTCCCCATCCCCGTGCCTTATTTCCCCTATCCATCCTGTGCCCGTATCCTATTCCCATGCCTTATTTCCCCCATCCATCCGTGCCTATATCCCATTCCCATGCCTTATTTCCCCCATCCATCCCTGTGCCTGTATCCC
>VXBX01007605.1:191882-209734 GCA_013400415.1 Scytalopus superciliaris
AGGCGGCGGGGCGGG
The DNA here is from genome assembly GCA_013400415.1 of Scytalopus superciliaris. Lineage (NCBI taxonomy): Eukaryota > Metazoa > Chordata > Aves > Passeriformes > Rhinocryptidae > Scytalopus > Scytalopus superciliaris. Next base: position 191,898 of record VXBX01007605.1, read on the forward strand.
CACGGGGGGCCTCCCGCGGGAGCCCCCGGAGCCCCCCTACGAGCGCAAGCGGCGGCACCAGGAGGACTCCGGGTCCGAGCCCAGCGACTACGAGGAGCAGAAGGAGGAGGAGGAGGCCCGGAAAGTGAAGAGCGGCATCCGCCAGCTGCGGCTGTTCAGCGCCGAGGAGTGCGCCAAGATCGAGGCGCGCATCCAGGACGTGGTGTCCCGGGCCGAGAAGGGGCTGTACCGGGAGCACACGGTGGACCGGGCGCCCCTGCGCAACAAGTATTTTTTCGGGGAAGGGTACACGTACGGGTCGCAGCTGCAGCGGAGGGGGCCCGGCCAGGAGCGGCTGTACCCCCGCGGGGAGGTGGATGCCATCCCCGAGTGGGTGCACGACCTGGTGATCAGGAAGCTGGTGGAGCACCGGGTGATCCCCGAGGGCTTCGTGAACAGTGCCGTCATCAACGACTACCAGCCGGGGGGCTGCATTGTCTCCCACGTGGACCCCATCCATATCTTCGAGAGGCCCATCGTCTCCGTCTCCTTCTTCAGCGACTCGGCGCTCTGCTTCGGGTGTAAGTTCCAGTTCAAGCCCATCAGGGTGTCGGAGCCCGTCCTGTTCCTGCCGGTGAAGAGGGGCAGCGTCACGGTGCTCAGGTAAACCCGCCCGCCGTGCCGGGGCTCGGTTGTGTAACGCGGATCACGAGGCTCGTGGATGCGCCCCGACGGCGCCTCGGGCTCCATCCCCCTCGCCCGCAGACACGCACCGGGTTTTGCTGTGGGGGAATGGGCGAGGCAGCGATTTGGGGGGGTGAGGGGGTCCTGCTGCCCTGGTGGGCAGCCTCTCCACGGGGCTCGAGGTGAGTCGTGCTGGGGCCACCCGGCCGGGTTTGCTGTAAAATGGTTAAAATAACACGTCGAGACACAAAATGGATCCTGTGCCCAAGAGCGGTCAGACAGTGTTATTTTAACTGTTAACTGAGCAGCTGGTAGGGACTGGGCTCCTGGGTCTGTTTTTAGCTCCTGACCTGACCTTAAACGTGGAGAAGGAGGTGTGAACGGCCTCGTCTTCCCAGTCTGTAAACTGGGAATACTGAACCCTCCCCTGCCCAGTGACGATGGGGAGACCGGAGTGCAGAGAGCCCTGTGGGAATGTCACTTGGAAGTGCAGCGGGTCACAGGCAGGAAAGGACTTTATGTGTGTTGAGGAAGAACTGTGGAGGTGGAATGACCTGCCCAAGGTCATGCAGCTGGACGGCAGTAAAGCTGGGATTGGCACTGGGAAATGCCTGCTTCCTAATCCCACTACTTTCTCGGCCCAGGCTGGGAGGGAGAGCAGGCAGGTGAGGGGACAGGGAGGGAAGAGGACAGGCAGGACTGGAGTGTACAGACCCACTGGTGTCAGCTCCTGGGGAAGGTGGCTCGAAGCCTGGCACCAGTGCTGCCAGTCCCTCCTGTCCCTGAAGGTCAGAGTGCTCCTTGCCAGGAGCAGGGATCACCAGCACCCTGCCAGCAGTGCTCTGAGCTACCAACTTGCCCTCGTTTGAGAGGTTATTTTTTGGACTGGTGAAGGTCCAGGCCGGTTTTCTGGGCTCTCGGGTTGTAACACAATCCCTCGCTTTGGCTTGTAAAGTGATCGCCGCAGGGTTCGGGAAGGAATTTTTCCCCCCACATACACACGGCCTCCTTGACTAGTGCATCAATAATAAATGCTGAGATCTCCTGTAGCTTTTATCTCGGAAAAGCTGCACAAACATTAACTAATCCTCGCCATACCCCGGCGTTAGGTAACTTGTGTGGATTAGCCAGGGATGAGGGAGGCTGCAGAGGGAATCGGGAACGCCGCTGGGGATGTTTTCTGTTTCTCTGGTGGGATAGCCAGGCCGAGGGGGCAGAGGTCAGAGTGATTTTGTGAAATGGGACCCGAGGGGACCCATCCCTGCCCCTTTTACTGCAGAGCAGGCTCTATCCATCCCCAGGGATGGAGAGTGCCGGCTGTGAGGCAGCCACTCCACTCCCTCACTTCTCTGAGACACCAGGAGGGAAACTTTCTACCCTCGTTTTCCTGCTGATGATGAGAACCCCTCTGCTGTCTTTCTTCTGTCGGCCTGGATAAATAGTTATTCTTTTATTTCACAGCCAGAGGCGTGTTTTGTGTTTTTTATAACCTAACAGAAGACAGCCTCAAGTCTTGTGGTCAGAGCCACTCAGAAAACTCGTGGCCTTATGTCTGGAGGAGCACTGGGACTCTGCAGTGGAGGATGGTGGGAGGAAGGAGAGGAGCTTTCTCTGCTCCAGGACCAGAGAATGGTATTTTCTTATCCCAGGCCTTTGCTCTTCCCTTAAAACTGCAGGGAAGAGGCTGCTAGCTCAGGGTTCTCAGTATTGGAGTGGGGTGTCTCCCAGGCGTGTTTGGGTTGTTGGCCAGCATCACCCAGCTGCCTGTAACCAGTTTATTAATGTGGCTGAAGCAATTGCACAAGTCAAATGAAGTACCTTTTCCCTCCAAATCGAAGGGCTGCTTTCCGACTCACCCACTGCATCTTCATCACGGTCAGATGTTCTGCTTTCCAGCAAATAATAGACTTTAAAATGGATTATTTCAATTTTGGTACAGCAGTTAGCAGATACTTAGCACTCACTTAAGATGAGGTTCTGCCAAAGCGATTGTTCTGTGTTGATATGATCCTGACTGGAATCGAATTCCTTGCCTCACAGCAGATCTCCTTGCCTCCCCTCTAACCCCCGGAATTTAGGAGGAGCAGGAGAGGTGCAGATTGTTGGTAGGCTCTCAGGGGTGTATCACCAAATCCAGCCCTTGGTTATGATTAAGTCAACTCCCCAAACTTGGCTTTTTCTGCTCTGGGTAAACAGTTGCTGGAGGCAGTTGCCCTGGAGATAGGGAACGGGCGCAGATAGAAGTGGCATGCCTGTAATGTCTGGGATTCAAATCCTGCTGGGTCAGTGGCTGCTCCTGGCGTGGTGCCTTCCCCGGGGAAGTCAGGGTAGACATGTGCATTTGGGTACCACGTGGAACTCAAGGAGGACCTAAAGGAAGCTGTTGGATCCCTCTCTTTGACCTCACAGTGTTCTCAGCCTGTCCCCAGGTCGCACCTGTCCTGTTCTCGCTCTCAGCAGCCTGTTCCCAATTCTCCTCCTGATTTCATAGCCGCCTACCCAGCAGGGATCTTGCAGAGAGGCTTTCCCCATATCCCTCCCTTGACTTTGCCTGCCCTGAAGCAGGATGTGGTGTTTGCCAACACTGAACCTGCCTCAGCCTCGCTGGAAAGGGTTCAGACCTCAAACAACAGGTGAAGTGGAAGAGAATTCACCTGCCTGGGCTGTGACCCTCTGCCAGAAGCCAAAGACTGAGCCACCCCACCCCTAATGAGCCCTTCCCTCTTCCAGCAGGGCCCTTTCTCCTCTCTTTTCTCATTTGCAGGGAGAATTTGCCCTTGTAGGTTTTGAGATCTAGAATAAAACCTGCTCCAGTCCCCTCTTCTCCCACAGCCCAGGGAAGCAGGTGCTCCTGCAGGTTTGTCCCACTGCCAGCCAGTCCAAGAGGAAGGATCACCTCAGTGTGTGCTGCTGAATCCCAGTCCTATGGCCCACCAGCTCTCGGGGTGGGGGGGCTGGCGGGGGGGGCTGCTGGCTGCACCACATTTGTGGGTTTTCTTTTTTTAGCAATAATTTGATAAGCATCAATCGATTGTAGCAGGGGGGGAGGAGATGGAGGAATTTGCCTGTTCATCTGGGGAACGTGTGCTTTGACAGTGCTTGGGCTGGAATAAAGGGAGGGAGCTGGGGGATGCAGATCCAGCTGGGATGGGGAGTTCCATCCAGATCCCTGCCCTGCAGCTGCTGTCACAGGTAGCAAATCTCAGCACTGAAACTGCCAGGAATGTTGTCTCAGGGCCGTGGTTGGAAATAGTGCAGCTGCAGTTGGAGGACTGAATGACACAGGTAACATTCCCCAAGTTCTGGGAGCTTGTGTGCCATATGGGCTTCCCTCCCACAGCTGGAGAGTGCTCCAGGTCATCTCCTGGCTGTTTGTAATGGCAGGGAAACGCTGTGATGTGTGTCCCTCCCGTTGTCTCCAGGCATGCCTGGTGGTGCATAATCAGAGCTGCTTGGAGTCACAGGAGGATGAACCTGCTTCCTTCCCAGCTGGAGGAATCTCTCTGCAGCTGCTTGCATTAGATGCTTTTCCAAAAAAGCCTGATCCCTCAGAACAGCCTGTTGGTGCAGAGGAAGTTCTGCATGTGCCAGTGGGTGATGAGGCAGAGATTTGTTCAAGCTCTGCTCAAACTGGCTGGTGTCACATCCATGGTTTGTGGCAGGAGTTTTCCTGAGCCACAAGTAAAGCCTTGAGTTGCCCAAACCCTGCAGTGGGCCGGGTCCCTCTGCCTCTCAGCTGGCCTGGTCGTGGTTAGGACAGGTTGTCATAGAAATGTTTCTTGTTAGAGACTCTGCAGAACTTCAGGGCCTCCTTTCTGGTGGTGTTCTGCACAAAAAAGAAAATCTGCTTTTGTCTCCATGTGAATCAGTTCTGTTGTGGCTCAGCAGTGGCTCTTCTGGATTGAGGAGACTCAGGGTGGACTTGGAAGTCGGGGTGTGTTGGGGGAGCGTGTGGGTAGCATCAGCACGTCCCTGTATTCTTCTGGAAAACACTCTGGGATGAAGATGTCGTGTTCAGGTGTTCTCCTGGGCAGGAATTTAGGGGTTTTCTTTACCAAGTTGCTTTGGATTTGTTCTCTGGGCAAGAAATCTGTGGGTAGGCCCATTATGGGTATTTTTCCCCAGTGTCTGCCCCTTCACCCGTCAGCAGGGTGTGCAAGGCCAGGCAGTGGGTGAGAAGTTCGTGCTGGCACAAGACAGCACACGCATGGCACAACCTCATAATCTTTCTCTTCCATTTTTCTGCCTGTGCAGAGACACCATCACTATATGTGATATGGTGCAAGCAGTTTTCCCACACCAGTATGGCACTGGGGCAGACTGGTGCCCTTTAGGGCCTTAACCTGGGGCTGTTGCTTTGGTGCTGCCCATGTGCATCTGGGACCACAAACTCTTCCTGGTGCCACTCTGAAAGAGATCTGGGAAAGGGAATTCCCATCTGGGGAGTGAGAAGGGGTGTCCAGGCTGACATGATGGAGAGCACTGATGTGGCAGCAGGTCTGGGAGCAGACCCTTTGCTGATGTTCAGGGTGTTGCTCAGGATGCGCTGAGTTGAATGTTAACGTGGGTGATATTCATGAATTCACTGGAGCCTGACGCAGAGATTCCTGGAACATAATAGAGCATCATCATAAGCCCCTTGGCATAACACTGTCGTGTTCTGCAGTGCCTGGAGGACGAGGGGAGTGGACATCACCCCTGTTTTAACTGATCAGGACTCAGACTTTTAACTCCCCTCCTAAAGCAGTAAATCTGTCTTTGAGGAGAGGTGCATGTTTCTGGGTGAGTGGGTGGGTTATCTAACCAGATCAAGGAAACCCGGTCCTGTCCCCGGAGAAGACTTGCGTGAGATGTGTTCTCTGCTCTGAGTGTCCTGAATAACCTGCCAGCCCCTGACCCTGGCTGTGCTCCTGAGGGCTGCCTGGCAGCTGGCAGTGCCAGGAAAAGCCTCGTGGGGACAGCGAGCCTGGTGATTTCTGCTTCAGATTAAACAGCGTGGGGGTGTGCCAGCTTGAGCAGCCTTCACCCAAGGTGCTCGTTGTCCTTGTCAGGTGTTCAGGAGGCTCTGAAGGTGTTTAGCTTCCTGTTTGCCATGCTAGAGTCTAGAAGGCTCTCTGTGAGCTGACACTCTCCAAGTGGCAGGTAGAGGGCAGGCCCCACTCTCAGACCTGCTGGCTCGCACCCATGGGAGTGACAGATGTGGTTTGTGTGTCCAGGAATCACCTGCTGAACAACAGAAGCAGCCACAAGAAAAATGCTCCAGTGTTCTGTGGGAAGCTGGGATCGTCCCTGGCTGTGGCTTTTCTCCAGCCTGCTGGAAACGTGGAGTGTCTGACATCTCACACAGTGAAACACTCCTGCTAAGAATGGCTACTGCTTGAGCCTGGGGTTGTTTTCCTCAGCCCAGGGAGCTGTTTTGCCCTGTAAGAGGGAGATTTTGGGAGTGCAGCTTGGTCTGCAGGTCTGAATTTGAAGGTTATAACCCATGTGCATTGGGCTGGGGTAGGTGATAGTCATATCGTGGCTGAGGATGTGCCACGTGGTGGGGAGCATGAGGGTGCTGAGGGGGTCTGTGCCCAGGTGAGGGGGTTGAGAGAGGCTCAACTCTTGCCACCACTGCACCCCTCCATGACTGACAGATCTCACTGACTGGTACGTGTTCGTGTCTGGGTGTGCTGCACATCTCAGCTGTGAAAAGTGGCTTTTCTCAGGGATGTGCATGAGGAGATTCTTCAGAGGAACGTCCTGATTTTTCCCCTGTTGCTTTCTAATTTCTTTGTAAATGAATTGTCTGAATTTACAATCCATAAACTCATTTCCACATGTCTTATTTCACAGTGCTGTAGCAGGTGGCAGTTTCCTCTGGTGTATGCTAAAAAAAATTGAGTCATAAAGTGTCCCCAAAAACCCCTGGCTGTCCTCATTCTTTCCCACCATTTGTTTCTTCCTATATGTCTGGCTCCTGTGTGTCTGGGGAATGGTGCTGGGAGGAGGAATTCCTGGTGGAAATTTGGAAATACTGGCCAAAATGAGTTGTTGAGGCTGGAAACCACTTGCTGCCCGTGCCTGGCATCTCTCTCACGGTGGGTTTCTGTTTCTGTTGTCAGTGGGTATGCGGCCGACGAAATCACACACTGCATTCGACCACAGGACATCAAGGAGAGAAGAGCTGTCATCATCCTGAGGAAGTAAGTGTTGAAGCCCTCCGGACAGTAAGATAAGCGTGGCTGTGGTGTCGTGGTGTTTAAACACTTTAAAACTGCCTTGCTTGTTAATTTGCTGGCTTGATCTTACACCTTGATTAGATGTCACTCTGACACTCTTGCCGTGCCAGGCGGTGGAAGTAGCTGGAACTGGTTCCTGCAGAGTTAATCACTTCTTGGCTCTGTGAGCAGCACTTCATTGAAAGGGCTGGGGTTGCGAGCCCTGTTGGTGTCCAAACACCTGTCTTTCCTCGGCTGCCCAGCTCCAAACAGCTCGGATTTCAAACTCTGTTGTTTTGGGCTGTGTATTCAGGTGCCTGGTAATATGATACCCCCCTGTGTGAGTTACCTGGACAGTCCTTTGAAGCTGATGCTTGTAATGAAGAATCTCCTGTAAAGCAGATGTAGTTTTCTTGGTAGCGTGGCTTTTGTTTCCTGGGGAGAGGGAGGAAGACTGACTTGGGAGGGAAACAAAGTGAATTCAGTGCTCACTTTACAGAGCTTGTCCTTCAAGTCTGTGTTGGGAAGCCAAGCTCCATAAGCTGTTTTAGAAACATGCTTCCTGCTCTAGAAGATACACTGTCCTCATGGCGTTTTGTACTTGTTCCTAAAACTTTTAAGAAAATGGAGAAAAAGTAAGCCAACCCCACCCCAAACTTCCTCAAGTATTAGTCTTTTTTTGTGCCCAGAAATGCCCTCTCTCATCAGTTCCTTCTACTAGGAGACCAAAAAATGTGACTGACACCCATGTTGACTGTGCCTTAGAAGGTGTTAGCAGTAATTCTGCTGTCTAGAAGTCTTTTTGTAAGTGAAAACACACAATTTTGAGTCCTATGAACACAGCCAAAAGCGTGGGCATTGGTGGCAGGGTTATGGTTGTGACCCAGGCTGGCATAAGGCTATCAGGCAACAGGTCTGGATTCATACTGGATGAGCTTTTGGATGGCTTAGTTGGTTTCAAAACAAGTCTGGCAACATTGTGAAGATATGGCACAAAGCCAGTGGAGGGGAGTTGGACATCTGGTTAGAGAGACCCATGAAATGAAGGCAGGAAAAACAGCAGCCCTGAGGCATCAGCCAGGCAGAATCAGCTCAGACCCAGGGAGGCAGGATGAGATGTGGCAGGAGATAGAGTGGGATGAAAGACAGACTGTAGCCAAACCACCCCACAGCTGGTTAGGGCCACGTGAGGTTTGGGGTGAGAGGGTTGTGATAAGAACTTAAAGCTGTTGTGTTCATGGTGTTGGTGCAAGCAATGAAAAGCAGCACGAGTGCTGACAAGGAGGCATCTCCATGTCCTGTAGCTGCTTTGGTTGGACTTTGGGATAGAGAAGCTGCCTGTCCTCGATTGTGGAGCAGGCAGACTTGGATAAATAAGTTAAAGCTGCCTAATATCTGGTGCAGATACTGAAAATACCTGTTTAAACTGGCTCTGCCTCTTGCTTTGTCCAGCTTCTGTAAGCTGAGGATGTTGGGTTATTTCAGTCTAACTTGGCTGCCATCAAAGTGCAACTGGGCAAGAAGGCACCTTAAAACTCATCTGATTCCAACCCCCTGCCATGGGCAGGGACACCTCCCACCAGCCCAGGTTCCTCCAAGCCCTGTCCAACCTGGCCTTGGACACTTCCAGGGATGGGAAGTCCTCAGCCTCTCTGGGCAGCCTGTTCCAGTGCCTCACTACCCTCTGACTAAAGGATTTCTTTCTGTATCTAATCTAAATGTGAGTTTAAAATTATGTCCCCTTGTCCTATCGCTGTCTGCCCATGTTAAAAGTCACTCTCCCTGTTTTTCATAAGCCTCCTTTAAGTCCTGGAAGGAGCAGTGAGGTCTCCCTGAGTGTACCTGACTGACCTGGTGTGTCACTGCTGAAGAGACAAAGCCTGTAACTCCTACCTGAGGCCATACCAGCTGTGTTTGCTCAGCCATCCCTCTCCAGCAGTGTGTCCTTTTGCCTTCCCTCATTTTTGGGGTGTGAGTTGCTAAACATCAGAGCAGAAGTGTCTCTGCCCAGTCACGCAGCCGTGGGCTGACCTGACTGACAGGCCGAATGCAACCACACCAAAGGTTTTCCTCTCGAGCGAAGCGGAAATCCCCTGGTAATTCTTCCTGTGTAACCTCTGCAGAGGTTAGCAGCCCTGCTGAATCCATGGCAGTTCCCTGTTTGCCAAGGGCTTTGCTCCGATTGCTGCCAAATAGAGCTTATTAATTGCTGCTTATCCCCGGCGAGGGCGGCCACCCCCTCGTGTCCCGTGTGTGTCCGTGCGCCGTGACCCCTGTCTGTGCCGTGTCCCCACGGCCTGGATCACTGCACAAATGCCATTCCCAGTTCCCAGATCATGCGACTCTCTGTCTGAAATAGTGTGTTATGCAACCAGGAAAGCAGCTACTTCCGCTGGTAGCCTGCTAGCACGGGAGGCTCTTCCTCATTTTCATGGTAAGGGTCAGCCCTGAGCTTTCCAGCGGGATCAGATCAGTTGTGGGTCATCCCAGCTGGAGCTGGGATGTTCAGCTCTGAATAGGAGAGCCTGCTGGGTCCCAGGCATTTGAATCTGGCTCTGCTCCTGCCTCTGCTCCAAGCGTGTTTTCACTGACAGCAGCAGGAGAACAAAGCTGTGGGAGCGGGAGGAGCTGGGGGCTTTGCAGGATGCTCCAGAGCAGCGTGGTTACCAAGTAGGTCATAAACACTTCAGTGCTGTAGTGTGATGGCATTCAGTGTTTCCTGCGTGCAGGAGCCAGCGAGGTTTGGAACTTCTTTGAGCAAGAGCGGAGGAACCTGCTCTCAACTTCATGAGATGCTGGAAGAGGTAACGTGGGAGGGGGGGGATAGAAACGAGACCTATTGAAGTGCATCCTGAAAGTCATTTTAGAGGACTTTTGCTGCCATTCTGCTCCCACTCTCATAAACACGAGTTACTCTGGTTAACTTGAACCTGCTCCCGCCTTGCTCTGTGGCCAGAGGGAGCATGTCAGGTGTTTCCTTCCCCTTCCACTGTATTTACAGGTGGGTCTGCTTGAATTGCAGCCCTGCAGTTGCTGTTGTATTTGAGAGATATTTAAACCACCTTGTCTGGGGCAGGATCAGCAATGGCTTTGGGTCCAGTCCTGGAGCTGAGAACAACTCAGGACAACAGCATGGACTAGCACAGGCTCCAGCCTGGCAGCTGCCTGTGGAAGTGTTCCTTTTTTCTGGCATGCTGGACAGACTCAGGCTGCCATGCCCCATTACTTGTGCCAGCCTGGCATCATCCTGGTTAACTGAAGAGGCTCTCCCCAATGGCAGAGAGATGTGCTTCTAACAGGAATTTAGGCTGGAATTCTCCTATGGAAGCCTCCCTCAGGAGCTAAAGTTCAGCACTAGAGAACAAGCAGTGATTCTCCCCATTCTTTCATTCAGACTCCTTCTGTAGTCACTCCTAACCCTAAGGAGGGAAACAGACTGCAGCAACAATATCAGGATACCTTTCCTTCTGGGAACTGGTTTGGATCTTCCTGAAATTGGCAGCTCTGGAGCACCAGCACCATTTAGTGTATTTTGCCCATTCTTAGGCTTCAGTCTGTGTTTTGAAATAGACTTTGGCAGGGTTTGTAAGTTGAGACTGTTGGGACTATGGTGTGCTTGGAGGGGGGTCACAGTGCTGGGATAAGATACTGCTCTGTCAGGTTTTCCTTCCTGCTGCCTCCCCCCACATGTGTGTGCCTAGGCCAGCAGCAGCTCTCCCCTGGGATGAGCTGTGTGTGCTCTCTGATGTATCTTGAGCATGTGCTGTGCTGCTGGAAGGGTTGTGATTTAGCTTCTGTTTGCTACACCTCCTCCTGAGTTGTGCTTCAACTCTTTGCACCTCTTAGTCAAGCTGAGGAACACCTGACCCTGTGAGATCTGTGGGCAGGAGGGAGTTTCCAGGTGGAAGCAGTTATTACTGTTGGAGGAGGTGATGAATTTTGCAGGACATCTCCCACCCAGGTGGCTTAACTGGAGCTGTGAGTTATTGATGAGACACTGTGATTTCATAGGATTTCACAGCTGCTCTGTACCCTGCAGCTGGGATTGCCCAGCACCTCCTGCATTCACCTCATGGCTGTGTGTCCCTAAGGCTTCCTCTTCCTTCTGACTTTGGCAGGACAAGGGGGAACGGCTTCAAACTGAAAGAGGTTTATATTAGTTATTAGGAGAAAATTCTTTCTTATGAGAGTGTGAAGGCCCTGGCACAGGTTCCCAGAGAAGCTGTGGCTGCCCCTGCCCATGGCAGGGGATGGAATGAGATGATTTCTAAGGTTCCTTCCAACCCAAACCATTCCAGGGTTCTATGAAGCTTCAAGTAACAAAAAGCTGTAGCTTGTTCTGCTCTGGAGTGTGGTAGTCCTGCCCCTCCTCCTGAGCTGTGTGCCTGGGATGGATGGAGGGTTCTCCTGCAGCACATCCAGGACAGACTCTTGCAGCACGCTGGCGGTTCCACAGAAACTCTTTGCAAATTCTCTTCTCTTTAAACATTTGCAGAACAAGACTAGATGCACCTCGATTGGAAACAAAATCCCTGAGTAGCTCTGTGTTGCCACCAGGTTATAACTCTGACCGTCTGTCGGGAAGCAACCGGGACCAGATCCTGAAACCAAAGCGGTCCCATCGCAAAGCAGATCCTGATGCTGCTCACAGGTAGGATGATCTCTCCTAGGAGCAATGTTTGGGATGGGGTCTCTGGGTCAGTGCATGGCTGGGGCCCTTTGCTGCACAACACACTTAAAAACATCCTCGTTGCACCTGGCAGGTGCTTTCTGTGGTGCCAAGATCTGTTTTACCAGAATGAGCTCTTTATGTGTTCCTCCCAGACTTGTGGAGGCTGAGCTCTGGCTGTAAGCTGCTTACATTGTTTATCCTGTGAGTGGCATAATGAAGAAGCAATAGATTTGGCTGGCTTTTGATAATGCAGTCGTTCAGAACAATAGTTTCCCTGCAGCTAATCATTTTTGACCTCTATTGCCAAGCAACCTGTGCAGCTGCATTAAACTATATTATGAAAGCAGTCCAGGGAGAGAACCGTGAGGGTTTGCTATCTGGGAAAGGTGAAGGCCTTTTGGGAAGCTTCTCAGACCTGTTTTGATTCCAGAGCTATGTGTGTGTATGTTTTTGTGTTAGAAACCAGACTGTGTGGATGCTTAAGCCTGACCTTGAGGGAAGCTCCTTGCCAAGGTCTCAGACAGTTTGAGCTCTGCAGCAAGGCTTCCCTTAAACACCTCAGTGTGAACACACCAATAGCCCTGAGTGACAGCCAGTCTGCCAGCTGGCCTGGGTAGTCCAATTCCAAAGCTTCCTGAGGATCGAGATGGCATTCTCTGCACATTGGATACAGCCCAAAAGCCCTCTTGGTCATGGGGCTTGGCTGCTGTGTGGTCCCTGCCCTGTTTCAACCTGTCCTGGAGGGAGGAGGGTGGGGATGGCTTGTTTGTGAGCTGTGTTCATTCACCTGGATGCAGGCTGGGAAGATGGATGAAGAATTGAAGCTGGCCTGCAGATGCAGCTTCCCTCCGAGCGCGCAGTGTCCGATTAGGGAAGCGATCATGCAGGACAAATGTGCAGATCTGTCAGAGCTGTTTTTCAGCCTGATGTGACCTTATCAGGGTGTGGGGGATGGCTTGCATAGGCTCCTGCAGCAGATGGGTGTGAAAAACATGTTTTTCTCCTCCTATGGCCCCAAAGACTTCAATATAACAGGTAATTAGCATGAATATCATAGTGGTATCTCTCAGAGAAACCACTCAGATAAAGTAAGTGGTTTGTGCAGCCCACCAACCCAGTCCTGCTATGAAGTGATCAGAGGCAGCTCTGCAGAAACAACAATTGCAGTGTGCTAATGTTTTGAGAGGACAAAGGATTTTGGAGCTGTGGTGTGATCCTGCACCATAAAGAGCTCAGCTCTGTGCTGTGAGTTCTGCTGCAGGAGGTACAGACCCTGCTGCCAAAGGGCTGTTTCTTGGGGCCACAAACTGCACTCAGGGAAAAAAAAAGGGGTGACTTGGCTGTTTGGAACTGTTCCTGGTGGAGGCAAAGAGCAAAGCTTGCCCTGGGAAGGACTTGCACCATCAAAGCAAAGTTCTCAGCTCCCCATGGGAGGTGCAACGTGGTGATTTGTTCCTGCTCTGCCGAGTGCCAGGTGCTAGGAAGGCAGTGTGGAAACAGGCAGTGCTGTCGCTCCGGGTGTGCAGAACTGCAGTGTCTGCAGCAGGAATGCCCAAATCCCATCCTGGCTGTGCCCTCACTCCTGCTTTCTCTCTCTCCATAGGCCACGGATTCTGGAAATGGATAAAGAGGAGAACAGGCGCTCAGTCCTCTTACCAAAACATAGGAGACGGAGCAACTTCAGCTCTGAGAACTATTGGCGACGGTCTTACGAGTACACAGAGGACTGTGATGAGGAAGAGGAGGATGGCAGCCCGGCCAGGAAAGTTAAAATGAGGCGACACTGAGGATTGCTCTTTCAGGGCTCGTGGAGCTGATGAGATTGGCCTCCAGTCTGTGAAGACTTTCTCCTCCCTTCTGGCTATCTTCCATCTAGCTTCAGTTTTGGTTTTTCCTTTCAGGCTGAAGAGTAAACAGGAAGGATTTGGTTTTATGAATGGAGGAATGCTGAGACATACGTAAGGATGGAACATGTCCAGTGCACATGGTGTCCTGAGTCATGGGTCAAGCGGGCATCTCTCCCTTAGGAAGCAGATAAAGTTATGCCAGGCTGTCTGTTGGGATTTCTTTTGAAAACACCAAAAAGTTTAACTGTTTCATTGCGCAAGATTCAAGAATTGTATTTTTGTTTCGTTTTGGGGTTTTTTGGTTGGTTTTTTTTTTTCCCCTGCTTTAACATTCTTCCTTTCCAAATGTTCTAAATATGATGTTTGACCCTAGGAGCTGAAATTCCGTGGTGGCATCGTATTCCTTGTTTCACCAAAGGGCTCCTTGGTCTGCTCTTTCCTGGTGGTTGTTGGGTCTGTTTTAAGGCTGCCCTGCAGTAACTGGAAGTTTGAAGCTTTGCAGACCCCTCTTACTGCGATCGATTTCAAAGGATTTAGGACATTTTCGTTGCACTTTAGTGTTTTAAATGCCGTAGGTTTCCTTTCCAGACCCTTTCCCCAAGCCAGTGTGGGCTCGCAGCCTTGTGTCCCTGCGCTGCCCTCTCCAAGAATGTACTAGAGCTCTGGTTTCTCAGTGCTGGTCTGACGAGAGTGTGTTGTGGCTGAGGAGGAAGGAATCACGGCTGGTTTCCCTGAGGATGGCCCAGCATTGTCCTGAGATCCATATTGGAACCTCGGGGCTGCCAAGTGAGGGATCACACTGAGTATGTGCTGCTTCCCAGAGCTGGGGATAGCAAAGAGGAGTAGGAGAGACGCTGTGCTTGTGAGGGCGTGTGCCTTGGGACCCTGGAGAAGAGCTGTTCTCCATTGCCCCTTCTGGGTGGAGAGAGTTGAGAGGCACAGTGTCCCATCCCGAGGGATTGGCTGTGCTCTGCTGGGGCAGGAACAGGCACTGCCACAGCCCTGGCTGTGGTCTGTCCCCTCCGGGGCTGGCTCTGGGAGCGGGGACGCTGCAGGGGTCTGGTTTGGCCCCAGTTGCCTGCCTTCTGGCTTATTCCCACGTGTATTCCTGTGGTAGGGAGTTTTCTGGTTGCTACAGGAAATGCTGAGAAGAATCAGGCATTTGGCCCCATGGAGTTGTGTTGGAACATCTGCCTTCATCCTCCTCTTCTCCCACCCGGTTTGTGTTAGCCCAGACCAAAGTCTTGGTGTTTGCAAAGTTTGGGGCCCAACACCATATTTAGAATCCTACTTTTAAGGAAAACTTCCTCCAGTTGATTCTTTGAACCCAGGTGTTGGCAGTTGTAAGGAGTAGTCTTATTTTTAAATTTTTACTGCTTTGCCCTCCTTCCAATGTAGTTTTTCTTAGTGTTGTGTCCCCCACACACTTTGTGGTCTGCACGCTTGGCAATAAAAAGATGTAATATATTTTGAAACCTGTTTGCTGTTGACTTGAGGGGCTCCTGGTCTAAAACCAACCACCCAGGCATTGTTCCCTGCAGAACACTTGCTGACATCTGGGTCCCCCCTGTCCTTTTCCTTCCCTGCTGTTTATTTCTGCAGCTCCTGCCACCTGCCTGTTGTTGGGGTTCTACTCAGGCTGGATCTTGTGGTCACATTAGAGGTCACAGAGGACATTGCCATCACCTTCAGCACAGTGCTGGTCTGTGGGGTTCTGCACCTGAGGTCCCCCGTGCCTCTCTCTGATTATTTTATCTGATTGCTTTCCTGGTGAGAGCCCCTACTGGCTCCATGCCAAGGTACAGGCAGAGCCTCTGAAGGAACCTGTCTTGTCTGCCCAGAGATCTAAGAGCTCGTGCTTCTGCTACTTCTGAAACCTTTAAAATGCCATTTTCAGACCACACGTAGCATTTGAAGTGATGTTCCTCACCCTCCCAGCTTCCTGCTGCGAATCTGGGCCAGCTCTTGGCTACAAACCCCTTGTTTTGGAAAGCTTGGCATTCCCCTGATAACAAAACTGCATGTAGGGAGCAGCAATCCCTTCTCCTCCTCATGGCTTTGTCTTTCTGGATCCACCCTGTCTGTGCCCACCTCTGTGCCGGGCTCTGCTGAGGGCAGTGGTCGCTGCCAGAGGTCTTGGCTCTCCCTTCCTGACTCCCAGTTTTATGCCTACCTCTGCAATATGGATACTCTCCCCTGGTGTCAACTCAAAATGAAGCTGGAGGCAGCCTGCCTTTCCGAGGGCAGCTCCCCAGAGCAGGATTCCTGTGGGATGAGGCACTGGCTGTATCTCTGCTGAAGGCTGAACGAGGCATCCTGAGGTCTTACCTCTGGCCTGGTACCAGTCATCACCTCATCCTGGTTCTTGTGCAACCTGTGTGTGTGCGAGTATCCTTTTCCAGCTTATTTTGGAATTCCTGCATGCCGTGGTTGGGAGCTCTTCCCTCCTCCCTGCCTCCCTGCCTCCCTGCACTGCATCCGTGCCGTGGACCCTGGCTGGCAGCCGTGGCTGGGGGGACAGGAGGAGCTCCAGCTTCAGCCAACATCTACCCTTGTAGGT
The DNA here is from genome assembly GCA_013400415.1 of Scytalopus superciliaris. Classification (NCBI taxonomy): domain Eukaryota; kingdom Metazoa; phylum Chordata; class Aves; order Passeriformes; family Rhinocryptidae; genus Scytalopus; species Scytalopus superciliaris. Next base: position 207,843 of record VXBX01007605.1, read on the forward strand.
CACCTGGTTTTCAACCTGACTGGCTGGGGCTTGACACCTTGGAGAGAGAGCAGGAGCGGGGTGCAAGCAGTGGGATCTGCAGCATCCCTCGGGAGAGGAGTCCCCAGCATGCAGGCAGGGCCACCTTCCCACTTGTACAGACATTTTCTATAGACACGGATGTATATGTGTAGATAACATGGTTTTTTAACTCTTTTGCACTGAACAACATCAGAGTGAAACCTGGATTCGAAACCAGAAGACCTGTTTTTCACGTGGATCCAGAGGTCTGGATCCCTCCCTGTAACCTGTGTGGTGGAGCTGTGGCTTGGAATTCTTGGTGAATCCCATACCTTTTCTCTGTCAGGCAGCCCATGGGTGTCAGGTCAGGCTGGTGCCGTGGGGCTGGTGGGGAGCTCCAGTTTGGAGGCAAAACCTGTCCCATCTGCTCTGTGGGATGGGCTCATGCACAGCCCTGACCCCGTTTTGTCCTGTGTCTGATCCAGTTGTGTGGCCCGACCTCCTCTCCATCCACCCTCAGCGTGTCCTTGCTCAGCCCCAAACTGGGAATAAGGCTACATCCAGTGTGACAATCCGTGCACCCAGACCCACAGCCCAGACCAGGAGAACTGTCTTTCCTAAGGAAGGGGGAGGAAGGTGGGGTTCATCCCTAAATCCAGTGGGATTCATCCCTGCTTTTCTGTGAAGAACAGGAGGAATTGGGGTTTGTTGCTGTTGCCTGTATCTCCAGAAGAATCAGTGTTGGAATTGTCCAAGCTCAAGGGTCAAAACAGCTGCCAGGCTTTGAGGAAGGCTCAGGGGGGCTGGGGTTGGACCCCCACCAGCAGCAAAGAGTCGTTCACCTGCCAAAAATGTTCCCTTTCCCCATTGGGAGGAGAAATGTTTGGCCAAGAAGCGCCTCTGCTCCTTCCCCTGCCCACACTAACAAGTTCTGGCTGACTATAGTTTTGTTTTGTTTTGTTTTTTTTTAAAGATTCTAAAATTTTTTTTTTTGGTTACCAATAAAAATAAAATTTAAAAAAAAATAATAAAAAAAATAAATAAAGAAGAAAGTGGCAATATTTTTTTCCGTAAGCTTTTCCTAGGAAAAAGCGTGGTTTGTAACAAAGTTGTACAGTTCTGAAGTTTGAGATACAAGAAGTACTGTGTGAAACGCTGTAAATGGGGCAGAGATTATTTTATGTACAGTCTGACGTGGGGGAATCTTTTAATTCCGGTTGATTCTTAGGAAGAATTTGGTTCTTCACTTGTCAGGGTTTGGAATTTCATGGTTTCATTATTATTATTTTTTTTTTCTTGTATAGATTGCTGCATTAATTGAATAAAAGCAGAAAGCATCACTGTGCCTGCCTTGTGTGGTGGTGCTGTGGGCTGGGATGTGCCTTAACCCCCCCTGTCAGGCTCGAGGTGGTTGGGAACTGGTTCTAAATAAAGGGAGTCACCGGCTCCCCGGGGATGGGGCGGCCGAGCGAGGTGGCTGTGCTGTCCTAGAAAGCAGGGACACAGGGCTCGCTGCCCTCCTCTTCCTCCTGCAGCTCCCACGGTCCAGCACCCTGTGCTTCGGCCTCACAGGGAGCCCCTCACCTTCCTCCTGCGGAGAGAGGGGTGGGAGGGTGTGGGGTGCCGGGGAGGGGAGGGAAGGGGCCTGCTGGCCTCCTGGGTGGCCTCCATTCTCCCTCCTCTTCAAGCCTTCCTCTCTCTCCCTTCTCTCCTGGTCCTCCTCCCTTTTTCCTTCCTCCGTTCCTCTTCCTCCTCTGCCTCCCCTCTTCTTCCTCCAGCTCCTCTTCTCCCTCCTCTTGCTTTCCCTCTCCTCTGCCTCTCCTCTCTATCCTTTTCCTCCATCCCCCTCCCCGCCCCTGACCCACCCCTGGCTCCCTCTCCCCTCCAGCCCC
>VXBX01007605.1:210708-231329 GCA_013400415.1 Scytalopus superciliaris
CACCAAACAACCCCGGAGGAACCCTGCGAGCCCAGGGGTGGGGGACTTCTCCCTCGGGACATCGGGCTGTGCCTGGGACTCCCTGAACCCCATCCCGGGAGCCCCGTGGCGCTGGGACCACCCTCCTACCCTGGCCCCGGGGGCGGGGGGGCAGGAGACCACCGGCAGTGGCCCCTGGATGAGCCCAAACCGTCTATCCTTTGGCACATCCTGGCACTGCCGCTGGGTACTTGCCCAACTCGCGGTGGGGACGGTGCCGCGCACCGGAGGGACCCCCGGGTTGTCCCGGTGGGGTCGGGCTGGGATGGGTCGGGGGGTGCTGTGGGAGGGGGGTCGGAGCCAGCACCCACTGCCCAGCACAGCCCTGACCCCCCCGGAGGGGCTCAGCCCAAACAGGGTGCAAGGCTCAGCCCAGCCGGGGGATGCAAGGCTCAGCCTAGACAGGGTGCAAAGCTCAGCCCAGCCGGAGCTCCCTTGTTTTTGGGAAGCACATTCCCATGGCCGGATCCTGCCCCAGCAGGCGCCTGGGGGGTCCGTGCCGATGGGATGTCCCGGGGGGGCTGTGGAGAGCCCCGTCCCGGCTCTGGGGCCGCCAGCTGCCCACCTGCCTCCCATTAACGGTTGTTTTTCCTCCCGAGCTCCAGATCTGCCTGGGATTTGCTGTAATTTGGCCGGGAGAGCTCCTTGGCCGGCCGGCACAGCCTGCCGGATGCGGCCCCGCTGCGAGAGGGAGGGAGGGCTGCGGGCGGGGGGCTGAGCCGGGCCCCCCTGCGGGACTGGGGGCGCTGGGGAGCCAGGACAGAGCTTTTTGGGGAGCCTTTGCCGCTGTCATCACGTTGGACCCTAAAGCATCGCTGTGGTGTCCCTGTGCTGCTGCTGCCCCAGCTCCTTCCTCCAGCCCAGCATGCAGCCCCGGGGGGATTCGGGGTGACCCTGCGTGGGGCTGTCACAGGGACCAGCACCCACGAGCATCCACTGCCTCACCCCGTGAGTGGGCTGGGACCCACCGGGACGGGCTGGAACCCGCTTGGATGGGCAGGGGGTGTTGTCACGCTCCTGAAGGTGTCCCCTGGGAGGGGAGCAGGAGCTGGGGTGCCGGTGGCTGCCGCCGGCGGGTGTGAAAAGCCGCCCCGCTGCGCCTCTCGGGGTGCCCCAGACAAAGGGAGCAGGTCAGGATCCGGCCAGTCTGGCTCCAGCAGCCTCCCTATCGCCTGATCGCGCCGGGGCTGCTCAGCCCAGCTGCCCCCGGGAGCCCTGCGGTGCCCTGGGGGCCGGGGCGGTGGGTGCCCCCCGCGTCCCCCGCTGCCAGGCAGCAGCCCCTCCCCGGGCTGGCGAGCCTGGGCACGCCATCCCCGGCTGGGACTTCCTTGGGAAGGTGCCCGCGGGCAGCACGAGGCTCCTGCGGGGACGTCCCGGGCGCTGGCGGGTCCCGCTCGCCTGGTTCTGCTGCCTGGCAATGGGGGGACCCCCGGTGATGTCCCGCTCACCCCTCCTGGAGTGTCCCTGTCTTGAGTGTCCCCCCTCGAGCAGGGGAGTCCCATCCCCAGAGCGTTGGTGGGTGTTGGGGTGGTTTGTGCAAGCTCAGACCTACCCTGGCCCACAGTGTGGCTCTTGGTTTGGGTTTTGGGGTGCTGGGTGGAAATTGAGTGAGGAGTGATGGAGAGATGTCCCCCATCCCCAAGCACCCCCTTGGTGGCAGTGGGGGTACAACACAGTGTCCCCGTGATCCCCCGCTGTAGGGGTGATGCTCAGGCTGCAGGATCAGAGCTGTGGGGGTTAGAGGGGGCCGTGGAGAGGGTGTGGGGGTGCCAGGGATGGTGGGTTCCTGCTCTGACCTGCCTGTCCCCGTGGCAGACAGTGGAGCATGGCTTCCCCAGCCAGCCCAGCGCCCTGGCCTACGACCCGGTCCTGCGTGTGATGGCCATCGGCACCAAGGCAGGAGCTGTCAAGCTGTATCCTTTTCCCCCACATGAGCAGGAGGTAAGGACCCCCTGAACCTCCCCCCGGACTCCTCTGGCTCTCTCCATCCTGGGGAATGCTTGGAGACGTGGCTCTGCTGCTCCTGGCCCATCCGGCAGCCCCTGCTCCGCTGGCGTCCATCCGTCCATCCCTCTGTCCAGCTGTGCTGCAGCTGGGCCGGCAGGGAAGGAGCGTCTGGAGGAAACCCCCCCCCCATCGAAAACATCGAGGGGAGGGGGGGACAAACGGGCTGGGCCCGTCCTGGGTGGCATCCCAAGTGGGGGTCCTCCTTCACCTTCACCTTCAGGGGTGTCACCTCTCTCACTGCTGGGGCTCCTGAGCATCCTGGCCTTGTCCACACAGCCCTTGGCGGGGACACACAGAGGGGGCTCTGGCCGGCCCGGCGCCGGGGCGAGGGGCTGCGGTGGGCGCCGAGCCCGGTCCCGGGTGGGGGGCCGAAGCAGGGGATGCCGGCCGGGCTTTGTTGCCGGCAGCATGCAGGGAGNCCCGGGTGCCAGCCCGGCCGCGACGTCGCCGCTTGCCCGCCCGCCTGCCCGAGGGTGCTGGTCCTGGCTGAGCCCCCCCAGCGCCACGGGGGTGCCCTTGTGGGGGCTGCGGTGCCCCGAGCATCCTCTGCGGGGATGGCTCTGGGGTGGTACCCGCTGTGGTCCTGCGCCCCGTGCCCACCCGGCCCCGCTCTGGCTGCCACCAAAAAGATGCTTCTGGAGGTTGGCGGTGCTGGGGAAGCTGTGGCCGGGTGAGGCAGCAGCAGGAGCTGGCCTGACTGGTGTTACTGGTTAGTGGGGGCACCCACGGGTGCTCTCCGACTGGGCTGGGTGGGTCTGGCTTCAGGGGCAGTCCAGCATTGAGGGGCTGCCAGCGCTTGGGGGGCTCTCCTGAGATAGCTGAGGGTCCCACACACTGGTGCCACTGGTGCTCTTGAGCTACTTGCCCCAAGGGCTCTCAGCTTGTGGCACCATTCTTTGGTGGGGAAAGACCCCAGGATGGGTGAGGATGGGTGGCATCCCCCCTCCATGTAGTGCCCAGAGCCCCCTGCATGATCCACCTTGCACACCCTGTTGTCTGTCTGCTCTCCCCAAAACTCCACGGCTCCCACCTGGCTCTGCCGGCTTGGCAGTGCCCGGCACTGCCAGACAACTCCTGCCTGTCCAGCCGGGCTGAGCCGACAGGCTGGTTCCCTGCGCCAAGGGCACCAGGAGGCGGCTGGGGGCAAGGACCCCCAGCACACAGTGTGCCCAGACATGGCTGTGCCATGCACCGGTGACACCAGGCCAGGGTGGGCAGCTGGCCGGGTCTGGGGGTGTCGGGGATGCCAGGCCAGGGTGCTCCATGTGGCGCTGGAGCCACTGTGTGGGTCCTGCCCTGGTTCCTGCCGAGCGGCGTCGACGAAGGAGCCGGGACCAGTTGGGTGAGTGAGGCTGTGCCGGCGCATGCCGAACCCCGCCCCACTGCCGGTGTGTGCCGGGGCTCCCGGCGCCTCTCACACACCCACCCCGGCCACAGCCTGATCCGGGCTGTCCCGGCTGGAGTTGGAGGTGCTTGGTGGATGCCAGCCTGGCTGGAGTGTCCCAGAGTCCTTGGATCCCAGCCTGAGCCAGGGCATCCCAGTCAGAGGTTCTGGGTGGATCCCAGCCTGATCCAGGGCATCCCAGTCAGAGGTTCTGGGTGGATCCCAGCCTGACTCAGGGCATCCCAGTCAGAGGTTCTTGGTGGATCCCAGCCTGACCCAGAGTGTCCTGGTTGGAGTTGGAAGTGCTTGGTGGGTCCCAGCTGGGGACAGTGGTGCTAAGGCTGGCTCTGACATGGGGTACAGCCAGGGATGCTCTGCCCTGGCTCTCCCAGGGACAGGAGGCTAAACTGGCACCTGCAGGCAGAAGTGTGAGCTGGGGTAATTTGGGAGGTCCTGTGGTTCACTGGGGGCAGGGGGGGCTCTACCCTCGTTGTTTCTTTGACGGCCCCCCCAGATACGGCGCGCCAGGCGTGGAGCTGACAGGACTGCACAAGGAGACGGCCACTGTCACCCAGCTGCACTTCCTCCCCGGCCAGGTATGTGGGTGTCTTGGGCAGGGGGGCCTGGCAGCAGCCCCCGTGGCCCCCCCACACACACCCCACTGTTAACCCTCCGCCCCCAGGGCTGGCTTCTCTCACTGCTGGACGACAACACGCTGCACCTCTGGGAGGTTTGCCAGAAGGAGGGCTGCTCCCACCTGGAAGAGACCCGCAGCTTCGGCCTCCCGGGACGCCCAGGGTCCGGCAGCGCTAAGTACTGGCCTGGGGGGGGTCCCAGCTGCTCCCCCGTGGGGCTGCGCCAGAGTGATACCGCTGCCGGCTGGGAACGGCGCGTGGGAGCAGCCACCCTGCTCCGGCCAGACCGTGCCCAAGGTCCCCTCCGTGGTGGTGTTTGCTCCACCAGGATCCTCCTCCGATCCCAGCTGGGGTGCTGGGGGGGTGCAGTGCAGCCCTGGGGTTTTTATAGGTGCTGGCAGGGCCCCGGGGTGATTAATGGCTCTAATTGCTGTCAGCACCCAGGCTGTCCCTGTCCTCCTGGTTCCGGGGGGATGGGGATGCTGGGATTGGGCAGAGGAGGTTTGGGGTCTCTCTGCTGCTCCCCCAGACCCAGCATGGTGCTGATGCAGCCCCCAACCCCCCCTCCAGCTGCTCCCCTGGCATCACACGGGTGACGGTGGTCCTGCCGATGTCGGCCGGCGCGGTGGTCTGCCTGGGCACCGAGGGTGGTGCCGTGTACTTCCTCACCCTGCCCGCCCTGACACTGCTGGAGGACAAAACCCTCTTCCCGGATGAGATCCTGCAGAGGTGAGAGCCCTGCAGGCCCCCGTGCCCCCTCCCCAGTGCCCCCAGTCCCCCCTGACCCCCTGTGTGTGTGTCCCGACACAGTGTCCCCGCTGACTACCGCTGCGGGAAGGCGCTGGGGCCGGTGGAATCCATCCAGGAGCACCCACGCGACAGCAGCCGGATCCTCATCGGGTACAGCCGGGGGCTGGTGGTCCTCTGGGAGCAGAGCACACGCACCGTCCAGCACCTCTTCCTGGGGAACCAGGTAAGGGGCTGGCAGGGGGCCGTGGCAGGGCTGGGGATGTGTCCCTATCTGGGTGCTGAGCCCACCGTGTGCTCCTGTAGCAGCTGGAGAGCCTGGCCTGGGAGCAGAGCGGGAAGAGCATCGTCAGCTCCCACAGCGATGGCGGGTACATGGTGTGGACGGTGAGCGGCACCGGCCAGAGGACCCAACAGCCTGTCATGTCCACCATCCCCTACGGTATGGGATGGGCATCCTGTGGGGCTCTGGGCTTGGGAGCTGATCCCCCCCATCCCGGCGCCACAACCACAGGGTCGGTGTCTTCCTTTCAGGTCCGTTCCCTTGCAAAGCCATCAGCAAAATCCTCTGGCGCACATGTGATTCGGGGTATGTGGGCAGGCTGGGGGTGGGCACAGGGGGCACCAGAGGGTCCAGAGGGTCTGATGGAAGCTGCTTCATCCCACCCAGGAACCCCTTCATCATCTTCAGCGGGGGGATGCCGCGGGCCAGCTATGGTGACCGGCACTGTGTGAGTGTGCTGCAGGGCCAGAGCCTGGCCACGCTTGACTTCACCTCCCGTGTCATCGACTTCTTCACCGTGCAGAGTGCAGAGGTGCCTGAGGGAGGTACGTCCAGCCAGGGCCAGCCGGGGGAGTGGGTGATGGTGTGGGGGTCTCCCCTTGCAGCAGCCATCTCCTGCTTCCCCAGGCTCTGAGAACCCCCGAGCACTGGTGGTGCTGGTGGAGGAGGAGCTGGTGGCCATTGACCTCCAGACGCCGGGCTGGCCCACCATCCCTGCCCCATATCTGGCACCCCTCCACTCCTCTGCCATCACCTGCTCCTGCCATGTCTCCAACGTGCCCCTCAAGCTCTGGGAGAGGATCGTCAGTGTCGGGGAGCAACAGAGCCCCCGGCAGTCCTCTGCGGTCAGTGATGCGGATGGCAGGGAGGGGGACCCCTGAGCCCCCAAGGGTGGGCTCCATCCATCCCTCCATTCCTTCTCCATCCCTCCCTCCAGGCTTGGCCCATTGATGGGGGGAAGAACCTGGCCCAGGAGCCCACACAGAGGGGCCTTCTCCTCACTGGGTGAGTGGCCTGGCAGGGAGGATGGGGCCTGGGAAATCCAAAGTGGTGGGGAACACACATCCTCACCCCTTCCTGCAGTGGGGCACTGGGGATGGGGTGGTGGTGGTGAGGTCCAGCCACTCTTGCCGGGTGGGCTGCCCCTCCTCGTTCAGCTTGGTGGCTGGGCATGAGTGTGTCACCCGCTGCGCTGTCCCCCCTTGTCCCCCCCTCTGGCACGGTGGCTGCCAGCACACAGGCGGCTCTTGTTTAGCCGGGCAGATGTCGGGGCCCCGTGCTGACAGGGCCCCCCCGCCCAGGCACGAGGACGGCACGGTGCGGTTCTGGGATGCCTCAGGGGTCTCCCTGAAGCCCCTCTACAAGCTGGGCACTGCCAGCATCTTCCAGACAGACTGTGAGCACAACGACAGCCTCAACCAGGCGGGCGAAGAGGAGTGGCCGCCGTTTCGCAAGGTGAGGTCCCCAGGGTTGGGTGGGCACTGCCACGGACCCCAGCACTGCCCTGGCTCTGCCAGCACGGGGGGGGCAGGCCCAGAGGGCGGGCACGTGGGGGTGGCACCTGCTGGAGCCGTCCCGGCTGCGCCCCGGGGATGTGTCCCCCGCCTCAGGGCACAGCTGCCGTGTGACGCACCGTGGGGACACAAGGGATGTTTGTTCCGTGTGCCCCGTCCCGCGGGTCTGCCCTGGTGGTGGGGGGAGAGCCAGGGGGTTGTGTGGGGTCAGACCTTTCCTGGGCACGATGCCCGGAGCGGCCCGTGTGCCACAGCTGCTGGGAGGATGTGGGGGTGCAGCTGGGGCCACCCCACAGCAGTGTGAGGGTGCCAGCCCCCTCCTTCACCTGTCCCCTCCCGCAGGTGGGCTGCTTTGATCCCTACAGTGACGACCCCCGCCTGGGCGTGCAGAAGATTGCACTCTGCAAGTACACGGCCAAGATGGTGGTGGCAGGCACAGCAGGGCAGGTAGGGCAGGGAGAGCAGAGCAGGGGCTGCCAGGCAAGTCTTGGCTCCCCACTTGGGGACCCACAGCATGGTGGGGGCTACAGACCCCACAGACCCCCTTGGCTATCCCTGAAGGGCTCCTACCCACAGGGTTTAGCCCCTGGCCTGCTGCAGGGTGGCTGTTTGGAGGGCCCAGCATGTGTCCCCACATCCGTGCTTGTCCCTGCAGGTGCTGGTGATGGAGCTGAGTGACGAGAAGTCAGAGCACGCTGTCAGTGTGGCCACAGTGGACCTGCTGCAGGACCGTGAGGGCTTCACCTGGAAGGGGCACGACCGGCTGGCCCCCCGGAACGGCCCCCTGCTCTTTGCCCCCGGCTTCCAGCCCAGCGTGCTGGTGCAGTGTGTCCCCCCTGCCGCCGTCACCGCTGTCACCCTCCACTCCGAGTGGAACCTCGTGGCCTTCGGCACCAGCCACGGCTTCGGGCTCTTCGACTATTACCGGCGCAACCCTGTGCTGGCCAGGTATGGGGGATCTCGGTGCTGGGGACCCCAGGAGGGGTGTGGCAGGGTCTGGGTGCTGAGTGGCATTGCTGCCCGCAGGTGTACCCTGCACCCCAACGACTCGCTGGCCATGGAGGGGCCCCTGTCCCGTGTGAAGTCCCTCAAAAAGTCCCTGCGCCAGTCCTTCCGCCGCATCCGCAAGAGCCGCGTGTCCGGCAAGAAGAGACTCAACGCCAGCAGCCCCTCCAGCAAGGTGGGCAGGGAGTGGGAGCCACCCCACCCCATAAGCTTCATGTCCCCACTGGGTAGGGACTGACCCCGTGTCCCCCTCTCCAGGTGCAGGAGGCCAATGCACAGCTGGCAGAGCAGGCGGGGCCCCCCGAGGTGGAGATGACGCCGGTGCAGCGGCGGATCGAGCCTCGCTCGGCCGATGACTCGCTCTCGGGGGTCGTGCGGTGCCTCTACTTCGCCGACACCTTCCTCCGTGATGGTGAGACCCCTCCTTCCTCCACGGGAAAAGCCCCCAGGCTGTGTGGGTCTGGCTGGCGCTGTGCTGTGGGGAGGGGGCTCTGACACTGCTGCCACCCCTGCAGCCGCCCACCACGGCCCCACGATGTGGGCAGGGACCAACTCTGGGTCGGTGTTCGCCTACGCCCTGGAGGTGCCGTCGCAGGAGAAGTTCTCGGAGCGGGCAGTGGAGGCAGTGCTGGGGAAGGAGATCCAGCTGATGCACCGGGCACCAGTGGTGGCCATTGCGGTGCTGGATGGACGGGGGAACCCCCTGCCAGAGCCCTACGAGGTGTCTCGTGACCTTGCCAAGGCCCCTGACATGCAAGGCAGCCACTCCATGCTCATCTCTTCCGAGGAACAGTTCAAGGTGAGCGTGGGGTTTGTTGTCCTGCTGTGGAAGGGGTGGAACACAGCACATCCTATGTCCCTGTTGTGCAGGGACAGGGCTGGAGGTGTCCAGCCGGGTCTGGTAGCACTCCTATCTGTGTCCCCACAGTGATGGATCCAAGGGCAAAGTGCTGCCCTTTGCCAAGGGCAAAGGTGCCTCCCAAAATCCTGCAGGTTCCTGTTCCCCTCTGACACCTGGCTCCTCTCCCCCTCCCAGGTCTTCACGCTGCCCAAAGTGAGTGCCAAGACCAAGTTCAAGCTGACGGCGCACGAGGGCTGCCGGGTGCGGAAGGTGGCCCTGGTGAGCCTGGCCAGCGCCGGCTCCGAGGAGCGGCTGGAGAACTGCCTGGCCTGCCTCACCAACCTGGGGGACATCCACATCTTCACCGTGCCCAGCCTGCGGCCCCAGGTCCACTACAGCTGCATCCGCAAGGAGGACATCAGCGGCATCGCCTCCTGTGTCTTCACCAAGCACGGCCAAGGTGAGGGCACCGGGTGATGTCCCATGATGTTGGGACGTTGTCCTTCACTGCAGCCCCCTGAGGCTCCTTTTTGTCCCCTCTCCAGGTTTCTATCTAATTTCGCCGTCCGAGTTCGAGCGCTTCTCTCTGAGTGCCAGGAACGTGACGGAGCCACTGTGCCGGCTGGAGGTTGCCCGGCTCCAGGACACCTCCTGCCTCAGGTGGGGCATGCCCTGGGGGCACAGACAGCTTTGCTGTGGCAGCAGCCCTGTGCACCTACCCTGTTGGCACTGGCTCTGGATGTAAGTTGTCTCTTTCCTTCCAGCAATAGCTTGATGGCAACGCCGAAGCTGCCACAGGCGAACGGCACCCACGTCCCACGCGGCCCCGAGGGCCGGCACTCACCCTCCGACAGTGACCGTGAGTGGCCACCCTGTCCCTGCACGGACACCATGTCCTGTGGGCTCTGCCTGGGGCCAGCCCCATGCCCTGGCTGCCTCCAATCCCTCCTGTCCCCATCACTCCCCAGGGTCCCCCGAGGAGCACCCGGCTGCCTTCTCGCCTGGCCCCATCGACTCCCCCAACAGCAGCCTGGAGAACCCGCTGGACACCACCGGGGACATCACTGTGGAGGAAGTGAAGGATTTCCTGGCGTGAGTGGGGTGGGAATGGGGGTAACTGGTGCTGAGGGGCTGTGGTGATGCCCCCAGCTGTCTCTGACCCTGCTCTGCCCCAGGTCCTCGGAGGAAGCAGAGCGGAACCTGAGGAACGCCAGCGAGGACGAGGCCCGGCCCACAGGGATCCTCATCAAGTGAGGTCTGTGAAGGGCTGGTCCCTGGGGTGGGAGCGGGGTTTGGGGTGGGATCCCAACATCACGCTCTGGCATCCCCATCCATCACAGGAGGATGGAGCTGTGGTCCCTGGAGCTCATGGAGGCAGGGAAAGCAGAGTGGGATGTGTGTCCTGGGCCCCCCCCCGGTCCCTATCTCAGGGACTGTGTCCCCCGCAGGCACCGCCAGCCTCCGTGACCCATCTCAGTGCTCGGATTCCCGGGATGCGCGACTCGACTGGACCCCCTGCGCCCCCTCCCCGTGTAACGTAGACTCGCCTCCTCTCTAACACCCGCGCCGGCCACCGGCGCGCCCCGGCTCCGGCACCTTCCCCCCACACCTCCCTGCCCGGCCCCGCACCCCCCGAGCCGGGTCCCCGGGGCACAAACTCTTCCCGGGGAAGATTCTTTTTTTTTATACACGGTCGAGTGTCACTGTCCCCTGCTCCAGAGCCCCCTTCCTGGGGGATGCTGCTGCTTCCCTGGCTCCACGGGGAGAGCTGGGGCTCGTGGATCCCACTTGTCCCTCAGTTTCGGTCCCCGGGGGAGGTGGGGGGCTGGGAGCCCCTGGGCACGGCCCCCCCATACCCTGGTCTGTGTTTACATGCCCGGCTCCCTGCAGTTTACAGCCCCGTCCCCTGCCAGCCGGGAGGCTCCGGCTGCCGTATAGGGACTGTCCCCTTCCCAGGGGAGCCCAGCGGGGACCCCCTGGCTCCCAGGTGGGCACTGGAGGCCTTGAACAGCCCGGGGAGGGGCACAGTGGGGGGGTCACAGGTGGCCTTTTTCTCTTAGTGGCTTCTCCAAGGGCTATTCTCCAGGTTGGGCTCCGTGCCTGCTGCTCCTTTCTGACACTAATTCCTGCCACGGGTGGTTTGGGATGGGATCATGCTGCGGGAATACACACCGGCTCCTGGTCCTGGTCCATGTTGGTGCTGGGTGGGGGGGCAAATGGGGCTGCCCCAGCCCCCTCCTGCCCCAGGCTGGGCTGCCTCACCCTGGGGGTCTCACTGTGCCAAATTGCCCCTGGGCTCTGAGCCTGGCCTCGTCCTCCCGGGGCCCTGGGGTGGTGACGCCGGCTCTGTCCCATGGTGGCCCATCATGGCTGTCCCCACGGGGCTCGGCCTGGCCCCTGCCCCTCTCCTTTTGGGGATCTGGGGCCGTCGTGGCCCCCCACGGGCTCTCTTGCGGTACGTGTGTGGCTGGGGGGGGTCGGGCTCCGTCGCTGCCGGCCGAGGCTGGGGCTGTAGCGTCCCTGGTAGAACCCCCCCCACCTCATCCTTTTTTTTGTTTTTGGTTTTTTTTGGTAAGATGAATTTAGCATTGTTTAGTTATTAAAAATACTGGTTTTTAATATTGAAAATAAAGCATTTAATATCAGCTGCCCAGGCTGCAGGTGTTCGGGGAGCCTTGGAGCCAGGTGAGTGCTGGGGTTCCCCTGAGCTGCGGAGGGGCAGGATCAGGGTGGGAGTGAGACAGAGCCTGGGGTAAGAAGTGCAGCCTTTATTGATATGATCCTGATGGGCTGACCCCTGCCAGGGTTCCATCCCCCAGCTGTAAGGCCCAAGGGCTGAGCGCCCCTCGCTCCCCCAGTTCTCCTTAGCAAAGCATCCTCCTGCCCAAACTGGGAGTCACTCCTGCCCCCCAGTTGCAGGGGGAGCTCGACACTGGTTTGGGGCAGCAGCATCCCCAAGCAGGGTGCAACAGGGCCTCCCCAGGAAAGGAAGGGGCCCTGTGCCAGGAGAAGGTGGGGACAGAGGGACAGCCCCAGTGCTCCCCACTGTCCCTGGCTCAGGGGGAAGCAGCTCCAAGCCGAGCCTGGCTGGGAGCAGGCATGTGTGGCAGCACAGGGTGCCAGGATCCAGCTGTGCCAAGGGGGCTGGCACGGGGTGCCCCCAGTCCTTAGGCAGGTGGCTTGCGGAAGACACTCCAGGCATGGAAGCAGCGGGTGAAGGGCCAAGGCTCGTTGCCTTTCCGCACGAGCCGGAGCTTGCGGGGACGTGTGGGGTCCTTGGAGCGCATGTGCTGGATGTAGACCTGGGGCAGAGCACAGCCATGGGGGTCCCCAGCCCTCACTTGCTGCCAGGGCTGGCATTCCCTGGCCCAGGGGCTCTGCACCACCCAGATCAGGGCCCCGAGGGGAGGTTGGAAGTGCCCAAATCCTCCCTCCCATAGCCCCAAGCCAGAGGGAGGCCTTACCTGGCAAGCTTTGAGGCTCAGCTTGATCTCCACCTGGCTGGTCTGTGTGCCCACCCACATGTAGACCTGTGGGAAGGACCAGCAGCTGGGCTCAGCAGATGGAGCCGCTGGAAGATCCAGACCCAGGACAGCCTCCTGTCCTCAGCTCACCTCCCGCCCGTTGTCCAGCAGCATGATGTCATCATCAGCCAGGTCATCCTGGCAGAAATCCGAGCACTTCTCTGACACGGAGAAATAACCCTTCTCATTGGAGCACCTGTGGGAAGAGCCAGAAGCAGACAGCATCAGGCATGAGTTTGCTAGGACTTTGCTCATGTGGAGGGAAGAGATGTGAAGGAGCAGCTCTGTTTTGGCTGACTGATTCCCAAGGGATGGACAGAGCTGGGAGCAGAGGCCCTGGGCACTGAGGGAGGAAGGGAACCAGCAGTTTGGAGCAGCCCTCCCTGGGCCAGCACCCACCTGAAGAGCCGGGAGTGCTTCATGTAGTCGGCGTCTTCATCATAGGGCTTCTGGCTCCCAATGCCCACCCAGAAGAAGTTTTCAGGTTCTTCTCCCTCATTGATGACCTGCAAGGGCCGGGACAGGACTGAGCATGGCCTGGGTGGTCACTGTCACTCAGGTAAGCTGGTGCTGAGCCCCACTCACCTGTTTGCTGTAGGAGTCATCAAACATGTGGTTCATGATGTCCTCAGCCAGCTTAGCCTCGTCAGGATCGGCCGCCCGGCCCACCCACGTGTAGACGATGCCCTGGTTGTCTGTGCTCTCAAAGGGCACCTGGGGAGCACAGAGTCAGGGCTGCTCAGTCAGGGGGCAGGAGGGCACCCAGCCATCCCTGAGGATGCTCAGCCAGGAGCAGTACCTTGAGGATGAAGCAGAACTCAGAGTTGAGCAGACCAGCATCTGTGTTGATCTGGATGCACCTGAAGAAGGAGGCCCCAGATCAGCAGGAGCCCCAGCAACCGTGTCCACTGGCAGGTATCCCACCTGGACCCTGGCACCCGTGGGTGCTGCCTGGCCTGGAGCAGCCCCTGGAGCACTGACCTGGTGCAGAGGGCCCCGCCGTTGGTGCGGATGTGGTAGAGGCTGGGCTGGGGAGGGCTGGCCCGCTCCTTCCGCTTGCCCCGGTGGATCACAAACCTCCTCTTGAAGTGTGAGAGGAACTTGGGGTTCTCCTGCTGCTGGGTCATGCGCACCACCTGGAGAGAGGGGGGGTGTCAGCAGGGCCATGGGGACCCCCCCCCCAAACACAAGCCCAAGTCCCAGCTGCACTCCCCCTGCCAGCCCCCATCTCTGTTGCTGTCCCCTGCTCTTGAGCCTCAGGGGTAAAAGGGGCACTTGTGTCACCCCCCCAGCTGTGTCACCTCCAGCTTGCCAGGGAAGAGACTCTCAAACTTCTTCTGAAGGCTGAAGGTGAAGGTGAGCCAGCCCATGTTGGAGGCCTCCCGGCCCTGCCAGAAGTAGACGATGCACTGGAAGTCTTCCTCGGGCTGCTTCTCCTCCTCCTCTTCCTCTCCCTCCTCTTCCCCTTTGCCTTCACCCTTCTTCTTCTTCTCTTCATCCTCCTCATACTCCACTGGCACCCAGTACCTGAGGGCAGGAACAGGGAGTGGTGTGAGGGATGGGGCAGGCTATGTGGCTGGGCAGGGAGGTGGGGAACAAGGTGGCCCAGCAGCCCCAGTGGCAAGAGCTGGTTGTTACCTGCACAGGAAGACGTAGCAGTCATGGGTGTGGAAGTGGCCAAACTCCTCCTCGGGCAGGCGAGCGAATTTCTTGCCCTCCAGCACAAAGCCCTCCATGCCATCCAGGTCCTCGTTCCACTCCTCCATCAACTGCTCCGCCTGTGACCCCACATGCTCCATCAGCCTCCAGCCCCTCCATCAGCACCCAGCCCTGCCCAGGGGTGGATTCTTGGGGGTCCCCAACCCTACCTCGCTGAGGGGCATGGGGGGCTGCCGGGGCAGGAAGAGTGCCGTGAGGTCAGCCTTCATCTGGTCCTTCTTCTCGGCGTCCTTCCGGACCTTCCCAGCCAGGCCACCGTCCTGCAGCACCGTCTCGGCATTCCGGGTGTAATCCACGCGCAGGACGTCGTCCCAGTTCTTGAACTTGGACTTGAACACCTAAATCACAGAATCATTCAAGTTGGAAAAGACCCTCAATATCACCGAGTCCAACCTTTGATTGATTATCACCTTGTCAACCAGGCCAGAGCACCAAGTGCCCTGTCCAGTCATTTCTGGAACACCTCCAGGTGTTCAAGGTGTAAACTGGGAAGCAGAAAACAACACCCAGGGCCACGGCTCCCTCCCTGACACCCAGCACCCCATCCAGGAGTTCTGTGCCCTACCTGGCACTCGGTGCCCTCAAGGTTCCTGGTGACCATGGCATGCTTGGGCCGGTGCAGCATGGTGCACAGCTCCTGGCTCAGCTTCAGCGCCGCCGCCCGCACCAGCCGCGACGACTTCCTCCCGATCCAGATGAAGACATCGGACCAGCAGTCCAGGATGTACACACTCTTGGTGTCCAGCAGGCTCTGCAGCTGAGGGCATCGCAGGGAAGAGAGGGTCAGGCATTCCTTGCTGGAAAACACCCAGCCTGCTCCTGACAGACAGCCAGGAAGACCAGAGCATCCCCCAGCCGGGCGCTGCTGGCCAAACCTGCCTCTCCCAGGGCACAGCTGGAGGCAGGGGGGGCATGAAACCAGTCTCACTGGTCAGACTGGGAGAACCTCCCCGCCCCATCCTACCAGGCGCATCTCTGGCATCAGATCAGCCTTCAGCCTCTTCTTGTGCTCCACTGAGAGCTTGTAGTTGATCTGGGGCAGCTCCAAGTAGCCCAGACCTAGGCCAACCTGTGGAGGGGACAGGGACACAGGTGAGGAGGAGCTGCAGGACCCCAGCAGTGCCTGCAACCCAACAGACACAGCTCCCCACCTTGTACAGCTTGGGCTTGTGGGGCTGGAAGTCATCAGGAACACAGGGCCGGATCTCCTCAGGCTGCCCCCCCAGTGCCTCCCAGAATTCAGGGGTCTCCTCACCCTGGGTGAGCAATATGATCTCTGCCTTGCCCTTCCGCTCATTCTTGTTGATCTTCTCAGCAAAGAGCCTGCAGTGTGAGCACGTGAGATGGCAGGTGGGCTCCCCACACCCCCAGCCCCATCACTAGCCCTACCTGGCCTTGGTGGTGCTGCTCAGCGTGGCCTGCCTCCCACGCCACACGATGAGGTTGAGGCCATGGTCCAGGAGGAAGACAAACCTGGTGGAGACAGGTGAGAGGAGTCAGGGGAGAGTGGGGTGCACGAAGTGTCCTACTCATCCTGGGGGTCCCTGCAGGGCTCCACAGCTGCCAAGTGGAGTTTGGACCCACATCCTTGTAGGAAGGTGCTGGCGTGGCCCATTTGCACCCCACAGGTGCAGCTACAATGTCTCAGGTGGGCCCTGCTGCACTTTCTGCAGTGGGGACCCTGTGTCCCCTGGCCACTCACCGGGGGTCCAGTGATGTCCCTTTCAGTGCCACTGGCTCCAGCTTGACATTCTTCTTCCCATAGACACGGTACAGCCTGGGAGAACGACAGACATGGGAGGACATGAGGCACTGCCTGCCCCACACACCCCCCTGCCCCTGTCCCCAGCAGTACCTGGTGACATATTGTGTGTCCTCAACAGTGAAGAAGCCACTGGCTGTGCCACCCTCGATGTAGGAGATGTCATTGTCAAAGACCTGGGGACAGGGAGGGGGTGAGTGTGGGAGGAGAGGGGCTGGGGGCTACAGGGGAGCCAGGGGCTGGCCTCACATGGAGGAACTCTTCACTCTCATCCCCCATCTCCTCCCGGATGCAGCGGCACTCGGCCCCCAGGTAGTTGCGGAGGTTGACGGCATGGATGGCAGAACAGGCCTTCTTGTCCAGTGTGGCCTCCTGCCCAATCCAGTAGTAGATCTCCCAGTTGAGGGAACCATTCTCATCCAAGAAGGTCTGGGAAAGGACAGGGTGTGAGATGGGACAGCTGCAGCCCCAGGTTGGGGGATAATGGGGGACCCCCAGCCCTCCCCAGGTACCTTGAGCACAATGTAGCAGTCGGCCTCGTAGAACTTGCCATGGAAAGTGTCGTCCACCAGTGTGGGCACGAAGTTCTCGATCTGCCAGACACAGAGGCCAGGCAGCTGCCCCACGTCCTCGCTGAAGAACTCTGAGTAGTCCAGCTGTGGCTTCTCCAGGCCCTGGTCCCAGCGCCGTGTCTTCAGGTCTGGAGCCTTTGCCTCCCCACTCTCCTGTGGGATGGGGACAGGTCACCAAGTTGGGAGCAACCAGGTCCTTGCTGGCACCTGGGGTTGCCCAGGGGCACTGTGCTGCCCTCGGGGCCCCTCTCCCACCCCACACTATACCTCTATCTTCTTGTTCTTCTCCTGGGCCACATCTGACATCCCCTTCAGCACCTGCTTGGCCTGGTCATCCTGGGCAGAGTCCTTGCGCCGCCGGAGCCGCATCTTGCGGGCCAGCGGGTCCTTGGTGCCACTCCCTGGGGACATGGGGACAGGGTGAGAAGCAGCCAGGACACCTGTGGGGCACCCTGTGGAGCGCAGCTCATTTCCCAGGCTCTCCCAGGGCCCTGCACACTGACCTGCCGCAGCGGCCGCGACGGTGGCCGGGGAGGCTCCGGCCAGGCGGAGCTGGTTCTGCAGGGAGAAGTCGATGTTGTACCACTCCGAGGAGCGATCCACTGGCTTCGGGGGCATCACCAGGTTGGGGTTCTCACGCACGTCCAGGATCTGCCAAGGAGGGGACAGAGGCCTCAGTGCTCTGAAGCACCTGCTCGCAGGGACATTGAGGACGTGGCATGGGATGGAGACCTCCGGAGCACCCCGGGCCTCAGTGAGGTGAGGGGGTGTGGAGGGAGCCCTGAATTCTCCACCTGCCTGGGCTGAACCATGAGCCAGAGTGCCTCACCCGCCCCACCCTATAGCCCTGGGATCTCAGGGATGCACTGGGGCTCTGGTGGTCCCAGCCCGAGGCAGAGGGCTGCTGGGGGCTCACCTCCACATCCGTCAGGAAGTGGATGGCCTCTGGCAGCGTCACCAGGCGGTTCTTGTTCAGCACCAGCTTCCTCAGCTTGGAGCACCTGTGCGACAGCAATGCTGGTGATGGGCCAGGCCAGGGTGGCACTCTGTCAAGCACACATCCTGTGTGTCTCCTTTTGGGGACAGAGCAGATCCAGCCATAGGCTGTTCTCTACCTGCACAGGCTCTCGGGGATGAGCTCCAGGTTGTTGTTGGCTGCCATGAACTCCTCAAGGTTGATGAGCTTGCCGATGCCCGAGGGGATCCCATCAAAGTCCAGCTTGTTGGAGTTCAGGTACATCTTCTTCAGCTTGGTGAGCTTACAGATGGCTGACTGGGGAAGGGGGAGAAGGCAGGGTGAGGGAGAACCATGGAAGCACAGGCAGGGATGGTAGGTATGGAAAGGGACATACAGGTAAGGAGGTGAGCTGGTTACGGGACAGGTTGAGGGTCTCCAGCTGGGTCCACTGGTCGATGCAGAGGGACAGCTCTGTGATCTGGTTGCTGCTGAGGTTGAGGCGCCGCAGGCTGCCCAGGGTGTAGAGGCACTCAGGGACACGGCTGAGGTCATTGCAGGACAGGTCCACATCTGGGGGATGAGACAATGACATGACACCACCAGCCAGACCCACACCACAGCTAGGAGAGCCCCTGGAGGGCTCTGTGGGGGGTGGATGCCCCAGGCCTACCTGCCAGGTTTACCAGCCCCTCAAGGCTGGTGGGCAGGTTGCTCTGTGTGCGCTGGGTGTTCCGGAGGTGGAGGGTCTGCAGGGCTGTCATCGCTGGGAGCTGCCTGCAGGCCACAGGGCAGGGAGAGCCTCAGGAGGGAGCAGGCACTGGCCCAGCCCTGGGAGACTGGGATCCAGCCTGGAAAGCAGGGCCTTACCGGAGCTGCGCGTGCAGGAGGGGGTTGTTGTTGAGGATGAGGGTCTGGAGGTGGACCAGGCGCCTCATCTGTGGTGGGAGACTCTCCAGCTTGTTGTCGCTCAGGTCGAGGTAGAGCAGGTCCGTGAGATTGATGAAGAGCTGGTTGGGGATGTTGTCGATGCTGTGGGAATATGGGAATATGGAGGGCTGTCTGGGATCTGCACCAGCCCCAGCTCTCCCTCAAGGAGAGGCAAGAGCAGGACCCAGAGTAAAGGGCAGTGATGGATGGAGGTGGCCATGGCCAAGGGAAGATGGTCACCCTGGTCTGGACCCACCTGTTGTGGCCAAGGTTGAGAACCAGCATGTTCTTGGCATTCTCCAGCTCCCGGGGACACTCCGTGAGCTGGTTGTGGCTCAGGTCCTGGGAACAATGGGAGCAAAAAGCAGGTGTCACCCCCTGCTCTCCAACCAGCCACCACCTCCCAAACCTGAGAACCAATGGGCATATCTGGGGGCACAGCAGCAGGAGCTGGACCAGCATATGGGGAACCCAGCCATGGCATCAGCCTTTAAACAAGGCACTGCTAGAGGGTCATCCAGCCCACAGGCAGCTTCCCTGGAGCTTGGGCATGGGCTTGGGACTGGAGGGGACACTGAGGTGTAGGAATGGTATCCAGGAATCTGAGGCAGCTCCTGCATCAGCCAAGGAGACTCTGCACCCACCAGCACCGAGAGGTCATCCAGCTGGAAGATGTCATCAGGGACTCCTGAGTTCTTCAGGCTGTTTGCACGAGCCACGATCGCCTGGAAAGGGGAGAGAGGCAGGAATTCAGCTGCCTGCTGAGCTCCCCAAGGTGGCCAGGTAGGATCCTTGTGTGCCCCCAGAGCTGAAAGTGCCTGGGGACACCTGATGCAGGAGGGGGACGCTCACCCGGAGACAGGGCAGGCCGGAGAGCTCTCCATGGAGCGTGGTGAGGCTGTTGTGACTCACGGACAGGTGTTCCTGCAGGGAAGCCCCAGACAAGTCCCAGTGAGCAGAGAGAGGAGCTGATGCTGCTCAGAGCAACAGTTGGGTGTGGGGGCTCCTGCATCCCAGGAGAGTCAGGGGCTTGCAAAGCCCTGACACACACAGAGCTGCAGGGATGCTCCCAGTCTCCAACTGGCTGGTTGGCCCCAGTGTGCCCATGCTGCCTCTGCATCCCTCATTCCTGGGGTAGCCCTGTCTGGGACACCCCAGCCCTGCTGCAGGGTTCAGGGTGCTCTGGGATGCCACTGAGCTGGCCTGTTGCAGTCCCACAAAGTCCCTGAGCAAACACATCCCAGTCCTTGGAAATGGGAAATCAGTGCTTCTCACTGGGCGATCTGGAAATGCACAGGGAAAGGCACGGGGTAGGTGGGGTAGGAGGAATTTCCCTGGGAAAATGTTTCCCTCTGGGGATCACCAGCTCAGCTGCTGCCTGCACAAAACCCAAGGAATTGGCAGGCTGTGGGCGGGATGCCAGGATTTAAGACTCGCCGTGTCCCCTGAGCATGTGGCAGGGCCAGGGGGAGCTCGGCTCCAAGCAGCAGGGAGGGATTCCCTGCACCTGGCAGAGGGATGGGGACTCCTGGCAGCATTTAAAGCGTTGAGTTTGTCTGACACCGACTGAACGAGGTTCCTGAGGTGCTGCTGGGCACCACCAAAGCAAAGCTGAGCCACGGGCTCCACCAGGGAGCTCCACCAAGGCCCTGGGAGAGCCACCCAAAAAACGAAGCCAGGCAGCTGCCAGCTCCTGCTCCTTATATATTTCAGCAGAGGAGGAGGGAAAAAAGCCCCCAAACCCTCAGTCCTCCCCACACTAACCACCACTCTCCCCATCTGTTAAAAGGGCAGAGGATCTAAGCATGGTTTTTAATCTGGTTTGCTAGGAAAACAAGGTGAAACCAAGTACCAGTCCATCTCAACCCCACTCCTGGCAGCTCCTGCATCTGATTTCAACCACACGCTGTAGCTCAGCTCTATTATTAGACACTGGAGCACCCGCCAGTGAGCCACAGGGCTGGCAGGGAGCAGGCTCCCGTCGGATCCCGTGGCTCCAGCGGGACAGAGGAGCGCCATTCCCTGCGGAAACGTGGGGCTCACCAGCTTCTGCAGGGCAGCGAGCTCCTCGGGCAGGTAACAGAGCCCCGTGCGGTTCAGCTTCAGCCAGCGCAGGCTGGTCATCGCCTTGACGTGCTCCGGGAAGTATCCGCCCTGGAGAAGGGGGAGGAGGGTGAGCACACCCCCTGCCCCATGGGGACAGGGACTGGGGACCTCGGTCTGATGGACCCTGTGGGGCTGGGATCATCCAGTCCTATGGGACTGGGAGCTGGAATCACCGAGTTCTGTGGTTTTGGGAGCTGGGGGATCAGTGCTGCCCAGTCCTATGGGATTGGCAGCTGCAATCACCCAGTACTATGGTTTTGGGGGCTGGGATTGCCCAGTACTATGGAATTGAGAGCCGGGGTCGTCCAGTCCGACGGGATTTGGAGCTGGGGGGCCAGGATCACCTAGTCCTATGGGACTGGGAGATGGGATCACATCGTCCCTATAGAATTGGGAACTGGGGGGGGCTGCGATCACCCATTCCTACGGGACTGGGTCTGGGAGGACATCAGGACCACCTCGTTCTATGGGATTAGGACCCGGGGGCCCGGGATACCCCAGTACGATGGGGCTGGGGGCGGCTGGACCCGCCCAGTCCCGGGGGACTGGGACCTGGAGGGGTCGGGCACCACCCGTGTTTGTGGGCTGGGGCCCTGCG
>VXBX01007605.1:231681-249566 GCA_013400415.1 Scytalopus superciliaris
TGAGCGTTCTTTCTCCGGGCTGTCCCTTCCTTCCCTGCGGTGTCCCTTCCTTCCCTAAAGTGTCCCTTCCCCGGGGTTCCCTTCCCTCGGGCTGCCCCTTCCTTCGTCGTGGTGCCCCTTCCCTGTGATGCCCTTTCCCTGGTGCCCCTTCCCTTGGGTGACCCTTCCCTGGGGTGGCTTTCCCCGGGGTGCCCCTTCCCACCCCAGGATGCCCATTTTCCCTGCTGACCCTTCCCTGTGATGCCCTTTCCCTCCCCAGAGTGCCCGTTGTCCCTGCTGTCCCTCCCCCGGGGTGACCCTTGGCTCCTCCGCCTCACCCCGCCGGCGGGAGCCTTTGCCCCGGGGGTGGGGGGAAGCGAGGGGGCGGATCCTCCCCCTCCCCCAAAATCCTCCCTCCCCGCGGGCTGTGCCCCCCGGCCCCGCCGCGGGTGGGGGTCCCGCAGCCCCGGGTGACCCCCCCCCCGTGTTGTCGGCAGGGCCATGGCAGCGTTCTGGCAGCAGCGGGGCCGGCGGCAGGAGAGCGGCAGGCTGGGCAGTGTGCTCGACGGGCTGGGCAGCGTGTTCGATGTGCTGCTGGCCAACGCCAGGCTGGTGCTGGGCGTGAGCGGCGCGGCCGTGCTGGCCATCGCCACGCTGGCCGTCAAGAGGGTAAGGCTGGGGCAGGGACCGGAGCACGGGAGGAGGGGCAGGATTGCTGCTCGGGTGTGCCACAAGCCTCGTTGGCTGCTCCCGAGCTGGCCCTTCGCACGTGGCACAAGGGCCACCGGTGCTGGCAGCAAGTGCCATGGGCATGGAGCTGCCCATTGCCACCCTACAGGGCCACCAACAGCCCCATGCTCTGCTTGCCTGGAGCAGCACACACCTGGGATACAATATCCCACCCAGAAAGGCACCTGGGCCTTAAGTTGCGTTTGAGCACCTGTTTTCCACTTAAAACCCACGGGGAGAAGCTGTGCACCTGTGTGGCCCCCCAAAACTCTTGTGTTTTTCTGAGCAGAAGCCCTGTGTAGGGCTGTGTCCTCCCATGTGTGCACTAGAGGGGCTGTTGCCACCCATAATTGAGAGGAAGCAAAGGTAACAACTTGTCCATGTGGGTTTTCCTTCCCTCCAGCTGATCGACCGAGCCACCAGCCCCCGGGATGAAGGAGATCCCAAAGCTGAGCAGAAGACCCTGGAGGAGAGCTGGCAGGACTTGGCTTTGATCAAGACAACACCAAAGTCTCCCAAGAAGCAGAGAAGGGAAGACCTGAGCGAGCCTCTGCTCTCCCCAGCTCGGCCGCTGGTGCCAGGTGAGGCTCAGGGGGGAAGATCACCTTGCTGTGCTCCACGCTGGCTCTGCTCTGCTCCCTGGGAGCTCCACGTTATTTTTAGCTCGGTGTCCGGGAAGCTGACCCGCTGGAGCCTGCCCTGGTGGGAGGCTCCCGAGCCACGGCCCCTTTTTAGGCAATGCCTGTGGAAACAGGACCTCTGATAACACCCTGGGTGTCCCGGCACAGCGGGGGCTGTCGGGGTTTGTCTCCTCGGGAGCAGAGTTGGCTGCCCTCGTTTTCTGGGTCAGCTCTGCCTGCAGGAAGGTGCACTTGGGAGCTGCTGCAGACAAAGGCTGCCTTGTCCGGCTGCCTATGGAGATGGCGATTTTCCAAGTGGGAAGGAGGCCTGTCTCAGTGCAGGGCAGGTCCTGAGACACTGGACCTGGGGCAGGATCATTTGTAGGACCCTCATGAGGGGCAGTGCAGGGGCAGCACTGATCCCTTTGCTCTGGTGGCCAGTGACAGGACCCAGGGAATGGCCTGAAGTTCTGTTAGGGGAGGTTTAGGTTGGATATCAGGAAAAGGCTCTTCCCCAGAGGGTGGTGGGCACTGACCAGGCTCCCCAGGGCAGTGGGCACAGCCCCGAGGCTGCCAGAGCTCCAGGAATGTTTGGACAATGCTCTGAGGGACAGGGTGGGATTGTTGGGGTGTCTGTGCAGGGTCAGGAGTTGGACTGGATGATCCTTGTGGGTTGCTTCCAGCTCAGGATATCCCATGATTCTCTATGTTCACTCGAGTGGTCAGGCAGTCATTGGGATAGGCTGGATCTGCCTGAGCAATCTCAGAGGGGCTGAGACTTGTAGAGATCCTAGCAGCAAATCCTTTACCTGGTTCACTGATTTTTAGCTGAGGGGTGAGGCTGGGCTGTTGGGGTTTTGGGCTCTGTGTGGCTGCAGTGGGGCCCCTTGGCAAGGCCAGTGTCTCATCCAGGGAGGTGGGCTAAGAATGGGGCACCCACCTTGTGCCTCCCCCTTGGCTGCAGCAGGAGCTGCTGCTGTGGGTTGTAGATGATCTGCTCAGAGCTGTGACTTCTCCCTCCTCACAGATCCCAGGGTCTGCTCTGCCCCTCTGGGGGCTCCCCGGCTCAAGTCCAGCCCCCTGCGCTGCCTGACGCTGCAGGAGAAGCTCCTCTCCCACCACAGCAGCCGGCTGGCTGTGCCTGAGACCCAGGTGTCCCTCGTCCCACAGCTGGCCAGGAGCATCAGCACCCAACTGCAGAACTTCCTGAGGAGCAAGTGCCCCGAGCTGCCCTTTGGCCGCCTCTTCCTCAGCGGAGCCCTCCTGGATGGCCTGGAGGTCCTGGCAGCTGACCACATCAACCTCATGCTGCCCGTGGTCCTCGACGCCGGGCTCTGGAGCCTCATCCCAGGAGAGGACACCGTGGTGAGGAACCCCCAGTACTGGATGATCAAGAGGGTGGATCTGGGGTATTTCCCTCGTGGGAGCAGCCCCTGGGACAGGTTCATGGTGGGCCGGTACCTCTCCTCCAACGTGCTCAACGAGACCCTCCACAAGATGCTGGTGGCCTCTATCAACTGGCCTGCCATTGGTGGCCTGCTGGGATGTGTCATCCACCCTGTCGTGGCCTCCCGGGACCTCAAGCTGGAAGTCAAACACGATCAGGTCGAGCTGAGCATCACCCTCTTCCCGGTGGTGGAAATGGAGGACAAGGTTCTTCTGGCTGTCCCTCCTGAGGGGCTGGTGGAAAACCTCTGGCTCGAGAGCTTTTACAGGGCAGAGGTCTCGAAGGTGAAGGAGCTGGATGCGGGTGACTCCGGGGCTCGGCAGCGCTGCCTCCGCATCCTGAACGGTGTCTGCAGGAGCCACCCCACCCTGCACAAACTGGGGGGCAGCCCCGTGACCCACGTCATCCTGCACCTCAGTGCCACTGGCTCAGACTGGGCAGAGGAGAGCCTTGCTGACAGGTTCCAGCAGGTCCTCGAGGAGCTGGTGGCCTACCTGGAGAAAGGGGTCCTGCCTTCCTATTTCAACCCCAAAATCAACCTGTTCTCTGAGCTGCTGGAAGAGGAAATTGATGAGATGGGCTTTGTGCTCTACAGGGCCATGTCTGAGCCCGAGCTGCTGCTGGAGTGACCAGTGTGTTAGGAGCTCCCAGATGTGGGATGTTCCTCAGCCTCCTGCTGCTCCCTGCTGTGAGGGCTGCGATGCTTCTAGTTGACTAGTCAGTGAGAGGCAAAGTTCTTGCACTTTATGAGAAAAAAATGGTTCCTGTGTGAATAAAACGTGCCTGAGCAGAGGTGGGTGTTGGCAGAAGGAGCCTGTGGCTGGGAGGCTCTGCCAAGCCGGGGGTGAGGGCAGCCCATACCTGGAGTACCCACAGGTGAGTCACGTCCACTGGGAGCCAAGTGAAGCATGTTTAGTCTCTGGTTCCTGGTGTCCTCTGCCTGTCCCAGCTGTCAGGCTCCCCTTGTGCTCCCAGAGCAGCTCCCTCCTGCTGCTATGTCCTGCAGACCCCTCAGGTGCACCGTCCTGGGTGGGTCCTTTCACCAGCACTCAACTTGGTCTTACTGTGCCAGCACTTGGGACAGGGTGGGAGCCTCACCTGCCTGTAGGATGTTGTCTGGGCACTTGATGGTACAGCCATAGCAAGTGGGGCTGGGGGTTTATTCCTTGGAAACCCTTTCAGCTGCCAGAAGGAGTGAGCTCAGCTCTACCTCTCTGTCCCCTCCTGAGGAAGGGGTTCGCTTCCAGCACGGAGCTGGGGCTTCATGGCCCTTTTCCCATGCAGTGTTTTGCTGGAAGATGTCCTGAAAAAGAGCTGCTGGCTCTGGGGAGGCTCCTGGTTTCAGTCCCCTCCCTGGTGGGTGGGTGGCTGCCAGTGTCTGTCTGTGGGCACTGTGTCCCCGTCCAGTCTGTCTGGTCACCTTTTCACACATGTATTGCTGCTGTCTTGAGGTCCTTTTTCCCTGGAGCCCCATGGTATGGGGTGGGGAAGCAGGGCAGGAATGATGCTGTAAGCACAGTGCTTGCAAGAACTGAAGTGGTTTGTGCTTTTTATTAAGAAAATATGTTTTGTTTGGGTATTTTGTTTTGTTTTTTCCTTTGGCTGCTGGTAGGGTTTGGTCTGGCTGTAGTCCCAGGGCAAAGGAATTTATTCTTATATTTAGTGGGAAGAGCTGGTTTTACACACGGGTGGAGCTGGAGTAATCCTGTGGACTTCATTGTGAGCAGCTGTTGTGGTTTAATTTTCATTACAATTATTATCTTGTTTATGGGAGGGAAAAAAACCTGCTTTTCCTCTCTGTCTGAAAATTACTTTGTTCCTCCAAACCACTTCCCAGGTGTTAGTGATGAGAATAAACCTTCCCTGTGTACACTGGTTCTCTGGTGTCAGCTCTGGTTTGTCTCCTTTCCTGTGGTAAGGGCTGAAGTGATTGCTCAGCTGTGGTGGCCTTCCCTGGGAACCACCCACAGCATCCCCCCACTTTGTGGAGAGCTTGGTGGTGGTCAAATCCCATCCTGCAAGGTTTTCCTTCTCCTCTTCCAAACCCCTGGATGCCCAGAGTGCCTGGCTGCAGTCTGAACACTGAGCTTGAACCATTTACCCAGGGCTCAGCTGAGCATTGACCAGGGTTAGACCAATAAAGCTGGTCCTGGCTGATGCCACCAGTGAGGTTCAACCTGCTCCCTGTGTCCTGCACAAGTGCTTCCCACTGCTGTTGCCATTCCAAGGTGGCTGCCCAGGCTGCTGCTGCTGTGCTTTCACTCAGTGATCACATTCCAAAGCCTCCTAGTCCTGTTATTTTAGCCCACAGGTCTGTATTTTTAGGCCACAGCTGTTAATGGTGGGAGTGAGGAGTACAGGGAAATGCAACCTCCGTTCTGACTTCCTCCATGGATTTGGGCCTGGTAGCAATGGGCTGCTGCAGAGTTTAAGGCTCTCCTGTCTTGTGCAGACATTAAAGTTAACTTGTGCTGGTGTGTCTCTCCTTCCAGCTGCCCTCCAGGTGCTCCAGCCTCCTGCCCATCCCCATGTTCTGCCAGTTCCTTAAGGATTGACCCTGGGAACTGCTCCATGCCCAGGTTCTGAGCAGGATCCTGAGCAGCAGAACTCACAGGAATCCTGCAGATCTCCTTCCTTTGATGTACAGAGGAAGCCCCAACAGGGAGGGAAGAGACATCCTGGCTTCCCAGGGAGTTCAGTCTGAACTCCAAGCAGGAAAACAGAGCCTCCCTTCAGCTCAGCCAGCTGAGCTGTCCCGGGGCAGCAGCAGAGGCAGCTGGTGAGATAAAACGACTTTTCCCACCCCTCTGCAATTCACTTCTAAATTATTGCAGGGAGTGTCTGCCAAGAAAGCTCCTGTATTGTTCCAGTGAGTGGAAAGAGCAAGATCTGGATGGATGATTTTACAGTAAAAGCTTGACTGTTTGAAGTAGGAAGAAATAACAAGGCAGAGTTAAGGTGCTACTGCATCAAATTTAAAAATTAAATAATATTTTAATAAGAAACTAATTAGTTTCACAAAATCAGCTAGCAGCATCACAAAGGCATGTCTCAAAGTTTGAGGAAGAACTCTGTTTCAAATTCAATGACCATCTAAAATGAAGGCTTTTCCTGAGCACTGCCAGCTGAGCTTCCCCCAGCACAAGCACCTGGCCCTCCTTCACTGGCAGGGACAACCCAGGTAAGGGTGACAAAAAAGGGGAATGTTGCTCAGGTATCATCAACTTAAAGGGAACTTAAATTCCACACTGTGGAAAGCCAGGGACTAAGCAGAGCTCAGCAGCTCTGGTGTCTGTCCTAGTGGCCCCAATCCAGCTCTTCCTTGTGGAAAGGCTGTGTACAACCACCAGAATGGTGCAGGGGGGGATGATTCAGCACAGTTTTCTCTGCAGATTCTGCATCCAACTGCTTCCTTGAAATGTGTAGACTATTCCAATCTGCTCAGCAGAAGAGCAGCTGAAAACAAAAGATGACACTGGCAGTAGAACCACTTTTCCAAGCTGGTGGAACCCTTACTGTAATGGATGGCATCCCTTGGCAGGAGCACCCTGCAACCAACCCTTCCAAAAAACATTCAAGGGACTTGTTTCCAGACTCCAGTCCTTGTGGCAGCAGTTGCTCCTATAGGAGCTCACAACCCTTGTCCTTTCAGGTCCATCCCAGCTCAGTGGTTCTGAGGGCATGTTTTCCTTGTGTGCCCAGGCTGGTGACAAATGCTGCAGGTCCGTGGTTTTTTGGCAATGGATTCTGAGGAGAAACTGCCCGGTCTCTTGGCTTTGCTTCCCAACCCTCTTGAGTACCCACTGTTGCCAAAGTTGTTCAAAGAGGCATCTCCAGAAGGGCCTAGAGAGAAACAACTTAAATTTAAGGATCTTTGAAAATATAAGTAGGTGAGAAGCAGAAGGTAAGTTCAAAATAGCAGATCAAGGATTCTCAGACTATTCCTGAACCTGCACTTGCTTTGGATTTGTCTGAAGAGTTAAATGTAACCCATTTGTCTTGCAGCATTAGAGACATGTGGGAATGGAACAGGGGAAGCTGCTCTGACTGCTTGCATGCTCTGGTCTACAGATGAAACAGAAACAAACATGCCAGAGGAAAATTTGGGGTTTAAGTAGTTTTGAAACCTTGATTCTACCCTTTCAGGCCCAAATTTTTAAGGAGGAGGAGGCCAGGGCTGAAGATCCCTCAGAGACCACGTCTCCCCTTCTGTACTTGGTTACTGCCCCTGTGTGTCAGTGCCCTCTCTTTTGCATCCTTTGTGATTATTTTTGTTTTCAGCATCTTCTCCCAGTCAGCCTGATTTCTGATCAAAGCTCCAGCATGACTTGGCCCTTCCCTGCATCCCTAAACTAGGCCAGAGAGAGCAGCACAGTTTCCCTGGCATGCCAGGTTGGGGCTGAAGATCTCCAGAAGTGGTGCCACTGCTTCACCTCCATACCAAGTCGGTGACAGCTCTCACAAAGCTGAGCACTGTAATTTGGGAGGACACGTTCCCAAACAGACTGTTGGAAAGAGTGCTGGGCTTTATCCAGGTCATGGACAGACAGATGGTCGAGTTCACTGCACACAGAAGCCAAGCATCCTGCTCAGATCTCAGATGTGTGCTGTGAGGATGTAGCCAGCCAGCACTTGGAAAGGTAAGCCAGACTTAGATTTTAAAAGCAAGATTTGCAGTGCTATAAAGCTGCTGACAGATGTTCTGAAGATAAACTTGACATCTGTTAAATGTATGAGGTGCCACAAGAACTGCCATGCTGGGCAGCATGAGCATGTGTGAGGTGTGTTGTTTACAGAATCCCAGAAAAGCTGGTGTTGGAAGGGACCTCTGGAGATCATCCAGTCCAACCCCACTGCCAAGGCAGGGTCACCTGGAGCAGGTGACACAGGAACACATCCAGGTGGGTTTGCAATATCTCCAGAGAGGGAGAGTCCAGACCCTCCCTGGGCAGCTGGTTCAGTGCCCTGCCACCCTCAATGTAAAGAAGTTCTTCCTCATATTGAGGTGTTTTAGTTTATGGCCATTGCTCCTTGTGCTGTCACTGGGGATCTCTGAAAGAAGTCTGGCACCATCCTCTTGGTGCCTGCCTTTGATATTTATATACATTAATGAGATCCCCTCTCAAGTCTTCTCTTCTCCAGACTAACTTGGCCCATCTCTAACAGTCTCTCCTCCTCAGAGAGATGCTCCAGACCCCTCACCACTTTCATGACCTCCACTGGACCCTCCCCAGTAGCTCCTTGTTTAGCTCAGCTTACGCCTTTGTGTCTCACCCCAAGCCTGGCCTTACCTGGTGCCACGTTCTCATCTGCCCACTGGAAGAAGCCACACTGCTGCTCCCGGGGCTTGGGGCAGGTGTGGAACTGCCGCCCCTTGTTGGGCCCGTCCTTCTGCACGGTGCGTGTCACGGCGGGCTGGTCACACCTGCACACTGCGCCGCCTCCAGCGTCGGCGCCGCCGCTTCCCCACAGCTCTGGGCCTCTCCCTCCTCCCGGGCCCCTTCCCACGGCGGGCTGGGGGAGCACAGAGCCCCGTGGAGCCACAGTGGCTCTGTCCTCTGCCTGCTCGTCGGCCCAGAGGAAGAAGTTGCAGGAGCTGGAGGCGCACTTGTAGAACTGGCGGCCGCGGTTGGGCCCGTCCTTGCGCACGGTGAGCAGCAGCGCCTCGCTCCCGCAGTTACACACCACCGCGTCGCTCCCGTCCTCCGCGGCGGCCGGGGGAGCATCCCTGGATGTCCTGCTGGAGATCACGGAGAGCAGGTGTCCCCGGGCTGGGTTTGCAGGCCCCCTCCCGTGCCTGTTCTCACCGCTGGCTCTGTTCAGGGAGTGGTTGACCTGCAGGTGATGCGCTGGCGGGACAGCTGACGCGGGTTGGGAGGGTCTGTGTAAGTACTTGAGGTCCAGGAGCTCTTTCAGCATCTCATCACAGCCTCCAATGCAGCCAACGAACTCCAGGGGCATCACGGGCGGAACGCTGCCTCTCTTGAATTTAAACTTCAGTCTGCAAGGAAAGGAGGAGTCAAAGTTTCCCAGTCCATCTAATTTCTCATCAACAGACCTCAATTTAGACTTGAATTTTTACATATTTAATTCTGCTATACGTAGGCCAGTTTCCTCAACCACTTTCTTCCTTCCTTCCATCCCTAGGCCATGGGGATTGCACACCATGCTTCAGCTCTCCAAGAGCAGAATGAAAAGTGGTTCCCAGCCTAGCCCATGGAAGTCTCAGCCCCGAAGTCCAACAGGTAATGTCTGAGGGGCTGTGTTTCCCCAAGGGATAACTGGTATGAC
This sequence comes from Scytalopus superciliaris, assembly GCA_013400415.1. Taxonomy (NCBI): domain Eukaryota; kingdom Metazoa; phylum Chordata; class Aves; order Passeriformes; family Rhinocryptidae; genus Scytalopus; species Scytalopus superciliaris. The sequence continues at coordinate 240,748 of VXBX01007605.1, forward strand.
CTACCTGTGAACTGGATGGGGTTGACACACTTCACAGATGCTCTCATCCCTGGTCACATCCAGCACAAAGTCAGGGAACCAGACTGCAGTTTTACAGGCTGGGTAGCCTGTGCAGCTGAGGTAGAACCTGCCATGGGACAAAAGTACCAGATGACAAAGAGGAAAAGTCAAGATAGTCGGTGATCTGTTCTCCTGTCTTCTCAACCATCAGAAATCGTCAAAACTACAATTTTTAAGGGCAAATACCTACTTGAGAAGAGGTTCAACTGAGTCCACACAGCTTATGGAGCTGGTGGAGTCAGTGAGCTACAGCCCAGGGCTTCCAGATTTTTACCAAAGGAGGTAAATGAGCCCCTAGGAAAACACAAACCAACACAGGAGGCCACTTGCTACAAGAGGGAAGATGAGAAGATCACCCACCCGCCGTTCTTCCTGGTCTTCAGGACCATGTCATTGTTGCACTGTGGACACTTCCGGACAGACAAGGGCATTGCTGGGTACACCTCATTCTGGTCTGGGATTTCTGCAGCTTCTCCAAAATACTGAGCCAGGGCCTCGTCCAGCCTGTAAAGAAACAAGCAGAGCATCCTGTGTGTCTCTGCAAGGAGCAACGAGGTGCTCAGCTCCTGCTGCCCCCCACACAGCATGTTGATTCAGCACCACATTTCTGGAACAGGAACGGTGTGAGTACAACATCAAAGAGGTCAGTGCATGTTGCCATCCCCGAATTTAAGATTAACTGCTCATCTTGGTTTAAACCCTTAGCTGGCACAAACTCATGACAGTGTGCCAGGCTGAGAGTCATCCCTTCCCATGCAAAGGCCTACACATACCCGGGCAGAGCTCCAGGGAAACAATGTGACAGGATCCCCCACTCCAGGCTGAGCCCCAGATAAGCAGCCAGAATAGCAAAGCAAAGGGAAGAGGGCAAAGACAGGACTCACTTGTTGGCTCTGGCCACAGCTTCAATGAAGACTTGCTTGTACTTTTGGACCTGCTGCTGCAACACTGCAGATTTGTCTTTCTTCCCCTCACAGATCAATTTTAGATCAGACTCCAGCTCAGCCCGAAGGTCAGGCTTGGACATCTCGTAGCCCATGGAATCATAGCCTGAGGAAGAAACAGAATGGTAAGTGAGAGGAAGGGGAAAATAAAGAACCTGCCACTTTCCTGATGAGCACTGCCCTCACCTTCCACCAGCCCCATGCCCAGGTGGCCAGGCAGGAACCGCTGATCTGCTGTAAGACCCACGTACATCCGTGTCTTGATCGTCTCGATGTGCTCGGCGTGGGTGGCGTCGGTCCCTGGAAGCAGACAGGGCTCAGTGGGAGTAGGTGCCAAGAACTCATTTCCCCCGTGCCTGGGGCAGAGTGCAAGGGGCTAAGGGGACAAGGACACAACTTATAGTGAGCACTGCCCTCATGCCTCACTGGCACTGGGGCCAGCAAGGTGCTGGTGGCACACCCTGGACATGAAATCACCCATCTCCCTGGGTACTGAAGGCACTCTGCAGGCTCCCTAGGGTGTCTGGACTTTGCCCATAGGTCTCTGTATCCCTTTGTTCTGCTTTTTAAAGTGATTTTTTTTATCTGAAGTGACATTTAGAGAGTTCCCTCTGCCCAGAGCAAGAGGCCATGCTGCCAATACTGACCAATGCCATGTTTCTCCATGAGAGCAATGAGATCTGCTTCTGTGAGGAGCAATGGAGGGCTGGTTTCCCCATCCACCATCTCCACTGTGGTGGGCTGAAAGCGAGACCCTTTCTGATACAGTGGGAGAACCTGAAGGAAAGGAAGGAGAATCTCTTTGAAATTGCTTCCTGGTCCATTCACTCAGGACAAAATGCCACACCAACAGCCAGTGCAGTTACAGAGCTTGGGGGCCTCAGGATCAGCCAGCAATGAGTTGCCAGAGAAACCACAGAGCAGCAGTGCCAGCTCCTTTTGGTGAGTAAATCAACCCTACAACCCTGAATGGTTTTTGCTGTGGTGTCAGAAGGGGGAGAATCTACTCAAAGCTGGCACAATAAAGCTGTTCATGTTTCCAGCAGAGAAGTCTCTGAGTGAAACAACCAGAAATGGCCAAATGATGTTTTGCAGAGGGGTCTGAAGCTGGCATTGAAGTGTTACTTTAGCCCCTCCCACTTATATTATTCAAGGGGATTACCTTGTCACTCCACTTGTCATAAGGATAGACTTCCAGGTAGTTTCGGGCCAGGATCATCAGTCCTTGAGCAATGAATCGCTCGTTGGCAATGTCGATCTCCACTGTGGTTTCCTGTCCCTTGGCATCTTGAGAGCAACAAGCCAAAAAGTGGCGCACGATGAACTCGTAGAGTCTCTGCTCATTGCCCTGATCCCAAACAGTACAAGGGGTCAGTGTCCTCCCATGTGAATGAGACACCCAGAAATCAGTGGGATCTCAGGTGAGGGTCCTGTGCTAATGACCATGTTCACTTAAGATTTTTATCTTTATTTATCAAGCAACACAAAGCAGTTACCTCTGGTTTCACCCACCTGCAGGTTAGCAGTGTATTTTGTGGGGTGAATGGGAGGATGAGCCTGATCGGATTTGGTTCCACTCCGAGGGGTTGGCCCACCCTGATCCAAAATCCTCTGTGCAAATGCTCCCCAGTTTGGGTCCTGTATTTGCTGTTGTATCAAGGCAGAGAGGTTCAGCTCCTTGGGGAAAATGTTGGTCTCTGTTCGGGGGTAGCTAATGAACCTTAGGAAGAAGGACAAGAGAGCACTTAAAGAGGTGCTCCAAGATGCGTCCCAGTTTGGACAAAACACCATTTACTTTTAAAATAATGAAGTTTCCCAAGCCAAGTCTTGCTTTCTTACCCTTTAGTATAGAGTTTTTCTGCTATTGTCATGGTTTCCTTTGCATTGATTTTCAGTTTCCGTGAAGCCAACTTCTCAAGTTCCTGCGTTGGGAAGGGCCAGAAAAAAGCCAGAAGTATTAGTGCTTAATCCAGAGTGGTAAATAAACCATCTGTTCCAAGCTCCTTTCAGAGAAGTCCCTTCCAGAGTTCAGACATACCACAGTGTCCAGGGGCAGGGGCCTCCATTTGCTCTTTGGCTTGCTCGAAACCTCAACAACAGTTGCTACCGGATCCTAAGAAGAGCAAGCAAACCCCAAATCTCCTTTAAGAATTTGCACAAACTGTTCTGAAAAGCCTTGAACAAGTCGGGTAACAGGGAATGTTTGGCTAAATCTGGATTACAGAGCTATTTCCCAGCCTTCCTACCTCCATACACATTTGGTAAAGGACCAGGCATGCTGTGTGGTTGAAGAGCCGGTTCCTCTTCCAGTTGAAGACCACGCTGCCATCTTCATGGTCATGGGTCACTGTGGTGAACAACAGAGCTGGTTGACAGAGTAGTCACAAAATGGAAACATCACAAAAGCACTTGGAAACCATTCAACTCTGCTCAGTGGTCATGGCAGAGGAAGAGGAAACCACCTCTGCAGCATTATGTGTTTGTTGCTCCAATGCTTTTCCTTCCTATGCACATCAAACCCTCTGAGATGGAGCCCAGGATTGGTTTTCCCCAAACATACCTTTAATTTTGTAGAAGGCTTCAGGAACAAAGGCCTGGATGGCTTTAAAGCGTTCAACTACAAATCCCAGCGTTGGGAACTGGCAGCTACCATAGCTGATCAGCTGGTCTGCTAAAATATCAGGGAAGATCTTCCGCAGCCTCAATGTCTGGAATCTGGTGAAGGCAGCACCTGGGAAAACAAAATGTGCACCAGAACTGAATACAACAATGTTGAATGATAACCATAGCACTGCAGATGATTCTTTTTAATACTCTTGAGTATTAATTTTACTCTGTTTAATACTCAGTTGCGGAGGCTTGTCAGTGCTGTGTGGGTTATAAACCTAATATTTGCCTCAAGAAGCAGCTTTCTCCTTTTAGGAGGAACTTCTTCATGGAAAGAGTTTTTGAAGATTGGAATGGGCTGCCCAGGGAGGTGGTGTAGTCACCATCCCTGGAGGTGTTCAAGAAACAAGTGGACGTGGTACTCAGTGCCATGGTCTAGTTGACAAGGTGGTGATCAGTCACAGGTTGGACACGATGATCTTGGATGTCTCTTCCCACCCAAATGATTCTCTCATTCAAAGAGCACGTCTCCAGTAAAACAGGAGATGTTATTTAGTTGCATCTGATCCAACAAACAGGTTTATGACACTAGAGAGGGCATTTCTGCCTTGTGCTGAGGATACAGGGACAGGTGTTTTACGTACCTATCCTGAGGTCCAGCTCCTGCCTGACATCAACAGCATCGCTGGTTCTTTGGTCTGGCTGGGTGAGGTTCTCACAGGCTGATCTCACAGCATGCAGGGTGATCTCTGAGAAACGGGCCCGGAAGACCTGGAGGTTTGGCTTTACTGCCAGATACACACAAAAAAGAAATCAGAGTGACTGAAACACCAGTGGAGAGGAGCAACTAATAAACAGCTGTCTTCAAAAGAACGCGCCGTCAATCTGCTCTGCAGCGTTCCAACAGCTGAACGTATTTCTGGTTTATCAGAGCCACATTTATCAGAACTAGAGGCAGCATTTAACCTGACACGACAAGACTGAGAACATGCCTCTGCTAAAAGATCTCTGAGGAGCTGTTAAACCTTTAATGGAACTCTGATGAAGACACTCTTACACACCAGCCTTGCAGACGTGGATGATCTCAAAGCCGATGTTCTCCCCTTCCCGATCGCAGTCAGTCCAGATCACCAGGGCTTGGCACTGCTGGATTTCTCGCTCAAGGGTTTTCTGAGAGGAGAAAACAACACAGGGAGACATTCCAGGCCACTCGCTTTGTCATTTCATTTTGGAATGACTCACTGCACACGAAACGCAACGTGTATCCATGGAGATGGATTGTTGCAATAACATTTGGTAATTGTGTGTCTCATGAGATTAGGCAGCTTTCAAAAGAATTGAGTCATTTATTTATATCTAATTCTGTTAAAAAGCTTGGCTTGGACCAGGTTGTACCACAATCTGTTTTCTAAAAATGTCATTTTTTGTAAAGCTGAGACACAATCACCAATTCCACCTTGTTGGAAAAAACATTTCTACTTTTAGAAGAGTAGTTGTTCCTTCATGCACTACTTGAAACTCTCCTGCTTGGGTACAATGCCACAAATGAACAGCATTAATAGCCTAGGGAATGCAGGAGGAATCTGCTAAACTCTAGAAGTCTGGATGTTAAGGACAAAGGTATGATCATCCTTCTGTCTGGGACAGTATTTGTTGAATTCTTAACCATGACATACCTTAATATCCAGGTAGTTTTCAGGGCAATACTTCTCAATTTCAGCATCAAAAAGAGCTAAAGGGTTGCAGCTATGCCTGGAAAACACAGGATAAACACTGTGCATCACATAAACTAAAACATATGTTGTGAGACGAAAGTGGTGCTGTCTAAATACTGGAATTAATAATATATTTTATTACAGGCCTCCTCTCAGACAACACAGAGTTCACATGCAATGCTGAGTAACACTTAAAAGCAACAGAATCTAAAAACAGCCAGAGAAAACAGCAAATCTGGAAGGCAACAAGCAACTTCTCTTATTTCAAGCTCAGAGAGCAAAGGAAAGTAAGGCAGAGAAAGTGCCTCACTTCCCAGGACAGCTCCTAGCTGAACAAAGAATCCAAACCCATCCAATTCTGGCATCAGTTTAATTCCTTGGGTCTGCCCTGCTTGGATGTGTTCTAACCAGTATTATGACTTTGGGGTTTTTTAGCACTCTGAAAAGAGGAATTTGAAACAATATTTTAGTAAATAGAGTTTGGAACTCATCACCCTGCTCTGTGTCAGAGTCTCTCCCTGCCCCCTTGTCTCTGAGCTTTCAGTGTTCCACTCAGCTCAGGGCTGAGAGCAGGAGGTGACAGACCCCTTGCTGTGAGGAGCAGGAGGTGACAGACCCCTTGCTGTGAGGAGCAGGAGGTGACAGACCCCTTCCCACGAGGAGCAGGAGGTGACAGACCCCCTCCTGCCAAGGGCACGAGGTACGAACCATTTGCGAAACGGCATCCTAAAATCATGAGTCAGTAAGTGTCCTGACACGGATGTCATCACCATGGTAACGTTCTGGAAGAGACAGAGCAAGGTCATTAGTGCCCATCCTTCACTGAAAACTACCCACAACCCCCAAATCTTCCTCCAGGTCTCAATTTACACAATGAGTGACACCTGTCTCCTGTTAATTACAGAATCCCAGAATGGCTTGGGTTGGAAGGGACCTTAAGTGATCATCTTGTTTCACCCCCTGCCATGGGCAGGGACACCTTCAACTAGACCAGGTTGCTCCCAGCCTTGTCCAACGTGGCCTTGAACACTTCCAGAGGTGGGACATCCAAACGAATGTATCGTAACAAGCCCCTCTCTCTACTGACAGGTAAATCCATGGTGTTACCCTCAATTTTTATAGGAAGCTCTCAATTCTAAACAGCAATGTATTTTTGACTGATATAAAACCAGAGAGCTGAAAGCCTTAAAGCAACAAAAGAGGTGGTTGAGCAAAGAAAACAACATCTGACTTTTCCTCATCTTTTGGGCAGAACATCCCCACTGTTGGGGATGTGTTTCATAACTCCTGACAAATGGCTTTTATTAATTAGTATTTGCACTTCATTAATCCAGCAGCAGACTGAAAGGAAACTCCTACCTGGCCAAACATCTGGTAGTCGTATTCGTAGATCTTGTTGAACTTGGAAAACCCTTCTCTCTGGAAGGAAAAGGAGAGCTGCTGAGTTTCTGGCTTTTAACAGGAAACAAATCCATCCTGCCTTGCTTTGCTGACATTGTGATGGAGCATGGGAGGCACAGGGCAAGGAAAAACCAGGTCCTGGGGTTAATGGGAATTGCAGCAGGGGAATAGAAATTGCATGTATCGTTTATGGAGACAGTGAAATGGTGATTTCCAGAGTAAGAGTATTTTAAACCATCCCTGAAGGTGATGCAGGGTTATCTCCCCATGAATAATGTAGATATGATTTAATGGGGCTGGCCAGTGCTCACAGAATCACAGACACTCCTGACAAACACCTGTCCTGCTCCAAATGACAAGCAGTGTGCCAGCTCTGGGTCCCCAATGCCACCTCCAGCCTGAGAGTCATGGAATTTTCTAGGCTGTGTATTTGTTGCTTTTTCTACAGAAGTAGGATTGTTTCTTCCTTCATGGTGACTGTCAGTGCTCAGGTGCTAAATAGGACCTTGCAGTCAAATAAAGGGAGTCGGGCTCTTCTCCCAGGTAACAAGTGACAGGACACGAGGAAATAGCCTCAGGCTGTGCCAGGGGATTCAGGTTGGAAATTAGGAGGAATTTCTTCATGGAAAGAGTTGTCAAGCATTGGAACTGCCCAGGGAAGTAGTGGAGTCCCCATCCCTGGAAGTGTTCAAGGAACAAGGGGACATGGCACTCAGTGCTCTGGGCTGAGTGACGAGGTAAGGATTGGGCACAGGTTGGACTTGATGGGCTGGGAGGGCTTTTCCAACTTTAATGATTCTGTGATTCTGGTCTAGAAGCACCTCCTAGTTCCTTAGTTCAGAAATTAAGTGATTATGCAAACTGTCAAAGGTCACAAAACAGAGAAGCAGAGAGCAAGAATCTTTGAATTCCTCTTCTCCAAACCACAGGCCATCTTTGCTTTATTCTGTGACACTTGCTGATGCTGCAGAAGCTCTGTTTTTTCATTAGGAAATGCCAACGGGTGGTTTCACTTCCTGAAGCCTTTGGTACACACTGCAAATCTAGAAATAACATAGGGAGACCTCACCATGGAGATCAGTGCCTGGGGAAGGCACTCTGGGCAGATGGAGCTGAGTTCCAATAGCACTTAAAGCACCAGGAAAAGGGATCTGAGCCTCCCTAATACATTTGGCAGTGTTTGTCCACAGAACAAGGCTGTTCTTGTACCCTCCTATGGTCAAAAGTGTCCAGAGACACTGGAGACTGTTTCCACTTGTTCTGTGACTTTTTACATGGGAACCTGCACTGATCCCCACCTCCTTTATTTGACTGCAAGGTGTTACTGAGAACCTGAGCGCTGACAGTCCCAATCGAGGAAGAAACCATCCTGCTTCTGTAGAAAAAGCAGCAAACACACAATCTAGAAACTTCCACGAGTCTCAGCGAGCTGGGATGCAGCCCCAGGGAAGCCACACAGGGCACAGAGCACACCCAGGGCTTGTGCTGCTGCCCCCTCCCCAGCCAGCAGAGCCCCACCTGCCCGTGCCCCGGGGTGGCAGTGAGATGTGGAGTGCCCCTACCCGCCGCATCCTGCTGTTGGAGAGCAGATCGGCGATCCCTCGGGCAGCGTCGTTCTTCTCCGCCACGCACAGGACCTTCCGGATCCTCTGGAGCGCCCCGTCCTCCGCGGCCCGGGAGAACAGGCGCCAGGGCTGGGGCAGCATCCTGCCCCCGGCCAGCAGCCTCACCTGCAGGTTCATCCCAGGCTCCCGCGGGCGCAGGGCATGCCGCTGCTCCGTGTCCCTGTGGGCACGGAGAGACACTGATGATGTGCCCGCACGGCCGCGCCGGGAGGGGCCAGGACAGGCAGGAGCCGGGCTGCAGGAGGGGTCACTGGGGGGTCCCGCAGCCCCCTGCCACCCCTGGGCTCTCCCTCACCTTGGGCAGCCCCTCCATTCACCTCCAGGCTCTCCCTCACCTTGGGCAGCCCCTCCATTCACCTCCAGGCTCTCCCTCACCTTGGGCAGCCCCTCCATTCACCTCCAGGCTCTCCCTCACCCAGGGCAGCCCCTCCATTCCCTCCCTAGGCTCTCCCTCACCTTGGGCAGCC
>VXBX01007605.1:249939-264482 GCA_013400415.1 Scytalopus superciliaris
GCGCTCGGGGCGGCGGGGCCGGGCCGGGCCGGGCCGGCGGCCGGAGGGGCACCGGGGGGGCCGCGTCGCCGCTCCATGCCGGCCCAGTCCTGCGGGAAATATGATCAGCGCCCCTGACGTGGTGGCCTTCACCAGGGAGGAGGAGCTGGAGGATGATCTGTACCGCGAGCCGCCCCTGCCCGAGGAGTACTCGGTGCCGCTGTTCCCCTTCGCCGGCCAGGGCGCCAACCCCTGGGCCAAGGTCGCCGGCTCCAAGTTCACCCGGGACTTCATCCTCATCTCCGAGTTCTCGGAGCAGGTGGGGCCCCAGCCCCTGCTGACCATCCCCGATGACGCCAAGGTGTCGGGCACCTTCGACCTCAATTACTTCTCCCTGCGGATCATGTCTGTGGATTACCAGGCGTCCTTCGTGGGGCACCCCCCGGGCTCTGCCTACCCCAAGCTGAACTTCGTGGAGGACTCCAAGGTGGTGCTGGGGGACTCCAAGGAAGGGGCCTTTGCCTACGTGCACCACCTGACCCTGTACGACCTGGAGGCCAGGGGCTTCGTGAGGCCCTTCTGCATGGCCTACATCTCTGCTGACGAGCACAAAATCATGCAGCAGTTCCAGGAACTCTCCGCCGAGTTCTCCAAAGCCTCCGAATGCCTCAAGACGGGGAACCGGAAAGCCTTTGCCAACGAGCTGGAAAAGAAACTGAAAGATCTCGACTACACCAGGACTGTCCTGCACAACGAGACAGAGGTGCAGAAGAAAGCCAACGACAAGGGCTATTATACGACCCAGGCCATTGAGAAGGCTAATGAGCTGGCCAGTGTGGAAAAGTCCATCATCGAGCACCAAGACCTGCTGAGACAGATCCGGTCCTATCCCTACAGGAAGCTGAAGGAGGCTGAGTTCCACCCCTACGAGCCAGAGTGTGGGGTGGATCCGGCTGACCCGGGCTGTGATCAACACCTGGCTCCCCCCGACCCCGCAGAGCCCGGTGAAACGCACCTCTACACCCACATCCCGTCCTACACCCCCAAGCTCATCAAAGCCAAGTCTGCCAAGTGCTTTGACAAGAAGCTGAAGACACTGGAGGAGCTCTGTGATGTTTATTTTTTCACCCAAACCCTTGACCAGTTGCACCATATCGAGAGGACTTTCCGAGGTGACGTGTGTTACCTCCTGACAGAGCAGATCAGCCGGGCACTCCTAAAGCAGCAGAGTGTCACCAACTTCCTCTTCGAGGATGTGTCTTTTCTGGATGAAAAACCTCCTGAAAAACAGTACAGAGGCTGCCAGGGGCTTGGCCAAGATACCGTGGATGGAAAATGTTTGGAAGAGTCCCTTGCTCCTAAAGTGGTCGTCAGCCTGGGCTCCTACAAATCCAGCGTGGAGTGTGTGCCCATCAAGATGGAGCAGGAGATGGAGGACTCTGAAGAACCCAAAATGTCCGAGTCGGTGATGTCTGAGCCTCAGGAGAACCTGGACTATCTGGATGCAGATATCAAGGGCAGCATCAGCAGCGGGGAGAGCATCGAGGTGCTGGGCACGGAGAAGTCGGGGTCAGGGCTGACCAAGTCGGAGAGCCAGGCCAGCCTGCCTGTCATGCCCAGCCCCCAGGCGGGCCGGAGCAAGGTGGGCAGCCGGCGCACGGTCAGCGAGGACAGCATCGAGGTGCTCAGCACGTGCCCCTCCGAGTCCCTCATCCCGGAGGACTTCAAGGCGAGCTACCCAAGTGCCATTAACGAGGAGCCCTACGTGGACAACGACGACGAGCGCGGCCTTCGCTTCGCCCCCAGGCTGAGCCCGGGCGTTGCCGACGAGCAGGACGACATCTCCAAACAGGAGAGCTTAGTGCAGGTGGATGCTGCCTGTTGTATCGGGAAGGAGAGTCCCAACTTCCTGGAGCCTCTGCCCGAGCTGGGGCAGAAGCTGAGCGAGGAGGACGGCGTGGGGCGGATCCCGCCGCAGCCGTCCCGGCCGGCCGAGCAGGGGCTGCGCGGGGGCTTCCCCGCCCACGACGGCGTCCCCGGGGGGCTCCTGCCCTACGAGCTCGACTCGCGCTACCTGTCGGGCAGCAGGGAGGTCAGCAAGAGCAGCCTGGACGAGTGCTCGGACTCCACGAGCTACATCAGCAGCGCCGCCTCCACGTGCTCCGACAGGACCCCTTCTCCCGCCCACCCCGCCTGCCAGGCCGGAGAGAGGCACAGGAAGAGGGCCGGGCAGAACGCGCTGCGGTTCATCCGGCAGTACCCCTTCGCCCACCCCGCCATCTACTCCCTGCTCAGCGGGAGGACCCTGGTCGTGCTGGGGGAGGACGAGGCCATGGTCAAGAAGCTGGTGACGGCGCTTTCCATCTTCGTGCCGAACTGTGGCGTGTACGCCAAGCCCGTGAAGCACTGGGTCACCTCCCCTCTGCACCTGGTGGATTTCCAGAAGTGGAAGTTGATCGGACTCCAGAGGTAAATCCAAGGATCTGTTTGCTTTAGTGGTGTCGAGGTGTGTGGTAAGAGCTTCGTCTCAGTGCAGAAGGTGTGTGCAGGGGAGGTCTTTGATTACCTGCACAGCTGCCACGAGTTTCTGCTCTGGGGATTTATTCTGGGAAAGGGGTAGATTTGTCTCTCTATGTCCCGACTCACTTCAGAGTTAATGTTTAAAACATCTGCTGGGTGTTTGCTGCCTGCCTCAGGTGAGTTATTTGGCCAGGAGGTTTCCTTCTGGTTTAGGTCTTTGCCTGCAAAGTGGAGAACAAACACCTGAGTCCTGCTGGGTTCCTGGACAATCTGATACAAGCATTCCTGGAGTCCCTTCTGTGCTCTGCTTTCCCATCACCTACTGGAACTCTTCTGATGTTTCTAGTTGGAATTTTGGGATTTAAATGGTTCTTTGCTGTGGGGGAGGGCTTTTCCTTGTGGATCTTCATGAAGAGGTGGTGAGATCTCTAGGTTAGAAACTGGAGTGCAGCACCTTGGGCTGTGGTGGTGAGGAAAAAAGGCCCTCAGAGCTGTGCAGGTGCAGTGTTGGGATTCCAGGAAACCTCTGCTCGGGGTGAGGACCATCCCAAAAACAAACACCCCTTCCCAACACCCAGTCCTGAAATATGGCTTCACAGTTCATATTGGCAAACAGTGATTGCTCAGCTCAAGATTCCAGCCCTGCCTTTGTTGACTTATGAAAAGGATTTTTTTGTGTGTTAGTAGGACGTGTTTGGCTGCAGGTGTGACAGGGAATGGCCACTGCTGTCACCAGTGTGGAAAACATGAGTCAGAGTGGCAGCCCAGTGCTCAGAGCCAGGCTGGAATAGCTCCTGGAAGAGTGTTCCTGAGCAGTGTGGAACTTGAAACACAGAAATGTGCTTTCTAGGCTGCAGAGTATTGTATTGTTGGGGGTTGTGGATGGTGAAATTACCCAGAACTGGGAGTTTACCCTCATTTCTGTGCTCATGAGGCAGGATGACAGCTCTGTAACAGCTGTTCACAAGCTCTCTGTCTGTCAGTGAGGTTTTTAAAAGCCCCAAGGGTTTACTCGCTGCTCAATGTTTGTGGTTAGTTGCAATTTTTATAAACAGAAATCTTTTTAAGAACTGCCTGTAACATGTGTCAGTCTTTCAGCTCTCCTCCGTGGAATGTTAATTAAGTGTTGGGTTTAACGTGGGTGCTCTCGGCAAACCATTTGTACGAGAGCTCTGGGAAGGAACTTACAGGCTAAATTATTTATTCTGGTAAGGATCCTGCATCTCCTAAGGCCAGGGGCTGCCTGGGCATGGGGGCAGCCCTTACACCAGTTGGGGCTCCCAGTTTGGGGCTGGGAGCTGTGTCTCAGCCCAGCGACTGTCACTGCAGAGACAGCAAATGGAGGAGCTGAAGGGTTTGTGTAGGCTCGTGATTTGCATTTAAATAACATTAGGCTAAGCTTGGTGGGTAATTGTGTGTTGTGAGCGTGCTGTGGGTTTGCACCTGAGAGACAAATGGCCAGGCTCAGCCAGGGAATATTATAGTGTAAGGATGGGTCTCTCTTCTAAAGGAAGGCAGAAGGTTTCACTCCACTCGGGGCTTTGACCACCTCAGAGCAACTGCATCCCAAAGCAATATAGAGGGGAAATGGGGGGCTGGCTTGTGTCTCTGACTCCCTGTTGTCCCATCCAGAAGCTTCCAGCTGCTTCAAGGTTTGTGTCTGTTCACCAGAGATGTCCTATCACTCCCTGTCCGTGTCACTGAGGGAGGAAGCAGACCTGAAATGTGGTGGCTTATGCAGAAGCACACACATAGGGCAGATCAGGGCACGTTGGGGCCAGGGAATTGGGATTTCTTTGGGATCTGGCAGGCCAGAGAGGCTATTTGTCACTTCTCTTCCATGCTAGACTTCATTCCCTCTCAGAGGCTCTCACGCCAGCTCACGAACTAGAGGGAACATACACAGGATTGAGGCCACATAAGCCTGCTGCTTAAACACACACTCCCCTCCAGCTGTGACCTCTCCTCTTGCTGTTGCAGGACGGTGTCCCCCGGGGGGGTGAATGTGCTGCACGCCCTGAGCCGGTACAGCCGGTACCTGAGCATCCTGGACGCCGACAGCAAGACCCTGCGCTGCCCCCTCTACAAGGGCACCGTGGTGGCCCGGCTGGCCGACCACCGCACCCAGATCAAGCGGGGCAGCACCTACTACATGCACGTCCAAAGTATCCTCACCCAGCTGTGCTCTAAAGCCTTCCTCTTCACCTTCTGCCATCATTTGCACCTTCCCATCAGTGAAAGGGAACCGGAGGAATCCGTCGTGAGTCGCAGGATGAACTTCCTGAAGCTTCAGCTGGGCCTTGCCAATGAAGATGTCAAAATCGTGCAGTATTTGGCCGAGCTGCTGAAGCTGCACTACATTCAGGAACCGGGGCAGGGGGGCAACCCCCTGCTCAGATTTGACTATGTTCCCAGCTTTTTGTACAAAATCTAGCCTTGCACAGGCCCTGTGCCCGCGTGCTCGGGGGCTGACAGAGCTCATCTGTGCTTGACATCGCCGCTGTCTGCCGCAGCTCTCACACGCCGGGAAGGGGCTGAGGGGTTTGTGTCTCTGCCCTGCAGAGATCCCTGTCTGTGGGAGCGGATTCCTGGGTGTTCCCTGGAGCCAAGAACTTACATGTTCCATCACATAAACCATCGGGCACTCTGTAAATGTTAGAAGGGGCACTGTTAACTGTTAAAGTGGATCCTGGCAGCATCCCAGGGCGATTATGGCATGGAGAGAGGTGGGCTGTTCTCGGGGATCGATGCTTACTAGTGTGCAGCCCCCGAAATAACACAGTGCTCCACAAGCTTCTGCCAGAACCCTGAGCACTGTCAGTCCCTTCCACGGAGCCTGGGCAGAGACCAGAGGGGAGATGTAAAGGCCATGTGAAGTTTTTAATGCACTGGTGTGTCATGTGAGTGTAGCTCAGAGCTCCCTGGCAGGGTGGCAGCTCGCAGGTACCTGTCCGTGCGCAGCCATGCGGGTGGTGTCCCTTCCTGCATTTTCTGAGTTTCCTGGCACTTGCCAGGACAGGTTGTCCTGGGTGGGTGGGAGCACAGTGGAGGCACACGTGCTTCTCTGCAGGAAGTGTTTGCCAGTTTCTCCCAGCTCTGTTAAAACCAGGAAGGTGGAAGCACTCGCTAACGCTGGCGGGCCCGAGGTGCCAGCTGCTGTGAATGTAGAGCACTGTGCCTTGTTCATTTGTCACGTCCTGTTTGCTGGGCGACCTCTGAGAAGGCTGGAGGGAGACTGGGAATCCTCAAAGCGAGTGGTGTCAGGGGTGGCTTTTAAAGGAGAGAAGGGAACTGTATGAGGGCAAGTGCCCTCATTTTTAGGTGCTTTTTGTGATGGGGAAACGACGCGATTCAGCTGGAGCTACGCTGTGAGACAGCAGGCTGTTAGCACAGGCTGCCTGGCTGGTGAGGTACTAGTGCTCAGGAGAGATCAGGGATGAATGTACTGGATTCCATGTATCCGTAATAGTTTTTTTTTGGTTTTTTTTTGTTGGGGAGTTGACGTTTGTGCTTTGTGGTAAAACAAGGCTGGCGTTGCTGCATGCTGCTCCTGGCTGAGCCGTTGCCGTGTCACAACTACCTCTCCTGGGGCTCCTGGATGGCTCTGGACAGGGCAGAATTACTGCTCTCTGAGCCTGGATACTGAGAGCTTTTTCTTCCAAAGCTTCTGTGCCATAAAAGATGTGCCACCAGCGTGGTGACACTCCCAGATTGTTCCTGTCAGTGCCGAAAGCTTTGTGCCCAGGCCCAGTGCTTCCCTCTGGAGTCTCATGGGGGAAGTACTGAGCCTGGTCTGCTCTGCCTGGTGCCATGGGGCAGTAGCAGCTCCTGTGGTACTTCTGAGCCAGAAAAGCCTTGCTAGGAAAGATAATCGTGGTTTTATTTCTTTTTAACACTGATTAAGAACAGCTGAGATCATGCAAGAGCTGATGTGTTGTTTGGTTTGTTGTTTTTTTTAAACCTCTGTTCATGGTGACAATGTGAGGCAGCGCTGGAGATCAATCTGATCTTCCTTCTGAGCCTGGGAAGTTTCTGTGTACAGTCTGGGATTCCCCAGAGTGCTCAGACCTCACTGAGACTTGCTGTGAGACCTGCACTGCTCTGAAACCCATGTCCTGAAGGCAGGGAGGGTCCCTGGGGAGGCTGTTGTCTGGTATCAGCATCTGCACCTTGAGATCGCTGTTGCCTCTTTCTCTCCCCTGGAAAGGGCTCTCTGGGCTGCAAACTAGCAGTGCAGAAAGGCTGTTTTTAAGGTTAATGCTGTTTCTGGTGGCTCAGCTGAGCCAGTTGAGCTTGTGGTACTCTCCAGAGGGATTTCCCGGGTCAGGGGTGGTTTGTGATGGCATTTTGAGGTTGCAATTGGAAACAGTGTGGTATGGCCTTTGCTGAAGGTGAACTGTGTGTGTCTCTCTGGGGCTGCTCACCTTTAAAGCACGTTTAAAGCCTTTTTCTGTTCTACCTGTGCCCTCCTGTCTCATGTGAACTGGGTCTGCTGGTGAAAGGCCTCTGTGTCCATCAAATTGTCTGCTTCCTGAAGTGACTCGAGGTGTCCCCTGGTTGATTCATGTGCACCCAAACTCCCACACCAAAGCTGAGGTGAGGTTCCCTGGGGGAAGAGGCATCTCAGTAAATGAGTAATGCAGGTGACACCAGGCAGATGAAAGTTCCCAGCGTCCTGCTCTGGAGCTATGCTCAGAACAGGAGCTTGTTTCCTGCTGGACAACAACCTGGTGCTGTTTGGGTTTGAGGAGGGAGGGACAGCTTTTTTCCTGCTGACTCACTCGTGTCTGCCTCCAGGTTGACAGTGCAGAGCAGGAGGAATGATTAGTGGTGGCTCATCTCTTAGTCACAGTGGTCTTGACCTCTGGTGTTCAGCTGTGCTCATAAATTGAGAAATAACTCACTTCTCATCCCTCCCTCTGTCAAACCTGTAGTATCTGATTTTCAAGGCTGTGTTGAGCAATACTTGCACTACCACCTGTCTGACCTGCTTCACCTCTGCGCCACAAAGCAGCTCTGATTTGGGAGGATGCCCCGGGGGCTTGGCTGGGTCATCACCGGATTCCAAACCGGAGCTCAGTGGTTATCTACAACCCGGAGCTGTGGGGAAACATGCCCTGGAGTGCTTGTTCTCCTCTTGGCAGTGTAACCTCTGAGCTTGAACTGGAAAAGTGGGAGTTACACCAGACTGTGGGACCTCGGTGCAGCCAGAGCCTAGCCTGGCATCGCTGCTTATGGTGGCAGAAATTGGGGGATTCCAAGCACAGCTGGTTTTTGGGAGCTGAATTCCTCTTTCCTCAATAATGTCTCTGTCTGACCTTCTGCTCCTGTACAGTACAGATCCCAATATTGGCACTTTAGGACTTTTCCCCATCTCACTGTGGTACCTCACCCATTCCTGATGTTCACAAACTTACAAGAGGTCACAACCTTTGCACTGACAGCTCCTGCCATGAGTCTTGGCACGTGTGTCATCGGCTTGCCCGAGCCATCCTTCCACCAGGAGCAGGGCGAGTTCCTGGCAGTGGCAGTGCCATCCTCACCAGCCTTTCAGCTGCCAGAGCCAGCAGTGCCCTGCATGGCCGTTGCCTGCTTCTGTGAGTGCTGCCAGCCCAGCATGTCCCCGCTTCCCGCACGGCTCCCTCCTCGCTGCCAGGGAGAGGAGGTGTTAAACCTGACCGAGAATTCATCAGAGCACAAGTCCCCCCTGGGTGGGAGGAAGGGCTCCTGTTTCCCACTCCTCTGCTGCCAGCCCTGCTCCTGCCACGCCCTGCTCTGCTCTCCACTAACCTGCCACTTCCAGCTCCCCCCCACCGAGGAGGGTCAGCCATAGCTGTAGGTGATCTTAACCCTACACAGGTCTCATTTCTCAGAGAACAGTGCTCAGATTTCCTTTCATCCGGTAGCAATCCCTTCAGGGCAGCTCCAAAGCCTTGGTAGGGAGGAGCTGCCTATACTCTAGCAATATTCACAGAGTCGGGAGAGGTGGGAGAGGCATTCCAGGGAGTGATGGGAGCTGATGGCTCTGTGCCCTTTGTGCCCTCAGGCCAGTTCTTTGGTTTCCATTAAATGTTTTGGGCCCTGAGCCCCCGGTCTGGTGGTGGGTGACACCCCACGCTGCAGATTCCAGGAGCTGGGCAGGACCAGGGAGGTGTAGCAGCGCTGTGAGAAGGCTCCTGTAACAGGGTGTGATAGCAATTCAGGGAGCTGCCCAGGCTGCAGGAGAACACCTGCCCCAGAGCACAATGTCAGAGCCCCAGACTGCACCCAGTGTCAGAGGGGCCACAAACCCACCGCCCGCTGCTCCCCGAGGTGGATTTAACTGGAAGGCAGAAACAGGGTACCCGGTCCTGCCGGCGGCACCGCCGCTGGCACGGGGATGGGGCTGGGCTCGGAGCTGCCTCTGAGGGCTGCCAGGAGGCTGTGATGAATTCTCATCTTATTTTAAAGCACTGTATCCTATTCCTGCATGTTGAGTTCCGTGTGTGTGCCTGTGCGTGCCGAATGCTTGTGTCAGTAGTTAGAGCGAGTGTGAGCGGGAGAAATCCAAGCATGTCTTAGTGTCGTGCTGTAAGTGTTACTGCACAAGAGTTTAACAGATGTTAATAACACCAAATGACTAGTCTGAGAAATGTACTTTTAAAAAAAAAAAAAAACCAAAACTATTTATTTGGGTTCAGATATTTTTGAAATAAAAAAAAAAAAAAAAAATTTGGTCGTATTTTTTAAAGCTTATAATTCTTGTCATACATTGTGGTTAAATTCTTAATTTTCCTGTGCTTATTAAAAAATGGTTCAACCTTTGTGCTCAGAGGTCTGAGAAAATACCGGAGGCTCTGGATAGGATGGGATGGTGATCCCAGGAGGGATGCTGGGGACAAGGCCTGGCCTTGTCAGAGCCTGCAGAGGAGGTGGCAAGGCACATAGGATGAAGGGGAATCCTTGAGGCTGAAACCAGGGGGGCTTTTAGTGGCTGTGAGGTCTCTTGTGCAGCTGGACCCGCATCCCTCCCCCTGCTGTGGGCAAAGTGTCCAGGGAATGTGGACAGACCGGCCTAAACCTCAATCTGCTGCTCCCACAGGCAGGAGCTGGGTGGCACCTGGATGTGAGGTGAGTGGGATCTGGTGCTCAGTGTCAGGGGTGACACTGAGGGGTGAAGGGCTCCCCGTGGGGGGCTGTGCTGAGGGGATCCCTGTGCCCCACACGGGAGGGGAGAGGGGAGTAAGAGCTAAAGGATGATCCACTGCTGCAGTTGCAGCAGGGAGGTGCTGGGAGAAGGCACTGGGGTGTTGGTCTCAGGCTGGGGTGTGAGCGTGCCGTGATCCCTGGTGCTCCGGGAGCAGAGCACGGCTGTCTCCCCTTACAGGACAGGCAGCCCTGGGAGCGGGAAGGTCGCTGCGAAGGCTTCCACCTCTTCCTTCAGGGCCTTCAGCTCCCCACGGTATTTCTCCTCCTCCAGTTTCTCCTTGAATTCCTTCAGTGTGGCCTTGGGGCTCATGTCCTTCTGCACGCGCAGTGCCAGCTCGATCCCTGCCAGGGTGGGAGATGCCTTGGTCAGCCCTCACAGCTGCTGCATCCCATGGGTCTCCCAGCCCTGCTGCTTCCCGGGATACAGCCCTGCTCCTTCCCTCCCATGTGAGGAACTTGCTGCCCTGGGAAACCAGTATGGGACCCGCAAGGATAACTGAGACTAGGCTGTGAGCTACAGGCTTTCTGCTTGCTGCCTGTGCAGTGGGAAGGGTTTGGCCAGTCCCAGCTGTGGCCAGATGTCCTCTCCCCCATCCAGATGTGCAGGAGGGCGGATGGTTATGCCCCACTTGTGGGTGTGATCCCTTGCCAGCTGTGAGAAAGGCCGCAGTTCGGCTCAGCTGGTGCCTCCTGGAGCTGAGTTTGTCCCTGCCCTGGCTCACCTCTGTGGATGTACTGAGCCACCTTGCGGAAATCATCCTGCCGGAAGCCGCGGGAGGTGAGTGCCGGTGTCCCGAACCGCAGCCCGCTGGGGCGCAGGGCACTCACATCACCTGCACCAGAACAGGGCACGTGTGAGCAAACCCCGCGCCAAAACCGCCACTCAGGCCGGGACTGCAGCCTGGCTCCCAGCATCCAGGGCGGACTGGGAGCTGGGAGCCCTGCGGGAAGCTCTGCACAGCCCACGGGAGATCCCCAGCACGTGGGGCAGGACGTGGCAGAGCTCGTGGGATCCCTCACCGGGGCAGGTGTTCTTGTTGCAGGCAATGGAGCAGATCTCCAGCACCCGCTCGGCCCGGCCGCCGTCCGTGCCTCTGCTGCGCAGGTCCACGAGGATCAGGTGGTTGTCAGAGCCCCCTGCAGAGAGAGGTTTGGTGGGGATGTGGGAAATGCTGCTCCCACAGGAAACCTCAGCTAAGAGGCTCGGGATTGCACCAGGTCCTGCCACCAGCCTGCCCTTGGGCACTGGGGCTGCTTCAGAACAGATGTGTGGATGTCCTGAGGAACTGTGTCAGTCCCATGTGCCCTCCTGGCCCGGACTGGGCTCCGAGTCCAGCCTCATCCCACTGCCAAGGCCCCTTCTCACCTGTGACGATGTCATAGCCCATCTCCATCAGCGCCGTCGAGAGGGCCTTGCAGTTGGCCACCACCTGCTGCTGGTAAGCCTTGAACTCTGGTGTCATGGCCTGGCGCAGCGCCACGGCAATCCCTGCAGAGAGAGGAGGCTGGGGGTGAGGTTCTGGGGGGCTTCCACCAGCACAGCTGGCAGGGGTGTGTGGCACTGCCAGCAAAAGTCATCCTGGAAGCTGAGCAAACTGATGGGCAGTCCCTTCCTTTACCATAACCAGGCTGGCGACATCGCCATGAGCCAAAACGCAGGATGGACAAGCCTGGTCACTCTGTGGGCAATGCTGGATCAACCAGCTGCCCTTTGCCACAGTATCTCAGACTGCTGCTGGGGGTCTGAGCACTGCCAGGATGCCTTTGCCAGCTCCCTTTGCCATGCTGGAGCTGGCTGCCTACCTGCAATGGCATGGTTGTGTGGGCCTCCCTGCAGCCCTGGGAAGACCGCCTGGTTGATGAGGCTTTCCAGGTTGTAGAGTGTCTCCTTGCCTGTCTTGGGGTCCACGCTGCGGGTGCCTGTGGGAGGGGAGGGCAGGGTCACTCACGAGGCAGCACAGCTGTCCCACCCCCTCCCATGAGCTGCTTTCACCCCCTGCCCACTCAGAGCAGGGATGGTGACTGTTCCCCTTCAAAACTGCACTAGGGTTGGCCCGGAGAAGCTCCCCAGATGCTCCCAGGACCTTCCTGCCCTCCCTCCTTCCCGCCTAGACCAGGGCAGAGCATTAACTCACAGCCCCCCGGCCTGGAGGGAGTGTTTCTGTCAGCACCCAGCCGGGTCGGGCACCTTTGCGGTAGAAGATCATTCCAGCCCTGCAGCCCCTCAGGGTCTTGTGGGTGGTGGTGGAGACGATGTCGCAGTGGTCGAAGGGCGAGGGCACCACGCCAGCAGCCACCAGCCCACTGATGTGGGCCATGTCAGCCATCAGGTAGGCACCGTTGGCATCAGCAATCCTCCGCATGCGGGCGTAGTCCAGGTTGCGGGAGTAGCAGCTGACGCCTGCGGGGACACGGGATGAGGAGGGGATGGGAACAGAGGCACCAGGACCCTGGCACGGCACCCAGTGTGGATGTATTGGAGGTCTCCTGGCACTGCAGCATCCGTGGGATTACCAGGCTTGAGGGAGCCATCCCCAGCCAGGGGTGCCACCGAGGAAGCTGGTACAGGTGTGATCCTTACCTGCAATGATCAGCTTGGGGTGGAAGAGCCGGGCGTTCTCCTCCAGCTGGTCATAGTCAATGTAACCAGTCTTGGGGTTCACCTGGGAGAGGAAGAGGAGGGTTCAGCCACCTTGGTGTGGTGAGGACCAGCTACAGGGCTGTCTTGCAGGAAGGGGTGCTGGGAGCCTCATGTCGGTGGTTTTAACTTCAAGAGGCACCAACACTTATGGCAACCACATCCCAGCTCTGGCTGGAGCAGCTCCCTGTACCTTGTAGGGCATGGACTCGAAGAAGAGAGAGGTGGCAGAGATCCTTTTCTTGTCTGTCATGAACCCGTGGGTGAGGTGGCCTCCATCGGGCAGGTCCAGCCCCATGATCCTGCCGTGGGGCTCCACCAGGGCCGTGTACACCGCAAAGTTTGCGGGTGACCCTGCAGGGAGAACATGCCAGGCAGCTGTGAGTGCTGGGGCACACAGAGACAGGGCCAACTGTCCTGGCTGTCCTGAGAACCCCCTTACCTGAGTAGGGCTGGACATTGACGCCCCACTTCTGGGGGTCGAGCCGGTAGGCCTGCAGGGCTCGCTTCTGGCACAGGCTTTCCAGCTGATCCACAAACTCGGTCCCACCATAGTACCTGTGGGGAAGGATGGGGCAGGGGGTAAAACCAAATTCACTGGGGAGAAACTGGGGTCATGCCCTGTTTGTGGCAGCCTCAGCAGGCATGACCCTGCTGAGATTGTCCCACGTGTAGCCAAGGACAGAAGCCAGGCTCAGATTCTACTCTGGAAGAGCCTGGCTGCCAGCACATGGGCATCACTTCCTCCCCAGAGGTGAGGCCTGGCAGGGTGGGTGATTCTTCCCCTTCCCTGAGAGTGTTTGGGGTGACAGGACTCCAGCCCAGCCCCATACCTCTGTCCTGGGTAACCCTCAGAGTATTTGTTGTTCATGCAGGATCCCAGGGCCTCCAGGACTGCTCGGCTCGCAAAGTTCTCCGATGCAATCAGCTCCAGCCCCAGCTTCTGGCGCTGCTTCTCCTTCTTGATGATGCTGTGCACCTTTGGGAGAGGGGAGAAACAGCTTCACCCTGCCAGCTCTGCATGGAGACGTGGATGCTCCAGCATAGCGTGTGCACCTCGGAGGGCATGGAGAGGGGTATGGAAAGGCTCTGAAGGGAGACAAGATCCCTCCTTGGTGGAGCTCATCCCAGCCAGTTCATAGGTAGGGCACAGAGAATGGACGGGTTCCAGCAGCTCAGTGTTGGACCTGGCCATGCCCCTGGCTCAAGGAGTTCACCACCCCCATGGCTGTCTGGCCCGGCAGGGTCCAGAAGGGGCTCTCACCTCTGGGTCGTTGGTTTCGAGCGGCTCCAACACCATCTTGTTGTGGGAGGCCCAGAGCTCTGCGCTGGGGAGGCCCTGTGTGGAGTTTGCCATGTTCCTGCTGTGTCCGAGTCACCTGCCTGTGGAGAGGTGAGTCTGTGAGATGAAGAAGGGCTGGGAGCCTCCACACCGTGTGCTGCCTGCTCCCATCCCAGGTGTTCCTCAGGAACGCAAAGGGACCAGCCATGGGCTGGGGGGTGAGGGAAACACACACCCTGCCTCTGCTTGGCACGTGTGATGCCCAGGCCTGGCAGCAGCCCTCCAGCCTGGTGATGCCACTGCTGCTCCCAGGAAGGAGTAACAGCCCGGCTGCTGCCTTGGCAGAAAACAATGGATCTTTTTACTCATTAACCCCGCAAGGACATCGAAGGGCCGTGAGCAGATTATTAAGCAATCTCACACGGTTTCCTTGTGCCAAGCTGCCGAAGTCCATGCCTGCTGCGTGCTGCCCTCGCTGGGCAGGGATGCTCGGCTGTGCTCCAGCCCGGGGCTGCACTGACAGGGTGGGAATTCCCACTGCCAGAGGGGCTGGGCTGGGGTAAGGGCTGCGAGGGGCGAGGGGCAGGGTGCACTGCTCTGGCACCGAGCAGCATGGCTGGGTCAGTGCATGTCACAGCGATACTCTCACCTACTGCTTTTGGCGAACCCACAGAAGGCTGGAGGGGGACAGAGCTCCTGTTCCCCAGTCAGCATGAGAGCCCCTGCCCACCCTCGCGGCGGACACCAGCCCAGCCCTGGCAGTTCGCCTGCCCTGAAGCTCCTTCGCAACATGGCTCTGCAACCCCTGTATCCCGGCTCCATCCCCTCCCACACCCCTGAGCGCCTCCCGGTGACGCGCCCACCCTGCCCTGAGTCGGGTGGCGGGGACCGGCGCTGCCTGCCCGGCTCTCACCGCTGCCGTCCCTCCCCCGCCCC
>VXBX01007605.1:274463-287935 GCA_013400415.1 Scytalopus superciliaris
GGCTGCTCGGGCTCCCCGGCAGCGCCACAGGTGAGGAGGAGCGGCGTGGGGCTGCGATGTGCCCTGGCCTCTCCAGGAGAGGAGGGACGGGACCCACAGGGACCACGGGGCCTGTGCAGCCCACCTGGAGCAGCTGCAGGGCTGTGGGGAGGTGCGGGCTGGAAGGGGCTGTTAGCCCAGGGGGATAGGTGAGTATGGAGGGCCGGGAAAATTCCCCGTGGGGAGATTGGCGAGAGGGTGCGGATTCCCTCCGTGCCGTGGGGACCCATTGCTCAGTGCCGTGGTTATCCCGTACAGCTGTTCCTGCCTCTGTTGCTTTCTGTGTGGACATGCTCAGTTCGTGGAGGTGTAAAGCCATGTGTACCCAGTAATTGTTGTGCTCATCATGGTGTGTCTGTGTTAATTGTGTGCAGCCCAAGAGGCAGGGCAGGAGTTGGTGCTGCGCCCTGCTCTGTGGTGAGTGTGTTCTCCCAGACCCTGGAAGGTTTGCCCACCTCACAACGGAGGGTTTTGGTCCCACGTCCCTGTGTGGAGTCATGTCTTTGCACATCTAATAAAGTTCTGTCAAGCTTGCTGTCATCCCAACACCTGTTTCAAGGTTGATCCTTCCATATTACTCTTTAAATGCAACTTTCCTCCCCGACACACACCATGGCCCACTTGTAGCTGCTGAAGTACAACCACAAGAAAGTCCTTGACCTGTGTTTATGTGAAGAGCAGTGCTCAGGTGTTGCTGGTGAACACACGAATGTCTTACTGTGGTGTAAAATTTACCTTGAGCAATGATTGGGAACAACAGCTCTTGTCTTTCCACGGATCTTTTAATCCTCATTTCCCTAATACATGGAACGAAGAAGATGCACAGTTGGAAAAAAAAAAAAAGGTGCCTCTGCTGTATGAATGCTGTTAGCAACAGGGAGAGTTGTAGCTACGTTTTTCCCATCCAGCCACACAAGCAGAGTGCTCTCAGGTGGTGCTCTGAGACCTAAAAGCATTTCTAGTCCTCAGTTTGGAGCCAAGATGGATCTTGAACACTATTATGAATATTTGATGGATGATGGCCATTAGTTAACAGCTGGGAGTTGCAGAGAGTAGCTGAGCTGCAGAACAAAGAAACACTAGCTGAGAGATAGGCTTTTTTGGGGTATTTGGTTAGGGTGGGATACAGGTCTTAGGGATGTGAAGTGCCCATCTGGTTGTAATGGAGTGAAACATCCAGACGTTCTGGGGCTGAAATTGTCCCTGTTTGTGCTCGCTCTCTGCACAGTTTGGGGGTTCTGATGACAGGCAGGTTTTCATTCACAGCAGTTGAGCAGAGCTCAGCATCAAGAGATTTGTTGTTAGGAAGTTCCTGACTTTGGCTCTTCATGAGAGTGAATCAGGTCCCTCTGTGACAACATCAAACTGGGCAAGAGAATGTGTAGTTGCAAAGGTGAGGTGAAGAGTTTCTTTATAGAGCTAGTCAGCTGTTCCTGTAATACAAAAACTCTTGTTTCTTTTAGTTGCTGTTTTGGAGTACTTAATAGTTGATATATCATCAGCTTTTTCTAATGAATTACATGTGACTATTAGGTAATTATGTTTCTCAGCAGAGAGATGTTCACCAGGAAAGAAGTTACTGATTTATCTGTAACTTTCTTTCATCATGTAAACATAATTTAAATCATGCCACTCGTATTTGATATTTCCAGTCCCCTACATAATGCTGAAATGGATGATGAAGGTTTGGATTACTTATACAGTAGAAGAGAAGAGCAGTAGCCCAGGACTTTTTGAGTTGAATGCTACTTTGATCTATCAGAGGCTGCTGGACAGTGTAGTTTTTTTTCTTTTATTTGACTGAAATGTTACAGTAGAAGAAGTCAGGACAATGTAATTTACAGAGAGCAATAAAAAGATGGAAGCCCTTGATGGGGATTAGTGGTTTGTGCCTTTATTTGAAATGAAAAAAATTGTATTGATTTCCTCGTGATATTTTTCTCCTGTTTTCACAGGAGAATTAGTCTCAAAGAATGACAACAGCTGCTTCAGCAAGTGGATTCATTGTGCAAGAGGTCATTATTTACAGCTGCCAGCTTTATTGAGCTCTTCCTTACATTTCATCCCTATTTGTAAGTTTATAATTTATTGCAAAGTGATGAAAAGAGACACAGCTAAGGAACTAGGCTCTTCTAGCCAGGACCTGGGAGTTCTGTTCAGCTCCATTCTACCCCTGACTGGCTTTGTGATCTTGGAAAAATCAATAAATGTTGCTCCGTTCTGGAAAGTGAAGTGGACAAGCTGATGGAAAAGGGGATCTCTGTTACTAGATGATAGCCTGAGGGAAGCAGTTAAAAATAGGGGAAAACGTGTTGAAATTAGGAGATTTCCAGGGGGAATTTTGGAGAGCTCTAGGGAAGCTGTTAAAGTGGAGAAAACAAATACTAAGGATGCCAGAAAATACAGGCTTATGGGAAAGTCTTCACTTTCTAAACAGAGAAAACTTGTTTCTTGTTTTTAACATTGTCTCTCTGACCTCTGATCTCTTGCAGCCTTTTAGAAGTGGAAAAACAACTTAGGGTTGATGTTTTGTGTGTCATCAACTGAATTTGGGGCCATCATGAATATCACCAAGGGTGGGCTGGTGCTGTTTTCAGCTAATTCCAATTCGTCCTGCATGGAACTGTCGAAGAGGATTGCTGAGTAAGTACAGACTGCAGGGCAGCTTGGGGGGTTTGTTTTATTAATTCTGATTCCTCTGTTCAAGGAAAATTGCATGGGGAAACTGCCATGGTTTGCAGGAACATGGAGCGTGCTTATGTTGCACAGCATATTTCTACAGCTCAATAAGAAGGAGAATAACTTGTGTTGGAATTGTTCCGTGGCAGGCTGTGATTGGCTGCAGGATGTTATAAGAAACACGTGGGAAAATTAATGTTTGGATAGTGTTAAATAATCATGGCGGAAGTTTTTATCATTTTCCTACTCCTTGTGGTGGGATTTTCTTAGGCAGCTAAACAATTACATTTGTTTTGTCCTTCCTTTCCCCTTACTGAGTTCTACTCGTTTTCTGTTCCCGCAGGCGCTTGGGAGTTGAGATGGGGAAGGTTCAGGTTTATCAAGAACCAAACAGAGGTGAGCATTTGATTAACAAAGCTGGAAATGTACCTAACTCTGACGTGCATGTATTGGCTCTCCTTTTCTTAAGACTCTGTTGAATTTTGCTATTGCAAATATTACATATTTTTCTCCTTGGCAGAAACAAGAGTGCAAATTCAGGAGTCTGTGAGAGGAAAGGATGTATTTATCATCCAAACAGTTTCAAAGTGAGTAACTGTTTAAAGACCCTGTGCTTAGTATTTGACGTGGGCTGTCCATAGGAATGCTTCTGGTTTTAAGTTTAGTCACTGCTTATGTATGTGATACAGTGCAGTAAGCTTAGATGGACTGGATAGAGGCTTTTCTTTGTTTTTATTTGTCCTGTTTCTTTTTGTTTTTATATGTGGACAAAGTTGACTTTGGCATAAGCTGACTTATTTTAATTTTCAGTGAATATATCAATGAAATGTTCCCCTGGGTCCCTGCATTCTTTCCCTAAGTGCATTCTTTTCTTTATGTCGTTCTCTTTAATTATTTTCACTTTTCAGCTGCCCATCTCTAGCACCATCACAAAGTTCTAAATGTAGAAGCAATATTTCCTGGGCAGTGTGCCCCATGATGCACAAAACAACTTCTTTTATTTTAAGTGAACTTTACAAATGCTATTTTTTTTTTTTTTATGGCAACACCAATAGTAGATCTTAGTTGATGACCACTTCTTATCTGAAAACCTCTTCACTTAGGGCAGAGAATAGAAGCTAATTGTTAAGGATTTAGCCTGCTCTTGGCTTAACAAGAGAGGAATACATTTTAAAGTACAAAATATTTTTCTAAAAAGCATCTCTGTATGGAAAAATACACACGTTTTGTTTTGTGGACAGTAGTGGTATTTGGAATAAACTGCAGACTACTTTTTTGCAGCAACACTGTCCAACAAAAACTGCTGAATTGTTCCAAATAACCAAGTGAAAAAAGTGAAGAACTATAATTTTGGTGAAGAATTAAAATGCTGGGACCAGGGCTGGGAGCTCAGTGAAGTTTGCTCAGTCACCATACTTGGAACTACCCTGGCATGAAATTCCTGGAGTGGGTATAAATCCTGTGTTGAATACAGGCTTTTTGTGCACAAGGTACAGAACTAGATGTTTCTTGTTGCAGGGATGTGAATACTACGATCATGGAGCTCCTGATCATGGTGTATGCGTGTAAAACCTCCTGTGCCAAAAGCATTATTGGAGTGATTCCTTACTTCCCGTACAGCAAACAGTGCAAGATGAGGAAAAGGGGCTCCATTGTCTCTAAATTACTGGCCTCGATGATGTGCAAAGCTGGTAAGAGTGTGGGCTGTTCTGAAATAATCAGGGCAAGGGGGGCTCCTGCTGTCAGCTTCCAGGTTTGGAGAGGTCTGTGCACAAACTGGGACTCTGTTTAAAAATAACTACCAATTTTTTCATGTTTAAAACCCACATTAAAAGGAGAATGTAATTAGAAATGTTTCTGAAGGATGAGTTCATAAAAAACCCCAACTTGAAACAACCATTTTGCATTAAGTCCTACTGACCTGACAAAATGAGTCTGCTGGGCTCAGCTGCTTTGGGTCATGGTATCCATCTCTTAATACCATTCTTCATGTTTCTAACATGCCTTGTCATCTGTAGCCTGTTTTTTACCTGTTGCATAAATGCACTTTGTCCTTTACATTTGAGATGATGTGGGAGAATGAAATTACTCATTTTTACAGCCTTCAGTGCACTTTCTGCTCCTTTCCTTTTGCTCCCATCCCAGGGAAAAAACAGTTCAGGCAAACACAGTGAGTGTGATCTGGTTTCTTATTTTGAGAGAAGTGGCTTTTAATGTTTCGGAGTTGGGCCCGTTTTTCAGGAGTTCAGGACTATGATGAGTGTGCTGGCGTCTTGCTGTGTGACAGCACAAAGCAGTGCTTCCATTTTGTCCCATGGAAAAGGATCCTGCCTGCCTCAGTGTGGCACTACTGAGTCACTTATGTGGAGTGTTCCGTGGTTCTTTTAAGAAAACACTGTAGAAATCTCAAAACATGTTAATGCCAGTGTGCTCAAGAGGGTCATAGTTAATTTGTTACCTGCTTTCACTGAGTGTAATGTTGTCATGCAGCTTGGAGATTTTCTGGACAAAAATTCAGTGAAACTTAGTAAAATAGTGTGTCTGTTCTCTCTTCCTTTTCTTGATGTGCTTCTCTCTATGTCTTGTTCCTGTTTTGTTTTTTTAAGGACTAACTCATCTCATTACCATGGACCTGCACCAGAAGGAAATTCAGGGCTTCTTCAATATTCCAGTTGATAACTTGAGAGCATCCCCATTTTTGCTACAGTACATCCAAGAAGAGGTGAGGAAGGCCTGCTATTACAGTTGGGTTTTTTTTAATTAATTTTTTTGCTGTGTCTCAAGGCATCTGAAACAAATTCCTCTGAAAAGATTAACTCTTCAGACCGAATTTTAAGGGGAAGGGATCATGTTGGGGCAGGGAATGGTGTTGGGCCAGTTGATTCTTTTCTTCCCCACATGCTTAACTTCTACTTTCATGGAGAGCTGGTGTTTCCTTACCCGTGCAGTGATGCTGCTCTATCATATTAGACATATTTCCCTAATATTGAAAGCAAATTAGGATTTCTGTGTTCTTGATGTCCTCTTCCTTTCCAGTTTCCTTGACGTTTATGGGATGTGCTGCTTGTGAGGGTGCAGTTTATGTCTCATGATAAAAGCCACTTTGGAGACTGTAGGCTATGAGAGAGCTTATTGATCATGCTCTGAAAGGAAGACCAGATGATTTCTTGTGGGGAAATCTTCACCCACTGTTTGTTCAACATGTCTTGACTTGAGGAGCTTAACTTGGGGCGTTCTGTGCTTCCATTTCTCCATCTTATTTTTATAAGTGCTTTGAGAAGGGCTACTGGTAGATTCATTTATATACAAATTGTGCAAATGATAATTGTAGGTATAAGATACACGTTAAGCCTCTGACTAATTATAATTTTGAATAAAGCAAATGCTTTCTTCCTGGTGAGAGCAAAGCAAAGCTCACTCTTACTTTTGAATCTAAGCTGTTTCTTTTTATAGAGATATGAATGCCTCAATTAAAACAAAACAAAACACACCCCACCCCTTTAAGAAAACCCAAACCCAAGCCTACATGATTTTGTTATGACAGTGTTAAAATCTCTTTGGGGAATCAGTTACCATTTTAATCTCTCATTATTTCATTTGGTAATAGAGTCAAAGAGGATGGCAGAAAAAAACTCCAGGCTCTGGCTTTGCCACAGTCATTCATCTTGCATTCCAGGAGAGAAGTATTGCACATTGTAAGCACCTCCTAAGTTAGAAAAAGTGAGAAACCAAATATGCAGACACAAGACAGGTTGTGCCTTTATATGTTGCTTGAATGTGTGGTTTATGGCCAGTAGCAGGTTCTGGCTTGGTCTTGAAGCACATTTTGATTCATGACCTTTTAATGGCTTACAAAGAACTGTTGCAGCTTTGGGTCTGGCACTGCTGTGCAGTCTAACAAGTGAACATTTATAGGGATTTGTAGTATGTGTAGGGAAGATACTTTTGGTTCTTTATTTCTTCATTCCTCTGCTCGTCTATGAGGGGACTTGTTAAAACCAGAGTTGACTGAATGGATCTGATCACTTGGGATTATATTGGCAAGTACCTGCACCAGCCAGGACGTTTATAGTATCTTAAAACTTTGATCCAGTGCTACTCAGGAGGAATTTAGTATTCATCTCAAGTTCCTGGTGGACCCAGCTTGCTGGATATCCTCCGTTGAGAATGCCAGAGCTTTCCACGCAGTTGGAGTTGTGATGGGGATGCACTGAGTAGCATGAAATGGAGTCCAGCTTGGTAGGAGGGGTGGCCATTTAGAAAGCATTTAACTGAAAGCTGAGAGGACAAGGGCTTGTAGTTGTTCCCTGTTGGGAATTTATGCATAGGTGTGAAGAGAATTACTCAGTGATCTGGGATGAAGACAGTCCAATCAGTGAAATTCATGATATGAAAACAACTTAGTGGTTTTCTTCTGTACTGCTTAGCAAATGTTGGATACTTGGTGCCTGCTCTTTCCTTTGTGTACATGTTAATCCCAGAGTGATGCAGCTCTTTGTTACAAGGAGTTGTTGATACCTCACTGTCTTGTGGATGACATTTCTGGCTTTCTGACTTCATTTCTGAAGAGCTGAGAACAAATTTGGTAATTTGGCAGGGGAAAAATGAGGCAATGGTGTCTGAACAAGATCAAAGCCTTTATTATGTCAAGTGACAGGCCCTGCCTTGTCCATACCTTCCGTCATGTTAATCTTTGTAGCCTCTTGTATAACTAAGTGTTTGTAAAGGACAGAACATGCTGAATTCCCAGTATTATAGGTGGAGTTAGTAACATTGTGGATTATTAATGTTGCCTGACAACATACTCAGAAAAGTTCTTGTTTTCAGTTGATTAGGTCCTTGCCCAAATTTTTTTCTTTCCAGTGCTCATTTCAGGGAGAGCTTTTGGAAATACTCAGCCAGTGCAGTTTGTATGTTTGAGGAAAAGATTGTGGAAAAACTTGCCTTGCCTGTGTTTGCAGAAAACTCACTTGTTTCTATGCTCTGGAATGGGTATTTGACATCTGACAGCAAGGTGGTGAGCAGCATGCCCAGGGTGTCATCCCCCCAGATTTGTGAAATTACATCTGTAACAAAGCAAAACAAAAAATTTTGCAGGTCTCTTAGCACTGGGATTCTGGGGACTGGGCCTGCCCTGTGAGACTTTGCTTGGCTGAGGACTGTGGCTGTGGCAATGGATAGGAGGCCAGCCAGGTTCTCTTTAAGCTGTGTTCCATGGAGATGGATCATCCCAGGGCAGCACAGGGAAGGAAACTACTGAGTTTGCAAGGAGTGGGGCAAGATGAGATACTGGAGGAAGCGTAGGTAGCTGTTGAAAAGGAGGACTGGATTTGTAAAGGCAGGGTGAGTCTGATATGGAGTCACTGCAGGAAGAATGGAGGTGAGGATAAGAAACTTCTGAGAGATGGCTAAAAAGCTGGTTAAATGGAGAGCAGGAGTCTAGAATGAGAAACCAGTGTGAGAATGGGGCAGGGGGAGCAAATTCAGGAGTAGACTGTGCTTGTGAAGCCTGACCAAAGCCCCCATCAAACCTCAAAAGGAAACCCAGACTTTGTGGCCTTACCTCTCTGGTGCTGGTGGTGTTTGCAGCAGCATCTCCCTGTGCTGGCCAGTGTGGAAGACAGTCTGCAGCACTGTGAGACTGTGACTTCAGGACAGTGCAGTGAACATGGAACTTGTATCCCTTCTGATGGTCCATGGAAAGAGTCAGTGTTCTGTGATGGAGAGGTGTGGCTTTTCTGGGTGTACTCTGTAAAGCAATAGAAAATGGGTGAAATGCTGTTTTCAGGCGATTAAAGGCAATTGAACAGGAAACTTTAATTCTGATGGTTTCCTGTTTCTTTCAACACTTGCCTGTCTAGCCCTGATGTTCTAAAGCAGTTACTTTTCTGTAATCTGTGTTATGACATGGGGTTTACGAAAGGTACAGTTTTAAGTTAATTACCTGAGTTTTCTACATACCTGTTTTTACTGAGCTGTCAACTCTGATCATGTACCATGGATTCCTGAGGTTGCTTCCTTAGGTAAAAATGTTCGATGCTTAAAATTCTTCTGGCAAAATAAAGTTTTCTGATTCTTACTGAGTTTAAATCTGTCTAAAGATATGAAGTGGACATTGCTATCTGTTATTTGCTACAGATACCAGACTACAGGAATGCTGTAATTGTGGCCAAATCTCCTGCGTCTGCAAAGAGGTGGGTAAGATCTGCTCTCTTGCGTTAGAGCAGGAAGTCTCTGTCGGGATTTTGTTCTTAGGATCAAGGGAAGGACAGATAGCCAATAATCAGAAGATGCAGCCTTCAAACCCCTCCCAATTCTGCCTTGTCAGCTGTGTGGCTTTTTGCATTATTGCTGTAATCATAATAAATCTAAAGAGAGTTAAAAAAACCCCAAAGGATGAGGTAAATCAATGCAGTGCTTGTGATAAAGAAGGTTTTTTATCATGTTATGTTTGTGTGCATTTACATTATAAATTTCCTGCTGTAAATGAAGAAAAATGGCTGGACGTGTAATGCCATTAATCCAAAGGAATTGCTTAATGTAACTATAAGAACATAGTCAATCAGACCCTAAATACAGGTGGTGGAACAGGATTTGATGTTTGAGAAGATTTTGGTGGTGATGTCCTTGTGGTTGAATGACTGTTCTTAATCCATGAAGCTTTTTGGTTGACTGTTCCTAAACTCTTTGGAATTACACTGCTGTCAGCAGGTGCTGCAAGAGCTGGGCAGTGGTTTAAGAGATGATGTATTTGCTGTGGTGACAAACGAAGAGTTGGTTGAAGAGTTATTTAGACTTTCTTGCCAAGGACTTTGTGATACTTTGTGGTTTTTTGTAATTTTATGTAGCAAATCAACTTGTGTCATCTTTGTTCTCTAGCAGTACTTTTTGTGATTTCTTTCGTTTTGGCCAGTTATTTTGCCTTTGTTTCTTTCCCATTTCTTTTCTGTGGTGTCAGTGTTGCCAGTTGGGTGTAGACAGGTGTTTGTTGAAGCATTTTAATCCTTACCCAGTAATTGTCAATGCCAATAAACAGTCTGTTAAAACTGACCAGAGAGATGAGTTGCACACAGAAGGATTTGGGAGGACAGGTTCCCAGAGCTGTATTAAGCTTCTTCACGTGTACCTGTGAGCTTTTAAGGGCAGTATTTGAGGACATACATTGTACTGGGGAAAGGTTGATTGGATGTTTCAACCTAATCCAGGCTGAAAATAAGCCAGGAAAATACTTCTGATGGGTGTCTGCTTGTGAAAGAGAACCTTTGCTTGGTGAAGTTCAGAATGTTCCTGTGGTTTCTGAGCTCACTGGAAAATTAATAAATCATTTTACTCTTACTTTGAACTTTATTCAGTTTAATATCGTATTTTAAAATAATTATTATGGTTTTATTGATAGGGTTATGCCTGCTAAGTCATAACTCCTAATGTTTGGAATAATAATTAGCTGTAATTAACTACTTGCAAGAATATTGTAACCGTATAATAACCACAGGGTGGAAGATTCTTCACTTTTAATTAGCCGAGTATCGTGATGGACAAATTATTCTCTGGATTTTGGATTGCTTGGATAGTGAAACAAGGCTTGAGGATAGAACAGGTGATTCAGGCACAGGTCTGAGGTGCTGATGTTAGAGCAGAGTGACTTACTTTGGGTGTGCTAGGCTCACTTGGACCAGAGGAGATGAGATGGGTGGCTTAGGCAGGATCTTGAACCCTTGGGTGTGCAAAGTAAGGTGGGATAGAGGTGCTAATTCACTCTTGCTGCTTCCAGTATCTGGGATACAGGCACTGCCTGTGAAATTCCTATTTTCCTGGCTCTCTGCTTTCCCCATTCCCCCATCTAACCTCACACTCTCTTACAGAAATTTCTAATTTTAGTCAAAGAAATACTGCACTGTGAAGGAACTTTATGTCAGCTAATAATAAAATCCAGGCTGTTCAACTTGAGGTGTGGTTTGTCAGGCAGAATGATCATCTGGATCCCCTTTCCCTCAGGGTCTCAGGTTGTGTCAGCAGGTCAGGGATATTGTCCTCATTTAATGCTAAAAATAAACAGGTTAACACTTTTTTTTTTTATATGAATATATATTTTTTCTATTAAATGTAGACAAGCCAGGCATCAAGACTATTCTTGATTGCTGTTAGATGAGACCTGCTTAAGAGTGGGATCCTAAGGATACTGAAGGCTGGGGAGTGGTATTTGGCTGTTGGGCAAAGCAGAAGGGAGTAGTCAGAATTCTGTGACTTGCAGCATTTATCCTGTTGCTTCAAGGCCCATATGGGCACTTTCGGGGTTATTCTGACTCACAAACCTGGTGAAATCAAGATATTAGGGAGCAAGTGGTTCCTTCCATGTGTTCTAAAATGTTAGAACCATTTCATTTTCCTCTGAAACATTAGACTGGAAAATAGATTAGGCTTGTATCTGTGCTGATTGTTTTAAATTTAACATATTCCTGGGGTTTTTTTCCAACCCTTTCCCTGCAGGGCACAGTCGTTTGCTGAGCGCCTGCGGTTGGGAATCGCTGTGATCCACGGGGAAGCTCAGGATGCTGAGTCTGACATGGTGGATGGTCGGCACTCCCCTCCCACGGCCAAATACGTGGCTGCTATCCACCCCAGTCTGGAGATCCCCAGTAAGTAAGTGTGTGTGGGAAAGTGTTACCTTGTTTTTGGGGGGAATGAGGCTGGCAGTGATGGACCATCCAAAAGGAATGGTTCTTCATGGAGAAGGATGATTTTTTTTTTTCTTAGTAGAAGGGGTAAAAGATTCGTTCTTACTGATCATTGTCTTTTGGTGCTCTCTGTGAAGTTGTACCCTCATCATTGCAAGGAGCCAGAAGGCAGACCTTGCAGAGAGGTCTTTCTTTTTTTACCATTTACTTTTCCTGTTGGGATTTTTCTGGGACACGGAACTAATAAGCCGAGCTGGCACTGGTTTTGTGTGCAGCTCTGTAATGTCAGGGGCCTTGCCAGAGAGACCCTGCTGAATGTGGATGTGACCTACAGCTGCACCAGCAAAATTGCAGTGCATGAACCCAGCTCGGGTGTCAGTGGGATCGAATTGGTGGTGTGTGCCAGCCATTCTTTCTGTGCTGAAATTACTGGTTAAAAATTTGGGTGTAAATGAATTGTAGTTAGTATTTTAACTAAGCTGGAAAAAAATGATTTATGTATTGAAATCCTACTGGTTTTCCCAGTAGTGCTGTTGAAATAGTTGTTTATCCATGTCTCTCTCTAACAGTGCTGACCCAGTAGACATTTCCATCATTAAAGTAAATTGCATAAACTTTTCTTTCTCCTTGCTACCCCTCTAAAACCATTTGCCATTAATCAGTGCTGATTCCCAAGGAAAAGCCACCCATCACAGTTGTTGGAGATGTGGGAGGAAGAATAGCAATCATCGTGGTAAGTAACCCCTTCTCAGAACTTACATCATACTTGTTAAAGTTGGAGAAATCAAGTAAAACATTCTGTATCACCCACTAAGCTTGGGTTGCTGGTGGACTTTTGGTATCATGGGGCAGGGTTGAGCACACTGTGAAGGGACCCATGCTGAAAAGAAGCTGAAGATGAAGGGTTTCAGGTGCACATCAGAGAAGGGGAAAATCACTGTGTTTCTGTTCATGAGTTTAGAAATGCCAGTGAAGCTGAGATGATGGACATGGATCTGTAGGAGCAAGTCCAGAGGAGGCCACCACGGTTTCTCTAAAGCAGAGTGTAATCTCTGGGCTTATCATAAAAAAAATGGCAATTTTCTGATGAGTTTGGGTTTTGCTGTGCTTGATGAAGCTGTGCTGTCAGGGGGATGTGCTGTGTTGATCTCTGTGGGGACGTGGTGACCCGGTGGTGTTTTGGCAGGATGACATCATCGATGACGTGGACAGCTTCCTCGCTGCAGCAGAGACCCTCAAGGAGAGGGGGGCTTACAAGATCTTTGTCATGGCCACCCACGGCCTCTTGTCTTCAGATGCTCCCCGGCTGATCGAGGAGTCTGCCATCGATGAAGTAAGTGTGGATTCTGAATTCTTATCAGACAATTTGGGCTTTTTAAAAGAAGCATCTACGTGTCCTTAAACCATAGCAGGAGAAGGAAACGTGGGAAGTGGTGAGATTCTGGACTGCCAGTATCAGCAGAGCTTTCCCATCAGCTTGGAGGATATTTTTGTACCTTCCTCAGGACCTGCATGGCAGACTGAGTGAAAGGAGGGAAGGATGGTACCATTAGTATCCATGGATATGTGCAGTCTGTGGCAACTGTGTGGCTCTTCCTAAGCTTTTGACCCTGACAATGAAGTAAAATCTTGTGTTACCAGCAATGGTGGCTTGGTAGCATCTGTGAAACTCCCTCTCACACTGCCAGTATGGAAGGTGGAAAACATAACAGAGCTATGTCTTTCTGACCATTTTTTTCTTCCCGTAGGTGGTTGTTACAAACACAATTCCACATGAAATACAGAAACTCCAGTGCCCTAAAATCAAGACTGTGGATATCAGCATGATCCTCTCGGAAGCCATTCGCAGGATCCACAATGGGGAGTCCATGTCATACCTTTTCAGGAATATAGGACTGGATGATTAATTCTTCTTACTCTCAAAAAACACCCCGGGCCAAACTGGAAGCGAACAGAGAACGAGCTGTGAAGCATCGTGCTTACCTTAATTTTCCATTGAGCCACTTTTTGTTTTCTCTTGGTTTAAGTATCAAGGTAGAACAGTTTTTAAGAGCTTTTTTTTTTTTTTTCTTTGCAGGG
>VXBX01007605.1:287999-352239 GCA_013400415.1 Scytalopus superciliaris
TTTTTTTTTTTTTTTGGGGGGGGGGGGGGGGGGTAATAAACATTTTACAAAAAGCTGTTCTAGTTGCTTTTAGGTTAGTTGCACTATACATGATGGAAAAATCCCACAAAACACTTGAGGCAAGAATTTTGGCTTCTAAATTAAGCATTCCTTCTCCAAAGCTGCTTGCTACAAGTGCTTTAAATTATAACAAAATAAAGTGACTGTATAATATTTGCATTTTAAAAGCCAAAAAGGTCGTACTGTTGTATGCAGTTCAGTGATTTTGTAGGAGTGCTTTTATAGAAAAGCATATGGAATATGCACCTGTATTTATTTTCTGCGACAAAGAATAAAGACTTGTTTTGTGTGAGCTTTCTAAAAATATTCGTGTGCTGGTCCCTCCTCTTCCAAATTGTCCCCTTAAATATGGGCAGGTGTTAATGGCTGGAATGTCAGGGAGCAACAGGGACTTAGGGACTGGCACAGGTTGCCTAGAAAAGCTGTGGCTGCCCCATCCCTGGAAGTGTCCAAGGCCAGGTTGGACAGGGCTTGGAGCACCCTGGGCTGGTGGAAGGTGTCCCTGCCCATGGCAGGGGGTGGCCCTGGATGGGCTTTAAAGTCCCTCCCAACCCAAACTGTTCTGTGATTCTTGGGGATATTGTGGGGGGTGGAAGTTCAAGCTGGTAAAATCCACATGAGCTCATCACAGGTAAACTGGGGTGTTTTTTTTTGAAGTTTCTTGCCTGGTTTGAATGTGTAGATGAGCTAAAAAGGACTCTGCAGTGCAGAGCTGAACTTGTTGAGGTTTGTTTTCCCAACCATCCTTGGGCAGGTGTGGGTGGAATGGCTGGACAGCTTCCAGAAGGCTCCCAGTCTCAGAGACTTGAAGTTCCTCACCTGTTGCAGTGAAAACAGTGGTGGAGTTGGTAAGCATTTAGAGGTTGTTTGGTTTAATCCTTCTATCACGTCCTACAAATGGGTATAAAACTTGTGGCACGTTCAGAAGTGAAAATTAACCTTTGTTGACACCAATTCTCAGCTTGAGACACACTTCAGAGGGCTTTGGAGGGTTCATTGGCTTCTAAGGATAAAAGCAGGTGGTTTTCCTTAGTGTTAATGGGTACACCAGGCTGATGTATTTACACTTGTCAGTACTTTGGATGTGTTAATGCAGGTCAAATTCCAGCGGGGCGGTGAGGAGGAAGGTCGGTTCCTCTCCCGGGTGTGCAGGGCGGCTCCTTCAAAGGGAGGAGGAACGCTGACCTGACTCCCTGATGGGCATATTAGTTGCACCGTGTTTATTTTATTAGCGAGGCCTTGTGGAAGCGTGCTGCCACTTGGGAATGAGCCAGCCAAGCCTCCAGCGTGGCAGACTGATGGCTAAATACCCAAAAATGTGGAATTCAGGGGTGGCTTCCTGTTTCTATTTTGTGTTGGCCTTTAGAGGAATAGCTGTGTTTTCCTCTCTCAACAACTACCTGAAAGGAGGTCGCAGCCAGTTGTTGGTCTCTTCTCCCAGGTAACAAGGGACAGCACAAGAAATGGCCTCAAGTTGCACCAGGAGAGGTTTTGGTTGGATATTAGGAAAAATTTCTTCATGGAAAGGGTTGCCCAGCCCTGGCACAGGCTGCCCAGGGTAGTGGAGGATTAACCATTCCCAGGGGGATTTAAAAGCTGTGTAGATGTGGCACCTGGGGACATGGTTTAGTGGTGTCTGGGTTAATGGCTGGACTTGGAGGTCTTTTCCAACCGAAATGATTCCAGGATTTATGATCCCTTCTATGAGGGCTCCTGGTCAGCCCTTGCTGTGCTGAGGCTGCACCTCAGGCATTCACCCATCTCCTGTGTTCGATTGTTCCTTTAACACGTGGAAAACCCCCAGCCTTGCCTCCTGTCATGCAGTGCAATTACGGTGTCCATGAGGCCTCAAGAATTTGGGAACAAATTGCATCCATGGGGCTGGATTGCTGGTCCTTTGGCTTTTCGTGGTATTGGAGTGGTGGAATGTGACATCCCCCGGACGTTTTTCATACCTGCTCGTTTCTGAGGCACCAAAATCAAGATGTTTCAGCTCCCTGGGGCAGGAGGCAGGGGAGGCCAGGCTGCCCACCCAGGAGCCTTTGGAAGTGCAGTTCCTGCTGCCAGGTTGTTTAATGATAAATGCCCTCAAGCTGCTAACAAGTTACTGATTGAGTGACTGTCCGTGTGAGGCTGAGGATGAAGAAGGAGGCAGAGGGAGGATGGAGGGCAATTCCACTGCTGGAGCTGTTACCCCCTCACAGCAGTTCAGTGTTGCTGACCTTGTTGTTGTAGTGGCTTATTT
Organism: Scytalopus superciliaris; assembly: GCA_013400415.1. Taxonomy (NCBI): domain Eukaryota; kingdom Metazoa; phylum Chordata; class Aves; order Passeriformes; family Rhinocryptidae; genus Scytalopus; species Scytalopus superciliaris. The sequence continues at coordinate 290,305 of VXBX01007605.1, forward strand.
TTCCTTAAATGTTGGCGTGGGAATATGGGTAAGTGCCTTTTCTTCCTTTCTGCTTTCTTGTTTGAATAGTTTTGGGTTTTTTTCAGGGCTGGCTTTTCTGTGAAAGCCTGTTATTTTCTTGTAGTTTTCACTTGTGTGTTTTGTGTGTTGTGCTGTGGGGAGACGCTGGGAGAGCTGGGGATGTTCACCTGGAGAAGAGAAGGCTCTGGGGAGACCTGAGAGCCCCTTCCAGTGCCTTAAGGGATTGAGGAGAGCTGGAGAGGGACTTGGAACAAGGGGAAATGGCTTCCCACTGCCAGAGGGCAGGGGTGCATGGGAAATTCTTCCCTGTGAGGGTGGGGAGGCCCTGGCATGGCTGCCCAGGGAGGCTGTGGCTGCTCCATCCCTGGAAGCATCCAAGGTCAGGTTGGATGGGGCTTGGAGCAACCTGGGCTAGTGGAAGGTGTCCCTGCCCATGGCAGTGAGTTGGAATGAGATGTTGTTGAAGGTCCTTTCCAACCCAAACTGTTCTGGGATTCTGTGATTGGCTGTTTTGTACAAACCCTCTGTCCCTTTCACCCCCTATAGCAAGGCTCCATTAACCTGGGAACAAGATGGAATCAGCCATGGCACAAACCTCTGTGTGCTGCCTGTGAGCAGCTCTGCCCCTTGTCTGTTAGAGGGTGTTGAGCCAGATGCCCTGATAACAGAAACAACCCTCAGCTGCAGCAGTTTCAAAGGCTCTCCAAACCCATTTCTCCTGCCTTGCAGAAAAATCCTGGCCAAAGCTGGGCCCTATTAGCCAACCTGTCTGCTCGAGGTGGCATTAGGACAGGCACATCCTCTGTGCTTCCCCCTCTCCGGGTGCTTCCTTTGCTATTCATGGCTCCGAGTTCCCGGGGTGCGGCCACAGTTTGGTGTAATTAAGTTGGAGTTGCAGAGCTCCCATTAATTATCGAGTCTCCTGTCTTTTGTCTTCTTGTCTGGGAGGCTCGGGTCTTGGTGTCATGTCTGGGTTTCCAGGGAAAGGGTGCTCTGTGCTGATCTTTCCTCCTCCCAGTCTTCCTGCAGGGTGAACAGGAACACGGTCAGTGGCTATTTCCTTGCTGGCAGGGACATGGCTTGGTGGCCAGTAAGTAGAGATCTCTGTCCCTCTTGTGGCACCCTGGGCACGGGGACATCCTGCACCACTGTCCCTCTCACCAATTCCCCTCCCAGCTTTCCCCACTGCCCACACTTTCCCCCACCCTGTCCACCTCCTCCCTCCAGGATTTGTGTCCTTGGAGCTGCATTTCCCTTCTCATTGCACAAAGGATGCTGGAGCCCACTTGCCTTGTTGGGCCTCCTTGGTTTCTCTAAGCTTGGAGAGGGATCCTTGGGGTCAAACATCCCTCTCCACCATCCCTGCGTGCTCCCGGTGACTCCAAAATATCATGGGTGTCCCAAGTTTTGTTTTTCCTTCTTATTTTGGTACAATCTTGACAAACTGGCTGTAGGTCCTTCCCATGTGTGGCACCGTCTCCTTGCACAGGGCCACCTCCAGGCAGAGTGAGTGGCCACTGTGGCAAATCCAGCGACGTGTGGCTTCTCATCCTCCTGGAGACAAGAAAATCCACCCCAGACCCAGCAGGGATGTCCAGATGAGCTGGATAATGGGAGTGCTGGTTCCTAGGAACTCACAGCTACCTGAATTTTACCTATTAAGGGTTTTTTTTTTTTTGCAAAAAAAGGAATTCCCACATGGGAGCTCTTTGGCCACAGAACTGACAGGGCAGTCTGTGCCCTGTTGCTCCCGTTCAGACATTATTTTTTCCGCCTCCTCTTCCCGAGTTATCCCCTCGGGGCTGTGCTGGTGGGGAAGACCCAAAGCTGGATCTGGTGGGGATCCAGCGCTTGGGCAGCCCCTGAGGGCACCTGCAGCCCCTGCTCTGCTCCCACAGATTGGTGCCTCCCTCTTTGCCAGCAGCGAGGGCTCCGGGCTCTTCCTCGGCCTGGCCGGCACCGGCGCCGCCGGCGGAATCGCTGTCGCCGGCTTAGAGTGGAATGTAAGAAACCTGTCGTGTCATTAAGGAAATGAGTTTGTCACAGCAGATGGCCCATTTCACAGCACTGTCTAGAAGGGTTTGGGAAGAGCCACGGAGGGGGTAATTAACACAACCCTCTTGGCTCAGCTTCTCAGTGTACGGTGAGTCTGGAGTCAGCTCAGCTCCACGTGCTCAGGGAAAAGGACATTTGGGATCCAATTTCCTAATACAGGCCCTACAGACCCTGTCAGGGTGATGACTGAATAGGTCACCCATTCCCTGCTTCCCTGCGTGTTATATCCAAAGCCCTTGAGCTCTGCAGCAAAACAAAATGGCATTTGAATTGTGTGGTGCTAAAGGAGTTGATGGGTATTTTCTGGTCAGGAGTTAAAGGGCTGAGGGGAGTGGGGTGCTGGGGGGTCTCCACCATGACCCCATGCCTGCAGTCTGAAGCCATTTGGGGGTGTAAATGTGCCCTCAAGGGTGAGCCAGGGCTGGGTCAGGAACAGGGACAAGGTTTAGGACTGCCTAACTGCCGAGCTGGAGCAGAATCCATGTTTTTTTCTAGCTGTGCCATGTTCCTCCTTCCCAACAGGCAACTTATGCTCTCCTGGCACTCGCCTGGGTGTTCGTGCCAGTCTACATCTCATCTGGGGTATGTACAGCTGCCCTGAGCCTGCTGTGGGAGCCTGGCCCTGGACAGCTCCCCTGCTCCCAGGAGGGCTGGCACACTGTGCTGTGGGACTCCTGAGTCCTGCTCTGGGAATACCAGAGTCCCCGTGCCCCATCCCTGCAGGATGGGCCCTGGACAGGGCAGTGATCTCTCTCTCTCCCCCCTGGCAGATTGTCACGATGCCCGAGTACCTCCAGCGGAGGTTTGGAGGGGGGAGGATCCGGATGTACCTCTCCAGCCTGTCGCTCCTGCTCTCCATCTTCACCAAAATCTCAGTGAGTAGCTCCCCCTTACCTTTGTCGCAAATCCACAACTGATTAAGCTGCCAAAAGGTTATTTTTACGCTCAAACCTTGTGTAGCCAAATCAGGGGAGAGCAGCTGCTGCAGGATGCTCCAGAAGGGAGTGGGACAGAGTGGGAATCTGTGGGCAGGTGCTGTCTGTGACACCCCACGGGTTCATAGGTAGGTCCAGCAGTGATGTCCGCTCAGACAGGACATGTCAGGACTCCCAAACCTGCCTTGTAGCAGAGGCTGTGGGTGAAATGTGCTCCGGGGTTGGGCTGCACGGGCTGGGTTTGTCTCCATTCTCTGGCAGTGATGCTTTCCAGCATCCTCGAGAGACCCAGCAGAGCCAGGGACTGCATTGGGAATGCATTCATTGCTTTAGGGAGCGTGGGTGGGTTTTCTGAGGAGAGGAAGCCTTGCTGCAGCTGTAAGATATTCAAGCCTGTACAGATAGTGCCCGATTTCCAGGCACTTTTCCACAGGGATGTTCTCCCCTCATTTTGACCTCGTTCACAACTCCCTGTGTGCAGCCTCCGCTCACGCTGGTAACCATGGGAAGAGTTTAACCGAGGTAAAACAGCTAAAAGAGCCTGTGATACCAGGTCTAGGGCAGGCAGGAGAGAGCCGGGCACAGACAGCCCTGGGGGGCTGGAGACAGAGAGACAGAGATCAAGAGCAAACAGCTCGGAAAATCTGGAGAGAAAACCTGCCGGAGGGAGCAATCCTGCTCTGACGGAGCAGGTGGATCCGACCCGGGCTCTGCTGGGGCTGAAACAAAAGTGCTTTTGCAGGTGTCTGGCTGCGAGAGAAGTGCTTTTGCATGAGGCTGGCTGCGAGCAGGGGCTGCCTGAGGCAGGAGGGGCACTGCTGGTGTGTGTCTCCCCACGTCGAGGCGCTCAGCGCCTGCCTCTGCACTTGGCAGCTCCATCAGCCTGGCTGGATGCAGCTTCTCTCCCTGCACGGCGTTTCTGCAGCCCCGGGCTGAGCTGTGGGGGGATCCTCTGGGTGTCCCTCCGAGGCATGCGGGGGCTGGAGCAGCCCACGAACAGGAGCTCGCTGTGCACATCCAGCAGCACTCCATGCAAAGGGAGGGGCTGTGTCCGCATGGAACAGAGCCCGGCGCTGCTGAGGGGATGTCCCCGGCTCCAGGACACCCCCTCTCCTTCCCAAGCTGCTCTCTGACCTCGGCCAAGGCACTGTGCTTTAGCAGGCAGGTTTGGGGGGGAACAGCCCTTCCCGTTTACAGACTGGCAGAGGTGACACTGGTGACTCTGTTGGTGCAGCTGCCACTTGGTTTCCCCCCCACAAAACCATGCCCTGTCCTGCTGAAGGGAATTCTTCCCATAAAACTGATATTCTTTATCTCCTAATCACATATGCTGTCGAAAATCCTACAGCATTATTCCTGAAATCATCTTGGTGGCCCCTGGAGCACCAGCTCAGTTTGCAGGTCTGGGGCAGTGACCCTCTGAGTGTTCCCTTATTGCACTTACGTCCAAAGAAACTATTGCCACTCATTCCCCTCCTGCGTCACTTCTCTCCTCCCAAAAGAGACGCAGGAGGAGCTTGGGGGAGATATTGGAGCACATTTGTCTGTGGTGCTGTTCCCTGATTCTGTGATCTGCAGGGAATCTCTGGGATTCACACACATCCCCACTGCTGTTTAAAAGGAAAGGCTGGAAGCTGGGATAGGATTTCTGCTGGAGCAGTTTGTTCTTGCTGGTCTGAAGAAGAGGTCACTGGTAGCCTGAGGCTGTCTCTTTCCAGACGATCACCCACGTCCCCTCCTCCCTTACCAGATGGTGCCCTACCATGCCATGGGGCTGTGCTTGGTCCCTTTGTTTTCCAGTGGCCTTGCCCAGGGGGACGGATGTCATACAAACTCATTCTTAGCTTGGTTGTGGTGTCACTCCTTGCCCAACACCACATGGCCCTGTAGATGATCCCCGTGCAGTGCCTGCTCCAGTGGGAACCTCTGCGGTTCCCTGGGCCCTTCCCAGCACAACCTTGTGTTTGGAGCCCCGTGGACACTCCCAAACTCCTCTTCCTGAGCCTTTCCTCAGCCAGTGCTGTAGTTTGCTCGGTCTGCTGAGCTTTCTCTGATCTCTGAGTCAGGCAGGATGCAACAGAAGAGGAATCAGCCTAATAAGGGGATTATCTTGGCATCTGGCTCCATTCACAGCAAATCCCACAGACAATGGCTGTTTCCAGCAGTGGGCTGGGATGAATGTCTGCAGGCACACGGGCGTTGCCAAACTGGCCCAGTGTCCCCATGTCCCTGTCCCCTGTGGTGGCTTCAGTGGGGAGCCTGAAGCTTGGAGCAATTAGGCAGGGCTGTCTCCTGGGAAGTTTCCTTTGGTCCTTGCTGGGGGCTGCCTCAAAGCCCGGGATTAGCTGGGCTTTTCCTGCCTCCTCTCCCTGCAGACATTTCTTCGTGGATGGATCCCTGCTCCATCCATGTTCTCCCAGGCTGAGACACGGCATCAGTGCTGCTCCCTTGGCTCATCTCTTGGGGCACAGTCCCTCCTCTCCTGGAATTCCCCCTCTGGTGCACCCCCAGCTTTCCATATTTTGTGGCAGGGCAGCCCAAAATTCCGCTGAGAGGTGGCATCCCCCTGGCTGGGAACACGTGAGGAGGTTCACAGGTGTCCCAGCCCTGGTGAAGGGCCCCCAGAGACTCCTCTGCACCCTGGGTAACTCGTTCTGCCAAGGCTCTGGCTTCACCAGTTGTTAATCCCAAGGTGCCTCCAAAGCCATCTTTCATTGGGAAGGTATTAACAACGTTGGGTAAGAACAAGTTTCCAAGTGAGGTCACAGGTGGAGGCAGGGATCTCTCTGGATTATGAAGCCTGGCTTCAAAGGCTTCTCCCCTCCTTTTAAGGTTGAAAGGACTTATTTTATGAATAGGTCATGCCTGGTTTTAATTGGCTTGTTTTTGTATTTGGGTTGTCTTATTAACAACTCGGTCACATGTGCTTTTATTTTTTCCCACCCTTGCAGAATTACCAGGAAGGGAGGTGGAGATACCTCTCCTTCCTCATAGCAAAGGCTTCGACTCATTTGCAGACGACTGCAAAAATGATTAAGCATTGAGAAAGCCAGGAGAAGCAATTATGAAATATCCTGTCCAGGATTGAATCTTCCAGCTGGGCTGTGGGGAAGGGCTGCTGGAGAAGAAGGGAGTCACAGGGGAGGAAAACTTCCTGACTGGTGCTGATGTGGCAAGTGATGGATCCCTCCAAGGGACACAGGGAGCTCTGGAAGACATCAGGGATTCTGGGCTGGCACTGTGTTAGGAAGGCTTACAATATTTTGGGTTCCCATTCCAGGTTGTGTTGGGAGGAGGTGGCTGAGGGCCCTCGGTTTGAGGCTTTTCTGCCTTGTTGCTGAAGTTTGGCACTGTGTGAATGGTTTGGTTGCCCCTTTCTAGGGCTTCTTGGTGGTATCAAGCTGTGTTTGGTTTGCATTTGTGATGGAAAGGCATCAAAGAGCCACTGGTAGAGATTATGGCATAGTTGCCCATGAGTCGGTTCCTCTTCAAGAGGTCATTCCAGGGCTGAATTCCCTGTGGTGCTGACAAGGACTCTCCCAGACACTTGGCCAATCCCCAGTGCAGCTGAGGACACTTAGTACCTCCCATGGGAATGCCAGGCATGACTGTGGTGTAAGACCTGGTTCAGATGTCATGGAAGAGTCCCTGAATTAGGATCCTCAAGATCACGGTGCAAGTGCTCTTCTGGTTGGTTTGATTTGATTTAATTGAGGTTGTGTCTAACGGTGTGGGCTCACCTGCTGGGGAATGGCTTTATGTTGTGCTGAAGCTGGCCCTGTGCTCACCTGCTGGGTTTTGGGCTGATGGAGCCACCACACATCTTGGTTTTTCCATTGCATGGCTCCTCTCCATCACCTGAGGATGGTCCCCAACTCCTGTAGGGGAGCGTCCTGGAGCAGTGTTGGGAGGAGGGAAGGCAGAGTTGGGGCAAGGAGGTGCGATATGGGAAATAACACCAGCCCTACACCTTACTAATCCCAAGCAACTGATCCCACATGACCGGGCAAGACAGCCCTGCTGCTGGGGGATGGTTTTGGGGAGGTGTGTGAAGAGAGATGTCAAATCAGAGCTGGTGTCTTGGCTGTGGGAACCCGTCGCGGCTCCGGGCGAGGGTGTGGAGTCGGCTTGTCTTGCCTCTTCCTGCCCCTTCTGGCCTCACTCCCTTCTCCAAACAAGGTTTTTGAGAAGATGCCCCAGCTGAGAGCTGGGGATGGCTGAGCTCAGCTGTGGGTGGAGATGTGGTGGTGGCACTGCCATTGCACCTGGCCCTGTCCTCCCACAGCATCGCTGCTTTTGCTGGATGAGGTGCCCCAGCTCCGAGTCTCTGCTTTGCACGTCCTTCCCACCAAGCCATGCCAACCCCCACAGTGGTGGCTGGAGCTGCCTGCTCTGCTCCTCTGGGGCTGGGGAAAGGTGACACCCTCCTGCAGCAGTGACACGGCCACTCACCTGGGACCCTTCAGGATTGTCCTCCTGGCATGAGCCGGATGATGTCTGAGAAGGCTCCATGGAGACCTCATGGTGGCATTTCAGTACTTAAAGGGGCTTGTGAAAAAGAGGGAGAGTGACTTTTTATGCAGGCAGATCATGGTAGGACCAGGGAGAATGGTTTTAAACTCAAAGAGAAGAGATTGGATTTAGGAATAAATCCTTCCCTGGGAGGGTGGGCAGGCCCTGGCACAGGTTTGCCCAGAGAAGCTGGGGCTGCCCCATCCCTGGGAATGTCCAAGGCCAGGTTGGAGCATCCTGGTCTACTGGAAGTTATCCCTGCCCATGGCAGGGGATTGGAATGAGCTGAGCTTTAAGGTCCCTTCCGACCCACAGCATTCCAGGGTTCTGTGTCCTCACTGAACCCACAGAGGTGGCTGTTTCCCTCCTGTGATGCTCTTGCAACATCCCTTGGGTGGTGGATGTCACCTGTCCCAGTGTTCCTGTTTCTTCTTCCACACACAGACAGACCTGTACTCGGGGGCCCTCTTCGTGCAAGTCTGCCTGGGCTGGGACCTCTACCTCTCCACTGTCCTGATGCTGGTGGTCACGGGGCTCTACACCATCGCAGGTAGGTTGCTCAGCATCTGCTGGCCTCAGTCTTCCTTCTTGGTCTGAACCACATCACTTAATCTACTGCTTTTACTTTGCTATTGTTACTTTTGGAAGGTTTTTGGGGTTCACATCAGTGGGGTTCATGTTCCTGCCCTATCCAGCCAGTATCTGAGCAGCCTTCTGGAGAGTCAGCTCAGGTGATGACTCAGCCCATGACCTCTCCTTTGTCATTACATCCTTTCATCAGTAATAAATCCTCCCACACCACCTACCTGAGCACTTTCTTGTGTGTGTACCTATTTGTAACAGCAATAATCAGGGCTTCTCCTATTACAGGGCTATTATTATGGAATCTACAACCTGAGAGCCCTTTACCCAGTTCCTTTCCCTCCCTCCTGCCCTGCCCTCAATGCAACCTGCTGCCCTCTGTCCACAAAGCTTTTGGGAATATTTTGTGCCCGTATTTCCCCATTGTGGGACCAGCTATTTTTGTGCAGGGTCAATGCAGAAGTGTCTTCTGTGATCCAGAGGTGATGAGGGTTTGGAGCTGGAGTTGGAAATTGTGGGTTCCTGGCTCACAGCCCTGCTCAGACTGTGGGACTGTGCGGCCCTGGCAGCCCTTTGGGTTATTATGTTGGCTGGGACGTTCCCTCCCCTGGTAGTGCCAGTGGAGACACCCAGCAGTAATTTTCCCCTCGTTATCTCACCCCGGCCATCAAAACGGGAAATGGTTTAAGTGTATCCATAACAGGGTGGATTTTGCAAGACTCTGGTTTTAAAGCAAATCCCATCTCGGGTTTTTTCCTGCCCACAAGGCTTGTTGTGATGTGAGGCACCTCGGTGTGAGCTCAGGCAGGTGTGATCACTGAGTCACCCTGACCCCAAGAACTTCCCCCCAAATCCCAGGCAAGGCCAGGGATGGTGCAGCCCTGAATTCTTGGGATGCACTTCAGTGGCTGGGGTTGAAACTGATTCAATTTTTGACCCATTTTCTGTAGCTCTGCTACTTTTTAATGCTTCTGCTTGTGTGCTGAGGGATTGGTTTCTGGCTGGGTGAGCAGGTGCTGGGTTTGCAGCAGCTCCGGAGGGAGAGCTTGGGATGGAGAGGGAGAAATTCTGTTGGATGGGTGGATAAGGGGGCCCCACTAAGCACCATGTGCTGGAAAAATAAAACTGTAGGGTTTAGAGGAGAGCTGCGGGTGTACAAAGGGGAAACCTGGTGTTAGGCAGAGGTTGGTAAATTATGAGATCAATGTCCTGGATGTGATTTGCTGCTGGGGCATCCAAAGAGCGGAGGCTGGGGCTGGCTGCATCCTCCTGACTGTGTGGAGATGTGGGGCTGCATCCTTGCCCTCCTGCCATCCCTTGGCTCCCCTCCCTGTCCCCAGTGAGGCTGCAGCCCCTGTGACTTTTGGCTGCTCCCCCCACCCCATCTCTGGGGGTGTTGTCTCCCCCTTGACACCAGACCCACCGAGGAGCTGTTCCCCCTTCCCGCTGCAGCTCCCACCACCACCGTGTCAGCAGGTTGGAGGCTGGTAACAGGAACATCCCCTTGGGAAGTTTTATTGGGACTTTCTGACTGTTCCAAGCCCGAATCCAGCAGTGTTCCCAATGGTGCAGGGGGGCTGGCGGCCGTCATCTACACCGACGCTCTGCAGACGCTCATCATGGTGCTGGGAGCCATCGTGCTGGCAGTGAAAGGTAAGGGCTGCTCCAGGGGGACCTCCCCTCCTCACTCTGGTGCTCTTGGAAATAAATAAAAACACTCAGTCTGAGCAATCTGTTGGCCCAGATTCTCAGCAGGGCTTTGGTCCGTGGCAATCACCTAAATGAAGTCTGTGGTGCCCCTGTGTGCTGTTCCTCTGGGAGCAGGTGCTGTGAAGCTTCCCCTGGTGCTCCATGTGGGGCTGTCCCCAGCAGTGGTGACACTCCTGTGCTTGGCATGTTTGCCTCTCCCTCTAAGACTGATCAAATGCTTGAGAGAAAAGCAGTATTCCCAGCTCTGCTCCGGGTGGTTTGGTGGGGTCTTCAGACAGGATCCCCCTGCCTGGGAACGTGCACAGCAGAAAGTGGTGCTGGAACAAGGCACGGCTGCAGGGGTGGGATGTGGAGCGTGGTGCCATGCCCTGCTCTGGGCTGGAGTGACTGTGGTTAATCACCAGCCCTTCCTGAACCCCCAGCACTGTTGTGTCTCCCTACATTCAGCCTCAGAGCATCCTTGTGAGGCCGGGAGCTTTCATCAGCCTGTTTCTGCCACTGGGGCTCTCAGCCCCCAGGAGCAGGAAGCAAAAAGTCAGGTCCCAGCTTCAAAGGCAGGTCTTTAACTACAGAGGATGATTTCCAGAGGCGCTCCTGAGATGATTTCCACCATCTCCTGGAAAAGGCAGGTAGGAAAGGCTTTGACCCAGTGCTGTGGAGGTGGGAGCAGCCCCAGAGCTGTGACCAGCCCGGTCCTGCAGCTGCTCCCCTGTGCCAGCGCAGAGCTTGCCCCAGGGCGAGCCCTTGGACACAGCAAGGTGTATTTACAAGAAACAAATGAAAGGACAGAGACTTCCTGGAGAAAGGACAATAACACTTAACCACCCCAGCAGCAGCACGGAGGTGCTCCAGGCAGAGGAGCTCATTGCCTGTCGAGGCAGAACAGGGCAGTGGCTGCAGCCCGTGAGTTAGACGTGGTGCCTGGGTGTTGTGGATCCTTGTCTGGAGCTGTGCTTGGCCGTGGGGCTCTCTGAGGCTTGTCTCTGCCAGGCTGAGCTGCTGCAGCTGCACAGAGCCTGTGCAGGTAGGCAAAGCCTGGAAAATCCCCTCTGGCAGCTGCAGAGCCTGGCTTGTTTTGGCTTTGCTACCTGCAAGCGTGGCATGGTGCGTGCAGGGGGGTGAGGGTGCTGGCAGAGGGACTGAGTCGGGGGAGCCAAAAGACAAGCTGCTGGTTGCACAGGTTTTTCCTCAAGACTCAGGAGACCTCAGGACCTGCAGAGGGTGTGCCCCAGAGGTTTTCTCCTGCTCCTGTCAAGCTCACCTAATAAAGGACACTCTCAATAGAATCCTGGAATGGTTTGGGTTGAAAGGGACACCTTCCACCAAAACAGGTTGCTCCAAGCCCTGTCCAACCCAGCCTTGGACACTTCCAGGGATGGGGCAGCCATAGCTTCCCTAGGCAACCTCTGCCAGGGCCTCCCTGCCCTCACAGTGAACAATTTTTCCCTAATACCCCATCTAACCCTGCCCTTGGTCAGTTTAAAAATCACTTTGCTGCACAGAGACCTTGGCAGTGCCATTGGTGGCTCTGCTTAGCTCCGGCAGACTGTGCCATCCTGCATCCACTTGCCATCCCAGCAGAGGTCCACGGGCTGCATCCCAGCATCTGCTGCCTGCAGGATTTTGCTCCGCTCTTCCTTCTTGGCAGGCATGGGTGCCACGACTTGCTAGTGAACAGCTTTGGGAAGAGAGCAGGCCCTCACCCCCCAGGCACCAATCTCTGCTTTCAGCACTCGGCCTCTGCCTCTGGAGAGCCTTTGTTGGTGCCCAACGCCCATGCAAAGCTTGGGAGTCACTGGCGCCTGGATAAACCCAGCGCTGGAGGGGGGCCAGGGCTGCTTGTGCAAGAGCAGCAGGAGTTCACAGGTGCTGACTCCCTGTGAAACAGGGATTGCAAGGGGGGGGACACGGTGGGTGATACCCCTTGGCCAACTCCCCAGAAGCCTCAGGTCAGGGGGATGCCCCGGGATGAGGACAGGACTGTGCGTTCATCGTGGAAATGGGAGAACTGCAGGGAGAGAGAAGGCTGTCCTCTGGCAGGAGGGGACAATGGAGCAGGATGGGTGGCTTGGAAATTGGGATTTATTCAAGCTGGCATTTGATGGCGAACCCACTGCCCAGCACCTGGTGCCTGAGGGATTTGGTCTAAAGACAGCAGCGCTCGTAGGTCCTGTGGGAGGGACACTGCTCAGGAGCACATTCCCACCTCATCCTGCTGCACTGGAGGGGGCCAAGCTGAGGGTCTGGACCACAGGGGCCAAAGGGATACAGGATGGGACAGCTGGACCTGATTTGGAGACATCCACTGAGGGATGCTTGTGGGTTTTGCTTTGTCTCTCCCCTCCAAGAAGCCTCTGGAGCCTCCACTCTGCTCCTGAGCACCAGCAGCTGCTGTGGGTATTGGGGGTGCCAACGCACCTCCCTGCTTGTCTCCCCCAGGCTGCCACATGGGTGGCCGTGGTGTGTGGGGGGAGCAGTGCTGGTGCCTCCCCGCCCACCCTCCTCCAAAAAGCAATGCCTCTGGCTCCAAAATTCTCCCACTGCAGGCACTGGGGGAGCTGCAAGGAGCAGGGAGGTGGTGGGGAGCCAGGGCAGAGCCCAGGGCTGGTTGGCAGCAGCTGCAGGCAGGAGGAGCACAGGGCATCTGCCAAGGGTTTGGATCTCACTTGCTAGAGCTTGTTCACAGCACATAGTCTTCATTGAGGCTCAGGCTTTGGATCCAATTTCCTTGGAAAACTGCAGTGAAAGGGTATTTTTTCCCTTTTTTCTCTTTTTTTTCTTTTTTTACTGGTTGTTGGAGGTTTGGGGGTGGGGGCACATGGGGGATGCTGGGGAAGTGCTCAGGGGAGTCAAAAATGTTTAGTTGGACACTTGTGCCACGGCACCTTGAGCTGCAGTTTATCCAGTCCAAGGCCATCTAATCTTGCATTTTAATAGTCCCAGGCGAGGTTCTCCTGCCGTGGGACCAGGGAGCTTTAATGAACAGGTTGCTTTTACAGTACAAGGTTAAAAGAGGTGGGTCCCTTGAGGAGCCTTTGTCCCAGGACTCGGGTCACCCTCCGAAGGGAGGGTGGACTGCAATGGGACCTGCTGTGCAAAATGGTAATAGAAGAGTCTCTTAAATAAGTAGAAGAAAACACAATCACGGAGGAGCCCTCCCTCTCTGGGCAGCACTCCTGGGTTAACGAGCTGCTGAGCGTTTTGCCAGCTGATCTCACAGACCACTGGGTTTTACCCCACTCTAACCAACTCCCCCAATGGTGCTTTCCAGCTTTTAATGAGATTGGAGGTTACCCCAACCTGGAAGAGGCCTATTTAAAAGCGGTGCCATCCAAGATCATTCCCAACACTACCTGCCACCTGCCCAGAGCGGATGCCATGCACCTCTTCCGAGACCCGGTGTCCGGAGATCTGCCCTGGACCGGCATGACTTTTGGGCTGTCTCTCTTGGCCACGTGGTACTGGTGCACCGACCAGGTAAATGTAAACAAGAACCCCCTGCCCCATTTGTAACACGGCATCGCCTGGGGCTCCAAGCGCGCTCCGCCACCGCTCTCGCCCTGCAGGACCACCTTCACCAGCACCTAGTGCTCCTTCTGGCCCGTGGGCTCGGGGGGCTGCTTTTTGGAGTCAGGAGAAGCACCCGGGGCTCCCGCAACCCTGTTCTTGAGGTGCTTGGACTGGGACAGTTTGGAGAGCGGGATGCCGAGGGGTGTCCTCATCTCCTCGGTTGTCTTCTGGCTCTCGGGCAGGGGGGTGAAGCGTTTGCCTGATGCTCTGGGGTTGCTTGGGGAGAGGTGGCCGGGCACCGTGGGCTTGCTGGGGCTGAAGGCTTTGCTCTGCCAGTAGGGTTGGCTGCCTGCAATGGTCTTTTTGGGTTCTGCTCCGTCCCCTCTGTACTTGGTGGCCCCGAGGGGTTTCTCGTGCGTCGGGGAGCAGGAGACCTCCTTGCCCTGCTCTCTGCCTGCGGGGGTCCTGGGTCGGTAGCGATAGATGTGCGTCCCCTGTTTGTTAAAGAGCAGAGAAAGGGGTGAGCTGTGGCTGTTGTGAGGACATCCCTTCACCTCAGGGACATGGGGTACTCCCTTGCCCAAATTATTCTGAAACAGGTGGCAGGTCAAAACTACCTCAAGTCCAACCATGGCTGCTGCTCTGATTTCTTACTCTGGTAACACACAGTCCTGTACATGCAGTCTCAGCAGTCGCTTCCTGAGGCTGTCCCAAGCCATGTCCCTGCTGCCTGGAGATCCAGGACACCTTCTCTCCAGCAGCAGCTTGAACACCCATCTTAATCACCTAAGCCTTCATATCAGGCCCAAAGAGCATTCAGTCATCCAGACCCGAGCTGTGGGATCAGGTGACTCCCAAGATCAGATGAAAGAATGGAGGGTTGGGAGAGGAGGTGGGATGAGGAGACAACAGTGAGCTGCAACACCACTGCGGGGGTGGCTCTGATTAGCTGGGTTGAGACACACATTTGGATCAGGTCTGAGCACAATTAATCTTAATTCTGGAGGGGGCAAGGCCATAACACACGGCTGTGGTCACCAGATATTTATCTCCTCTTTGGGCGTGCCTGTGCTGCGACCTGGAGGTGTGATTGTGGCTGTGCAGATGCACCAGGTGAGATGGGAACTGGTGAGTGCAGGTGCTGATGGCCGGATGAGCTGGGGCCAGGAGGCTGCAGAGCTGGCTCTGCCAACCTGCCCAGCCCCTGCCACAACCCTTGCCAGGCTGCCAGGACTGAATCTCCACTGAGCTGTTGGCATCAGTGTTCAGCCAGTTAGACAAAACATCCCAAAGGGCTCCCCTGGTGCTTGAGCAGACACCTCCTTTGTTGACCATGAAGGCTGAGTTAAAGCAGTTTAGCTTAGGTAGTTCTAGATTGATTTTATTATATGCTTAAAATCAGCCTTCGTGTCTGAGATGGCTTCGGGTGGGAAGGACTAAGGGTGGTTTAGCTCCTCTCCCTCTAAGCTCCTCGTGTACCTGGTGTAGTGCACATGGTGCCTGAGCTGGGTGGTGGGTCCTGCAGCTCCTGACATGCCCTGGTTCGTGGGAAAAAGTTAGCCATGGCTTTTCCAAGGAACTGGCACCCTGTCCCTCCTGTCCATCAGGGGAATGGGTCAGTGCTTAGCTCATGAGTGGCTGAATCCTGCTGGGTGCTGAGCACTTCTCTGTATGCCTTTGGGGAGACTCTGAGCTCTTTTAAATCAGCAATTCCTACAGATGTTGCCTGTTTAGGAGGGATTCTCTCAAAACCCAAGGGCTGACCGTGCTGTGGGTGGACAGGGCTTGGCCAGAGCTTTGAGGTGTGATGGTCTGAGCAGTGTGAGTGGTGGAGTTGTGGGAAGAGGAGGCTGGATTTGTTTTCCTTGTCATTGTGGCCACTCTTTGGGGAGGAGATTGGATAGAAGGGGCAAGAGTAGGGAGGATGGTGGTGGAGAATGGTTGATACTGGCAGGAGGATGTGCTGCTGGGGTTGCACTGGGCTTTTGTGGTGCTATGGCATAACACCAGCCTGTTATTGGCCTGGAGAGAAACCCCGCTGTGGGCTGGGAACACATCTATGCTGCATTTGGGAGCTGCTTTTGGGCCCAATGCCCAGCAGCTCCAGTGTTTGGGATGCAGTTTGGCAAGGGGGAGGCTGAAGTGGAATGGATGGTGCTGCTCATCCCTCCTGCCTGGCCCTCCACAGGTCATTGTCCAGCGGTCACTCTCTGCAAAGAGCCTGAGTCACGCCAAGGCCGGCTCCATCCTGGCCAGCTACCTGAAGATGCTGCCCCTGTTTGTCATCATCATGCCAGGGATGATCAGCAGGGTCCTGTACCCAGGTAAGGGCCCCCCATGTGGCTGTGGAGCCAGTGGGATGGGGATTTTCCCTGTCACTGGGGGATGAATGGGAGGGGGCTTGTTTGGAAGCCTCTGCTCTGCACAGACCTGGGGACTCTGCAGGTGGAAGAGGGACCAGAGAAGACACGGGTGTCCCTCGTGTTCTCCTTGAGCCTGCCACGCATCCAGGAGTGAGTGGGGTTGTGTGTATAGGGAAGGTGATGTTCCAGGGAGAACTTGGGTGCCATGCTCTCCATGGAATGGAAAACATGATGTTTGCCCTGAGTGAGCCTCCACCTGTGTTTTGGGCTGTGCTGGGCCATGGGCCAGCATGCAAGAAATATGGACACAGAAAAAGATGTTTGTGGGGGTTGATGGTGATTCCTGCTGGGTTTGGGTTTTCTAGGGTTAATCAAGGGTTGCTTTGGTTTGTTACTTTTACTCTTCCCTGCACATCTCCACCAGCTGAGAGCTGGCTTTCCTAACCCTGATGCTGTGCTAATTGCCTGCCTCTCATCAAAGGGCCAGAACAAGTTGCTGCAGGAACACCAGCGTACCCAGCCACCCCAAGCAGGGTGGCACCTGGGACCTGGGTCCCAGCATCAAAGGGCTCAGTGCTCCTTGCCCTGCAGGACAAGGGGGTATTTGATGTGTGAGGATTAAAGCTCTGAGCTCCCTGTCACTGGCTGGGACTGGAGAAGCAAGTGGACTCTGGGATAGTAAGTTTAATTCCCTGTAAATACAGATTAGATGCTCAGCCAGGGTAACCTCAGGCAGTTTCAGTGATTTCAGCTGCTGATCCAGCCCTGGGGGTTTGAATGCCCCTAAAACAGCCAGTGGGGAGCCTTGAGAAACCAAAATACTTGGCACTGGTACAAGAGGCTGCAGTGCTTGGGTAG
This sequence comes from Scytalopus superciliaris, assembly GCA_013400415.1. Taxonomy (NCBI): domain Eukaryota; kingdom Metazoa; phylum Chordata; class Aves; order Passeriformes; family Rhinocryptidae; genus Scytalopus; species Scytalopus superciliaris. The sequence goes on from VXBX01007605.1 coordinate 306,851, forward strand.
GAATAGGGGATGGACCCTCTGATCCCCCTGAATGGGGCGATGCTCTGGCCATGGTGGGGATGCTGGTGTGCACCCCGTGCTCCAGCAGTGGGATTCTGGCATGCACCCCATGGAATTGCAGCACCCGTGTGGTGACAGGGTCTGGCGTCACTGCTGGATCAGCCTCAAAGCTGCTGACTGTGGCACTCGCCCACAGAGGTTGCTGTCCCTGTTTCTCTGCTGTCTTGCTCTGCCTAATTATGTGTCCGAGTGCTTTTCCTTTGAAGCTAATCATCCTGGCAAGGTGCTGGAAAACAAGCCTGAGAAGGACACACCTGCACGCACAGTCTGTCCCTGGCTGGGTATGATGCCACTGCTGATGGGCTGTGGATGGGGCTCAGCGAGTCCAGGCACATCTGTACAGCTGTGCATGGAGCTGCCAGGCTCCATCCCCAGCCCAGTGCTGTGGGAAAATCTTTAATTCCCCCCAAATCCTCCCCTTTACCGGCCATTCTCATCGCTAGACACCAAGACCAGTAGCATGGCCACCACCTTCCTGACCAAGAGCACCTCTTGGGTAACTCCTGCCATTGCCACGTGTAGGGTGTTATTTTCCTATATGGGAAGTCTGACCTCAGCATTGAGGGCCTGACACCAAAGCTGGGGATGACACCACACCTCAGCTGAGCTGGCTGGGTCACCTACAGGTTTGCAGCCTTTGTAGGGCGGAGAAACACAAGGTCACAGCAAGAAGTCCTACCTGGGCGGCACTGCTGGGGTAGGAGCTGTTGCCATCCAGGATGGTGCGGGGCAGCACACGCCTGATCTCCACGGCGTTGCTCCTCCTCTTGGCCACGTCCTCCATGCGGATGTGCTTCAGGGATGGGAGGCTGCCCAGGGGGCTGAGGAAGGTGCCCCGGCTGATGTGGGGGTCGCTGAGCTTCCTCTGCATGGGAAGGATCTCCCCGTTGTGGGTGACGTCCGAGTTGGTCCTCCGGAGTGGGCCGTAGCGATCCCTCACCTCGAAGTACTCGTCCGAGATGGAGGAGGCGTTGGAGCGGCGGTAGCTGTGGTCGGCAGAGCTGCTGGAGTAGCTCTCCTGGTCACTGAGAGTGATGTACTCTTCTTCCTCCTCCTCCTCCTCTTCTCCCAGCCCGTTGTGGGAGCAGGGAGGCCCTTTGTCCTCCTGTGGCCCTGCCATGGGCCGGTCTGGCTGTGGGTGACAGGTCTCCATGGAAGCTCCGTTGGGCTTCTCCTCCCGCTCCTGCTTCACACCCGCATGGTCGGCCAGTGGTGGTGGTGTGTCACCCTCGGGGGCAGTGCTGCTGTCACAGGTTGTAATGGCTTTGGTCATGAGGACACCAACGGGGACAGTCCTTGGCTTTGGGACTGGTGGTTTGATGGCCTCCAGCGTCTCCTCCTGCGGCTTCAAGTGGTGGCCCAAAGGTGAAGTGGGAAATGTTCCTGCTTGCCTTGCTGTCCAGCTGGCACCTTCCATGGGGTTGGTGGCGGGGGCTGCTGGAGCTTCCACGGGGGGCTGTGGGATCTGTCTTTGGCAGGGGGTCAGCAGGGGTGGCTCTTGGTCTGAGTTTTTCTTGGCCTCCATCTCCCTGTTCTTCAGCATCTGCCGGTGCTGGGCGCTGGCCTGGGAGACGTCGCAGACTTTGATGCGGTTCATCTGCGAGAGCTTCGCGTTCTTGATCTTGGGGTCAATAATGTTGATGTAGCCCAAGACTTCGCTCCCGGGCTCAGGGTCGGGCTCCACCCAGGTGGGCAGGTAGTCAAACATGTTGGCTTTCTCCAGATTCAGGAGGCCGGGGTGGATGAGCAGGGAGAGGTCTGCCATGTCCCCGTGCCGGTCGCCGCCCTGGCCCTCGGGCGCGGCTTTGCCTTTGTTGTCTGTCTTCTGGTTTTTGTCCTGGTTCTCAGATGAAGTCTTGCTGATCTGGTCAGCGCTCTTGGCCTTCACCAGGGCGTATTTAGGGTTAATCAGCTTCTTCACCACAGCATTGGCGGGGGTCACCGGCACGACCGAGGGCAGCGTTACGGGCTCGGGTTCGGGCTCTTCACCCATGGAGATGGACTTGAGGCTCACCCCCTTGGACATGAGATAGAGCTCCTGGAACTGCTTGTCAAATGCTTCCACTACTTGGCCCGAGAGGACTGTGATGACGTTCCGGTCCGTCCTCGCCGCAGACCAGGTGAAGCTGGAACAGAAACACATTGGGAACATTCTGAGCACTCGCTGGTAAATAACACGCCTCTCCCCAAGCCTGGCATTCCCTGCGGGATTGATGGTGCCAGCAGGGACGTGATCTCACTGTAAACATTAATAATAATAATAATGGGATTGATGAAATAGCTCTCAGCCCAAATTAGAGTGAAGGGCTGAAGTCTTGAGCGCAGCGGACTTGAAGTGAAAGGTATTTGCAGTGGGCCAGTTAGTTTTTCATTTAAGCTTTTTCTTTCTCAGTTTGGGTTAGCTAAGAAAAGCAAATCATAAATGGATGTGTTATTTGTTATGGCCAGAAAGCAGGAAATGTTTCACCTCTATGTTTATAAACTTGTCTTTTAGAGATGAAAAGCTGACTAGGGGTGATCTGTTTCCTTTGGGTAGGAAATGTTTAACTGGAAAAGCTGAGGTTAATGTGAGAGTTGAGACTGGCTTGGGGTTTGGTGCTTTTGTCCTTCCTTGTGCTCATTGCATCCACTGGCAGAAACATTTGGTGTGTCCCCACCGCCTCTGAGAATGGTGGGTGTCCTCGACCTGATGATCTAGGGGTTGCTGAGGACCCCTTGGGGCCCACTCCAAATCTCATTGCAAAGTCATCTCCCAGTTTAGGAGAAGAGGAGCAAGACTGGGACAGGGTTCTGGGGTCATGCTGGGCAGGGACCAGGATTTGTGCCGTGTGGGTTTGTGATGATCCTTTGGCCAACACCTCCATGGGGTGGGCAAGAGGAGGCTGCTGATTACCTGTAAGATCCGCACATGGCTCGATCCCCATCCACGAACATGAACTTCTGGGCCAAAGCCCCTTTGAACTTGGTGGCCGAGCGTGTGAAAAACTCTGTCCCGCCGGTGCTGCGGACGCGCAGGTTCTGCAAAGCAAAGGCAGAGGCATGAGCAGGAGCAAAGGGCTGCCCTAGAGATTCACCCCTCCACCAACACCCCCTGGATGCTCCACAGCCCCTCTGAGGGACTGAACGTTCTTCATGGCCAGCTCAGAGGAGGCCACAGAGATGGGGAGATAAAATAACTCTCCTGAGGCCACGCAGTGAACCATGGACTGAGCTTGGAGAATTTCCTGCCGTGTTTCCCACCCATCGAACTCGGTGCTGCCTGTGCCCGTGGGTGAGCAGTGTGTGATGGTGCTGCCAAGCACCCTCCATCTCCTGTGCTCTATGCAAGTGCCACCATGGGAGAGGAGGGTTCCACTCCTCCTGCCCAGCAGGAGATGTATGAGGGCTTTAGGGAGAGGTGGTGGCCCTGGGACAGCACACCTGGACCTCGTGGGTTTGTCTTCCACCACACTCCCCCTGTCCCACACTCCTCAATCTCAGTGTTTAGTCCTGCTTTTAGGGGTGAGTGGGGGAAAAAAGGCAGTGGCACAACATCTTTTAGGCCCCAGGAAATGAAACCTGGTGATGTGGGAGCAAGTCCCTGCAGAGGGGAGTGGGTTGTCCTCCTGCAGAGAATCCAGGGATGGAAGGGCAGCCCTGCCTCTGTCAAAATGGTTTTTTATCTCCAGTCTGGCTTCTGGCTCTGCTGTCTCCATGGAGGGCACTGGCACATTCCACAGCTGAGCAGATAGCATCTTCCAGGGCAAATGGGCTCCCTTGGGTGGGGAGAAAATATTTTCTTATGAAAGCACCTGCATTCCTCCTGTTCCTGCTGGGATGCTGGTAATGCCATTGCTGAGGGCTTTGTGTCATCACTGAGTCATGCTCTCTGTGGCTAGATTTTTGTGTGGCTTTTGTTGTTTCTTTTTAAAGAAAAGCACCAGAAATATTTGTCTTCCCCTCCTCCAGCCTTTCTTATCTGCTTTCCTGGGCTCTCCTCTCTCCCTGTAGAGCAGGAACAGCCCAGGCACTCCCCTGGTCCCCACTCCCCGACGCCTGGCAGGAGGGGCAGTGATTCAGTGCTGATTTTAACATGATATGAAAGCAAAGGCTTTCCTGGCCGTGTTTCCAGGGAAGATTCACACACTGAGCAGAGAAATTTGGGTGATTTTTTATTGCATTTGATTTTTTTCCTCCTGTTTGCCATTCTGCCTTTTTGTCTGGGTGGACACCGCTGCTGAGCAGCCCAGTGTGTGTCAGTGGGCAGAACTGGGGGTGCTGGGGGCTGGCTGGCAAGCGGGCTGGGGTGGCAATTCCCATCCCTGTCCCGTGTGCCTGCTCAGATTGGTAGTGCCCGGGGCTCACACACTTCGCCCTCTGCCCATTGCCAGCCTGGGCGTTGATCTCTCCCACTCAGAGCCAACCCCTTGCCCAAACTCAGGGAGCAACCGTGGGCTTTTCTCAGGTAACACCCAGGGAACAGCCCTCCCTGGTGCCAGTCCCCTTTCCCAGCTCCTGGCATATCACTGCTGTGAAGTTAGACCCGCCTGTTTGATCCGTGCCAGGGCCGGTGCCCGGCGGGATGGCCGGGTGCTGAGCGAGCCAGGCTGGGTGAATCACTCCCCAGGCACTCACCATTGCTCAACCAAGCGACCTCCTTGCCCAAGCCAGTTACTAATTGCCAAGCAAAGGCTCCGAGATAACGAGGGACGTTTCGTTAGCATCTCTTGGCTTAGGAAGCAGCTCCCAGACTCTGCCCTACTTTCCTCGCCGCCTCCTGCCCTGCTGCCTCCCGTGCCAGCGAACTGGCTGCGATATGTGGCAAATCCCAACTTCCAGACATTTGCCGAGCTCTGCAGATGTTCTCCTGCTTTTCCAGTCCTGCCACCGGGCTGTAAATGCAGGAAAACACCGGAGTGCGTCAGCGCTGGCTTTTCTGGTCTTGGAGAGGCAGCAGCCTGCGGGATCCCAGACTCTCCAGGGAGTTTGGACGCAGGTAAAAGCTCGGCTGAGTTTGCTTTAATTGTTGGGAGCAGCAATTAGGCCGGGCTGGTGGCACGGTGAGGCTTGGCCAGCCGGTGCTCTCGGCTCCCTGCGTGGGGGTCCCTGAGCCCCATCCCACCTCACTCCAGGCAGGTGTGAGGGTGTCGTGGCTCCTGCGTATTCCTGCTCAGTTGGGGGTTCGCCCTCACCGTAAGCAAATTTGGCGAGCCTGCCCAGGCAGGGCCTTCCCGGCAGCCTTTTGGCAGCCAGCGTGGCCGGTGACGTCAGGAGCAGAAACATCGCTTTTCTGCCAAGCAGCGGGCGAGGCCGAGCCACTCGTGACTGCCGAGGGCTGTCTGCAAGCCCCGAGTGAAACTGCTGGGCTGCTCTGGGGTATTTGCACCCAATGCTGGTGATAGGAGTGTTGTACCCAGTGCAGAGCCTGAGACCCTGAGGGTCCTCACTCCGGCTGCTCCTGAGGCTGATACACCCCCTGATCTCTCCTCTGCCCCCTCATCTTCCTCTGCCTTTGCATGAACGCCCTGCCAGATGATTTTTCTCTGCACCCACTGCACACACAGGGATGTGTAAGGGAAATCCTAGAATCCCACAATGGTTTGGGTTGGAAAAGACCTCAAAGCTCATCTCATTCCAACCCCCTGCCATGGGCAGGGACAATTTCCACTAGATCTGGCTGCTCCAAGCCCCGTCCAACCTGGCCCCTTGGGGCATTTGGGGCTGGAGACTGACCTCTGCACTGCCAGGCATTCCCCTTTCTGCCTTGCCTTCCCTGGTTTTACCCAGGATTTGTGCACAGGAGCTATTCCATGTGCATCCAGCAGCACTCCAGGGCTGGTGAACAGATCCAGCACTGCAGGGCGTGTGTGGGCAGATCAGCCCCACCAGTGTGTGCTGCCCAGCATGGACAGGAGCAGTGAGGGCATCCTTGGCAGCTGCTGGGGCTGCAGGCAGTGTCGGTGCCTCCCTGCTCTGCTCCCAGCCCTGTGCTGGGGTGGAGGCTCCGGAAAAGGGGAAAATCAAGTTTTTTAATTCCAGCCTCTGGCTTGTGGGGAAAGCCCAAAAGCGAGAGAACCGCCCGGCGGTTGCTCCTGCCAGTCCTGCCCCTGGGGCAGCAGCAGGAATGGGGCTGGCAATGGCACAGCATGTGCTGCTCCTTCCCAGCTTGCTCCCCAGGAGGAGCTGAGCTTGCAGGTTTTCCCTGGGCTTTGCAGTGCCCTGTGTGACTTGTGCCCACCCTTGTGTGGCTGCACCTCCCCAAGCTGCCCCAATTCCAGCCCTGGCTGGGTGCCAGCAGCCCCCCGGGATTTCTGCATCCAGCTTTGCTGGGTGGAAATGCACGCCCCTGTCTCTCATCCATTCCCCTCCATCCTGCTGCTCCTGGATTAAAGCATCACCTTCAGCTTTGGCTACAGGAAAAATGGACTAAATTCATCTAGCGCTGCCCAAAGTTTGCAGGCTGTGATTCCCCAATCCAGGAGGGAGCAGACCTGGTAACTCTGATTATCTCCCTGCACTGGGGGTTTCCCAGCTCGGACCCCTCGGGCCATCCTTACCTTTAAGTGCCCTGCGTGCATCTGGGCTCGCTCGCACATCTGGAGGAAGTGCTTCACGTTGGTCTCATCCAAAATGATGTAGACCCCCACTTTCCTCTTGAAGCCTGCATCCAGGAGGTCCTTGAAGATGTCTACGTCAGTGAACATGTCCATGACCACCGCAATGACCTGGAGAGGGGAGAGGGGAGATGAGTCTGGGCAGAAGGGCCGGGGACAACCCAAGGTATGGTTGGTGTTTGTTTGGGGAGAGGCAAAGCAATGTGCTCTCTGTGGGAGGTTGGGATTCTCTGGGGGGGAGTCCAGGATTGTCTCCAGCTCTGGCCAGCTTGAGGGTAGAAAGCAGGAGCCCCCAGTCCCATTCCTCTGCTGTCACTGTGGGAGGTTTGATCTCCAAAAAGTGTGTAGATTGTGGCAGCTGGGGATGTGGTTTCGTGGTGAATGTGGCAGTGCTGGTTAGTGGCTGGACTCGATGGTCTTAGAGGTCTTTTCCCACCATGATGATTCTGTGATTCCAGTGGTGGCCCATAGCAGAATATACTCATGAAGCATTGGTTGCTGAGGGTGAGTCTAACTTTAACAAGCTCCCCAAATTTCAGAGTCCAGTTTCTGGCTGAGAAGTTTGGTGTTCCTTTGCTGTTGGCATTGCAGGGAGCACCACGAGGGGAGAACTGTGATGCAAAGATTGTAGAATCATTAGGGTTGAAAAAGACTTCTAAGACTGAGTCCAAGCATTAAATGATGGGTCTGTCTGTCTGTCTGAGGGCATGTTGTGTGGGGTCGTTGCTGCCTCTGGAGTTATCATACAGAATCACATGCTGGTGTTGAGAGAAACACTACAAAACAAAAAACAGCTAAAAGTGACTTATAGCTTGGTAGAAAGTACTGAGATACTTCTGAGGTGCCATCAGGAGCTACAAAGACTTTTAATACCCTTTAAAACCAGAGCTGGGTTTGAGCTGATGAGGTTCCTTAAGAGCAAGCAGGAGTTTGCAGCTCCCAGTCCCTGTGCCCAGCTGTTCCAAGCCCCATATGGTTGGATCCAGAATCAGCTCCACACTGTGGGGTCAAGGCAGAGCACCAGGGCAGGGGGTGCTTCTGCCATGGGGGCTGGTGCCATCCCTCCTGGTCTCACTGCCCAGCCCGGGGTGCTACTCCAGCTGCACAGCATCCCTCCCTCCTGCCAGGCTGTACGAGAGCAGAGCAGAGCTGGGACGGCAGTGCCAGCCAGGCAGTGACTGTTGGGTTTGTCACATGGCAGTGCCAGTGGCATTCCCAAGCTGGAGCTGCCTTTGCACTCAGGGCATTTCTGCCCTGCCAAGGATGAGGCGAGTCCTTGAGTTGGTGCTGTGCTGGGATTTCACTGGAATGGCTGCCTGAGCATCAAAGGTCACTCTGTGCCTGTGGATTCTGACTGGAGATGGCATTGCCTGTGGCAGTGAGTAGCAGTGGTGCAGAATGAGATATGGCAGGAAAAGGGGCTGGAAGCAGCTGCCTCCCCTCATCCCATGGCTGGAAACCCATTGGTGGTCCCATCTCTGTGGCTGTTCCTGGAAGGTCCCCTGGGCTGGGGAAGGTGGGTGCTCTCCACCCTTCCAGGAGGACTCTGCTGCCCGAGGAATGTGGCTGAGCTTGGGGGGGACACCAGCATGGGAGTGTGAGGTGACACAGGGAGACCCTGGGATACTCCTCCCTCAGGAAGGAAGGGATAAGGATGGTGCTGGATGCTTGCACATTCAAACACGGCCAGTCCGGAGCACTCAAAGCTGCCTTTTAATTAGGTTTGTGCCACAGGACAACCCGGAGAGCTTTAATTACGCAGAGGATTGTGCGTTATGACATTGCTGGCTCTTCCCTTCCTTTTCTGCAGGCAATGGGGTGAGGGGCAAGGCTATGTGAGGAGCCCCAGCCCTGCTGTCTGTGATGCTGCCCTGGCCTTCCCAGCCCAGGCCACACATCAGGGTTTTGGGAAGTGCCAGTGAGCCAAGCAAGGGTGGACTTTCTGGCTCTGCCACTGGATTTTAACCCATTTCCCATTTATCCTCACCTTCCTCTGACTAGGCTTTGCTGTGAAAGGCTAAATCCTCACTCCCTTGTGCATCCACTCGTGTTCTGCTCATCCACATTCTCCTGGTGGGGAAACTGAGGCAGGAAAGTGGGAGCCTGCTTTGGATGGATGTAAAGTGGGATGGGCTCAAAGCTGCTCTCGGAGCTCTGGGCTTGGACTTGCTGTGCACAGCAAGTAACTGGGGAGGAGCTGAGCTGTCTGCTGTGAGTCCTGGGCGAGGGACACCTGTGGTGGGTGGGATGGTGTGTGCTCAGCCTGAGGGGGTGGGTTTGGTGCCAGATAGTTTGCTCCTTTCTCTGACACTGTTGATTTATGGTTGTGGCACTTTGCCTGTGTGCCCTATTTTCCTAAGAGGAAGTTGAGGGCTTATAAAATGGAAATGAGAATATTGGGAGGAAAAGAGCATTGTGCCACTGTCCCACTGTGGTCCCAGCATTCCCAAAGCCTTGGCTTGCTGCTGTGCCTCTGAAGGAAGGAGCTTTGCAGGGCTGTGGGATGGGGCACAAGGACACCCCCCATTCCAAGCCCTGCTCCCACAGGGATGATTTGCAGGCAGTGGCCCAGGGTGGCTGGCTCTGGCACAGGGAGGCAGCCTGGTTCTCACCCGGGCAGGCAGCCTGGCTCTCACCTGCTTGCCCACACTTTCAACCCCATTCCTCCTGCTTGGCTGGTGCATCCTGTCGCTGCTCAGCTCCTGCTCCCCTCCCCGCCGCGTCTTGCCTGCAGGACAGGCTTGGCCTCGGTTTGTCACCGGGATCTCACACCAGTGTGCCAACACTGCCCTGGCATGGAGCGGGCTGGGAGAGGGAGCACAGTGCTGGCAGAGCTCCCGATGTGGTGACTGTCTGGGGGGAAATCTGCTGAGCTGCCTGTGCTTGAACCAGGGCTGTGTCTGTGCCAAACCCAGGCACAGGGATGATCTGCAAAGAATGGAGGGCTGTCTGCTGTGGAGCAGTGAAATCCTGTGTGCTACTTGCTTTCCAGCCTGGGGAATGTGATTGTCTGTGCCATCCAGCTGTGGGAAGCGAGCTTGGCACCCTTGTCCCTGTCACCTCTACCAGGGCAGCACTTGTTCTGAGGCCATCCCCCTTCCCAAAGCCCCAGGAAGCTTTGCCATCCCTCTGCTGTTCCTATGGAAGGTACAGAGGAAATCAGCCCCAAATCTATAGCTGGATGCTCCCAATGTCCACAGGGGAGATGCCTTTCCTCCCAGGGTTCCCAGAAGCTGCCAGGATCCATTGGATCCAGCAGATGTGCAGGTTCCAGGTCCCAAAGCCACGAGGGGCAGCAAGCACAGCATTCCCCCCAAACGCTGCTGGGAACCTTTGGAACAGCTTTGATGAGCACATAAACTGCAAGATCATGTTGAATAGAGGAAGTTGCAGCTCTTTATTAGCTCACTCTGAATCATCAGATAATGAGTTTTTGGGGCACACCACGTGGGCATTTAATAAATTAGGCAGGCACCAAGGCACAATTAGAGGAAGCGTGTTGGGATGGAGGAGAGGTGGGACAAGTAGCATTAATAATTGCTCTGCCCTGTCGACCCTTTCATCCAGGAATGGCAGAAGGTTTTGTAAACAGTAATTAATAGGGCCTCACAACCTTCACTGGAAGTTGCTCAGGGTAATTATATCACCACAATCCCAACCTGGAACCTCAAGTGCAGACAGGAGGTCAGAGTTGCTGCTCTCTCCAGTGGCTTTGGGCCAAGGTCAGTGTTTTCAGCCTGCTCTGATTTCTGGTCAGATAGAGCCAAAATCTAGAGAAGAGAAGGGAGATCTTCCTTCCATTACAGAATCACAGAATTATCAAGGTTGGAAAAGACCTCCAGGATCATTGTGTCCAACCTGTGACCAATCACCACCTTGTCAACCAGACCATGGCACTGAGTGCCACGTCCAGTTGTTCCTTGAACACCTCCAGGGATGGTGACTCCACCATTCTAATGCCTGGCCACCCTTTCCCATGAAGAAATTGTTCCTGATATCCATCCCGTGAGCTTTGCAGACTGAGAGGATCCACAGTGAGGAAGAGAAGGCCATGAAGGTCTCTGGGGTGAAGCCTGATGATCCCTGATCACCTCTGTTGGCCACAAAGATGAGGATTTTCTGGGAAAGCAGAGACATGGCCACAGCCTGTCTCCTCTCCCCTTTATTCCCAGAGAGAGGAGAGGATTGTTTGCACCTCCCTGCCTGGCATGCCTGGGTTTGAAGCTCTGGAAACTCTGAGCTCAGCAGTGTTTGGCCTCATTTCTGCAAGCACCAGGGTTCATCTGCACTCTCAGAGCAGCCCCACATCCTGGCTCTTGGCTTCCTCAGCCCAGCTCTGCCTGTGTGACTTCCCAGCACCAGCAGTGCTCACATGGGCTCTGAATGTTCCTCAGCCAGGGCCTCTCAGGGGACTTTGCTCTTCCAGCCATGGTGCAGCAATTCTCACAGAGGTGTTTGGGGTTCAGCACCTGGGAGTGTTTCAGACCAAGTGTCTGGCACAATGTCTGGAGCAAGGGTCAGCCTCTGGGATGTAATAGTGAACCTCTCCCAGGTCTGCGCTCCTTCACAAGTGGATGAAGAGCACTGCTGGGATGGGAAAATTCAGCAGGGATCTCTCCAGGGAGGACAGAGTGCATGGCCAGGCTATGTGACATCTGGTGGGGTGGCAGCAGGATTGTCCCTCTGTCCACTCTCAGCTTCCTCAGCCAAACCCTTTCACCTCTGAGCTGTTGTGAAGCCTTGACTAAATCAGCAGGAGCAGAGGAGGTCTGTCCCAGTGTCCCCACTCTTAGGAGCACCCACAAGTGATCACCTGGGCTCCTAAGTGTGACAGCACATTCGGCTGCAGTGACTGTGATCCTCAAATATGGGGTGAGAGACCATGGAAGAACCCTCGTGCCAGACCCCATTACTCCTGCCATCCCCAGACCCTGCAGGATGAAGCACTCACCCATCTCTACGTTTCCTGGGGTGCCATAAGCTCCACGCAGGCTCCTGCATGTCACCAGTGGTGTCACCACAGCTCATCCCACCGTCAGGGACCGCCTGGACCAGGAGGCAGAGCCCAGCCGTGCTCAGGGGGCATCAAGGTACTGGTGATGATCACAGCAGCATCAACCACGGCCACGTCCCTGTGGCTTGGAGAGGCTCCAAGGGGAGGTGGGGATGTGCAGCTGTCTGACTCAGCCACTGTCTCCGGAGCAGGAGGAGGGTGTGGGATGACTCAGGAGATGCTGTTTGCGTGGGGGCAGGTGGGAAGCGGTGAGTAGGCAAAGCCAGGCAGGAGCTGCAAGCCCGAGTCAGAGGCAGCCAGAAAGACCCAGAGATGAGACATTGTTGTGGGATAGCTGTGTCCCATCCTCCGTCCCATGGGAATTCAGGCCTCCCTTCCCTCACTTCCCTCACTGCAAAGCACTTTGGCAGGAAAATGTCGCAGGTAAGGACAGGTCACTTTGTTTTTGGTGAGGTGACAGTGGCCAGAGATGGCTCCTGGTGGGCAGCCCCAACACCGACATCAGCCTTTCCTGTAAGCTGGCTGCCTTGGATGTGTTGGAGATTAGTTTTCCTGCCTGAGCTGGGGCTCTTCATGCTCAGACCCCTGGTCCTCTTGGTCAGGAGAGGCTCTGATGGCTGCATGTCACCAGGCTTCTCTCTCCTGACAGGATCTGCAAACCCCAGCGCTGTCCCTGGAGGAGCCAGATGGACCTGATGCATCCCAGCCTGTCTTACCCTGTTCCATAGACAACCTGGCAGTCTCCCTGTTTTTCTGCTGGAACATCCCCGGGGTTGGAATGCTCCTTCCTTGGAACTCTCATGGTATTGGATTCACAGAACTCAAAGAGCTTCAAAGCACTGAGAAACCAGCAGGTACCAACCCCTCCTGCACTACCCAGCTGGGCCTGGGTCACTGGGAAATACCAACAACCTCTGCCCACCACCACCAGCCTTCATGCCATCATCTCCCTCCTTTCCTGGTCCTCCTATCCATGACATCAGCCTGACCCCATTACTCGTGCACCCACACTCCCTGTTCCTTGGTTGAATTCCACAGTGAGGACAAGTCTCAACCCAAATCCCTTCAGCATCTGCCCAGCCTTGTCCTGCTCACCAGCTCATCATTTTCCTCTGAAAGCCAGGATGAGGCCAGCTTGGAGCACCACAGCCCTCTTGGGCAAAATGTGACCCTCGTGTGTCAGTGCCAGACCAGAGGCTTTGGCTACTTTGCCCCAGGGCTGTGTTGGTCGGGTGGTGGACACAAGGATGGAGGGTGGACCATGAACCCAGGACACGTGCTGGGTAGATCAGAAGATAATCCTGGGTTTCTCCATGCTACCACATGCTGTCACACTGGGCAAACAATTATGGGCTGCCTGGATCTGTGGTCTTGCAGCTGGGAAGCAGCTCAACCCACTTTTCTCCCCAGCAGTTTTCCCCACAGCCCCACAGGCACCCTGGGATTAATGATGCTGCTGTATGGATCAAGGGAAGTGTTGTGTTGCTCCCAGGGAGCATTGGACCAGGAGAACAGCATCTTCAGCGAGACCTGATCCCTAAATATTGGCTGCATGGAAAAACCCTAACTCTTGCCCGTGCTGCCTTTGCTTGGGCAGAGCTTCCCGTGGGACAGGGATTGCCTGGCTGGGCAGGACTTTCAGCAGGATGCCCTGGGGCAAATCCTGCCCAGTCCCTGCGGCGCAACTCACCTTCTGAGCCTGGCAGATCATCTTCCTCACCACCTCCTTGATGTGCACTTGCCCCTCGATGGGTGGCTGCATGTAGACGGTGGCGCGGGTGACCCCGCGGTAGGCGACGGTCTCGGGCCAGCCCAGGTCCAGCTGCGGGATGGAGCGGTCAGACCTCTGGGGCCAGTACTCCAGGGAGGGGGCCATGTCCTGCTCGTCCCCTTGGCTGTTCCGATCGCCCTCGCTGTCCCCTGTGCTGCTGCCGTGGCGCGGGATGTACTCAGAGCCGGGGTCGTACGTCTCCAGAGTGTCCAGGATCTTCTTCAGCTCCAGCTCGGAGAGGAAGTCCCTGATGTTCTCCCTCTTCAGGACCTCATAGAAGGCGTCGCGGCCACGCGAGGCCAGCGCCTCCAGGGCCAGGCGTTGCTCCTCGCTGTAGAAGAACTCGGGCTTGGACTCGCTGGACCTCCAGTTGACGTGGCTGTCGTCCAGGCACTGCACCTGGGAGAAGGCCATGGTGACCGCGCTCGCCGGTCCCCTCTCCGAAGAGACCTCTGTGCCCGCAGCGAGCGCCGGATGTCGGCGGCAAATAGGGAATTAATTATTCTCCAGTCTTCAAACACACAATTTCCTTTGCTTCGCCCTCCCCCGGCTCAACGGGCACCGCTCCCTTTTCCAACGGCTCCCGCCACGCCGGAGCTCTTCTCTGCCGGGGAGGAGGATCTGGTTTCTGGCTTGCTCCCGGCTCCGCTGGGTGAGAGGGCTCCAGGCAAGATAAACACGGAGCTTCCCACGGCCGGGGCTGCGTGACGGGGCAGAGACAGCCCCAGGTGTGTGTGCACCACCGGGAAGGTCCTTCACCTCCGAGCCCGCTCTCTCCTCATCCTCCGCTCTCCCAAGGCGACGATAACACCGGATGGAATAAAAAGTGGGGAAAAAAAAGAAACAAAGAGAAAACTGGCTTAAGGAAAGGCAGCCAAAAGCAGGATTTCTCGGCCGAGGCGCCGTCCCTGGTTATCCCTCCTGGAGCAGCGGGTCAGCCCGTGGGTCTGGCGGTGGCGAGCGCTCCCCGCCAGCCTCCTGTGCATCGCCCTGGCTGGCAGGACGATGGCTTGGGGCTCCTGCCAGCACAGCAGTGCCGGGCCGGACAGGTAACAGCAAGAAGTGAAAAGAGGAAAAGGAAAAGAGTGATTCATCCCTCCGCCCTGCCCCACCTGCAGTCACATGTTGCCTTCACACATTCCCTGCCCAGCCCGATTAACTCTTTCGGCTGGTGTGGTCCTCCCGCCTGTGGCCCGGCCTGGGAGCCCCTGGGAGTGTGTGGGTGCTGAAGGGTGGTGGGAGGCTGGGGAGGGCTTTGGGTGTTTGCCTTAAAAAGAAAACTGTCTCTGCCCTGAAATCCCTCCCTCTCCCCATGTGCCAGCTGGTAAGTCAATATTTCCCAGGAAAACAGCTGCATCCTGTGGTTAACCCCTCCTGTGCTGGTGTGGGAACTCCGAGCCCAGGTGGGTCCCCGGGGGCAGCACTGGGTCAGAGCTGCCAGAATGGCTCAAAGCTGCACTGGGGCAGGTTCAGATGGGATATTAGGGAGCATTTCTTTATGGAGAGGGTGTTTCAGTCCTGGAACAGGCTTCTTACAGAGGTGGTCAATGTCTCAAACCTGTCAGGGTTTAAAAGGCATTTAGACAATGCCCTTAATTTGTTATCAGCCCTGAATGGGCAGTTGGACCAGATGATTCTTGTAGGGCTCTTCCAACTGAAAATACTCTATTCTATTCTATTCTATTCTATTCTATTCTATTCTATTCTATTCTATTCTATTCTATTCTATCCTGTCCCCTCCTCTGTAAGGTTTGCAGCACGGACATGGACACTGTCACGTCACCAGACCTCACTAAGGCAGATTTCATTAATAACTAGGAGAGGGACAAAAAACCCCACCCTGGATTCACCAGTTGGTGCTCACAAGCCAGAAATGTGGACCTTTCCCTTGGAAGCTCAGATGAAGGCGAATTTCAGGAATTGGGGTCAGATCCTTGTGCCAATGCAAAAAAGGAAAGTGCCATGGGCTGTGTCTCACTCCCTGGCGTTGGTGCTGCTCATCTGGATTTGCAGCCGGATAAATGAGGGCCCTGCTTGAGTCAGGCTCCTCAGGCAAAGCCACCCGTCTGCCCAGGAGCTTGGCCATCAAAGCCCTGCTCTCTGAGCCACGGTGGCCCTGCTCAACCCACAGTGACAAACCCTGCGTGGGGTTGTGCCCAGCCCTGGTTTGGCCTGTGCAGGAGGTGGCACTGGGGCTGTGGGACAGCTGTTTGTTGGGATCATAGAATAATGGAATCATTTAGGTTGGAAAAGCCCTCTAAGATCGAGTCCAACTCAGAACTGCCAGGTCCAACACTAAACCATGTCCTCAGGTGCCACATCTACAGTGTAGGGAGGGATGAAGTGTTTGGCTCCCACCAGGGGGTGTTTCAGATGGACTTTATGAAAAGCTTCAGATGATTTTATGGAAAGGCTGTGCTGACCCTGCAGAGATTTCCCAGGGATGGGATGACATCTCCATGCCATGGCCTGGCCAGTGAGTGGTGCAGCAGAGACTGAGGGTGCTGGAGCCAAAACTGTGTGTTTTAGGTGAAATTCCAGCCCCGATGAACAGGGGACAGGAAATATGACAAAGCCAAGCACTGAGCCACCACCCACAGAGGGCTTCAGGACCTCATCCCAGTTGTTGTCCCCCCTTGGGTAAGTGTAGAGGTGCCCTGGATCAGTGCATGGAGCGTGGGTGTGCATGGCGTGGCTGGAGTGTGCTGTGGTTGTCCCCGCCTCAGCCACCGCCACCTGCTCCGGCTGCTTTTATTGTGCCAAGAGATTTATGGACTGTTTCGTGGGGTGTGTACCCTAATGATTTATTGCATGTGGTGCAAATGCTGCATCCCATCCATCATGTGAGGCGCTCGCTCCCGGAGCCAGATGGTGGAGGAGGATTGGGATGGCAGAGCCACACCTGGAGCATCACCTGATCCCTGCCTGGGGAAAAGATACCTGGATCCCCCATCCCCACTTCCTGGGGGCTTCTTCACTCAGGTGTCTTTGCCCCACACAGTGAATTTAGCACCCGAATTTAGCCTCTGTTTGCAGGGACAGGTTGCTGTGGCTGAGCAGGTCGGTCCCCACCATTCCAGGTGTCCCCAGGCTGATCCAGCCGGACAGGCAGCACCTGGCGCAGACACGGCCCCTCTCCTGCAGCCAGCTCCTCCCGCCTGCACATGGAACCATTAATTACAAGCTCCTAATGAATTTTCTCTCTCTAGCAGAGGTACAACACTGGGCTCTGCTCCTGGTTCGGGGGCTTTGGCCACTCTATGGCGCTTGGGTCTTGCTTTTGACACACTCTGTGGTCACGACAAGGAGTTTGGTGGCTGAGCTGAGCCCTGGGATGGGTGTTTCGGCTGGAATATAACACCCAGACACTGCCTTGCCCTCTGGAGCACCTTCCACCCTCCAGCCACCAACCATTTGCATGGAGCCATGCACAACGTGGTGGTTTAGAGGGGAAACTGAGGAACGGAGCGGTGATGGCAGCTTTACTCAGCTGCTGGGGGACAGAGTCACCGGAGCCTGGTGCTGACTCTGACCTTGGGGAAAGGTGGCCCAGGCTGGGACTTTTTGACATCCTTGGGATGTGCTAAGCATTACCTGTGTTGTGTTCCTGTTGCACCGCACACTCCTTTATGGAAAGCCCCAAGGAGTCACCAGCTGGTGTTTTGGGCAAACCTGGGGCTGAGGGCTGTACCCCACTTCAGTTGGGGGTCACCACGCAGGAGAACCAGGATGGTGCTCCCAGCAGGGATCACCTGTGCTCGTCCCAGTGCTCCTGGGAGGGCGGGTGCAGACCAGAGAGCCAGGCAGCCCATCCATATTTATGCCTGACATTAATTTCCATCCATTTCAATATTTTATGAGCGTAACAATAACAAAAAAAAAAAAAAGGGTTCAGCACTCGTTGAGCCATTGAAATAATTGGGTGTTGATGGTCCTGGCTCACTGCCACGCGTGTCCCGGGAGCTGCTGGGGCTGGCCATGCCCAGGAAGTTGCCACAAGGGTGCAGGAACCCGGCTGGCCCCGTGTGTGGGGATTGGCAGTGCCTGCCCCGGGGCTCTGCCACCTCCAGCTGTGGCCCCGGGTCCTGGTGGGGCTCCAGAGATCCCCCCAGGGCAGCTGTTGCTGGATTAATGTGGTGGTAGATCTGACCAGTGCTGAGGTGGGAATGGGCAGTGGGAGGTGAGGGGATGCTGCTGGGATGGATCCTGCTGTGTTGAGGCTGATGGGGGAAAGAGGTGGGGGAGGCAGAGGTGGATTTCCATGTGGGATGTGCTCCTTGCTTCTCCACCTGGATTCCTGCCAAAGCCTGGGTATCACGGCCATGGCAAAGGGACAATACCTGCCGTAGTGGGACGGGGTGTGAAGGGAATGAGGGGGTGCAGGGCTGGCCCCCACCCTGTGAAAGGTCTCAGCATGTCACCTGCCTCTCTCCCCCAGACTCTGTGGCCTGCGTGGACCCTGAGGAGTGCACCCGTGTCTGTGGGGCTGCCGTGGGCTGTTCCAACATCGCCTACCCCAAGCTGGTGGTGGAGCTGATGCCCAGTGGTAGGTGGGTGGGAGGGGCTGACCCACCTCCACAGGGCTCTGCTGCACCCTGGGGCTGCGGCCATGGCTTGGATGTTGGGGGGCAACCCACGGGTGGTCTGGGTGGGTTTATGTGTGGGGACAGCCCATGCAGCCGCTCCAAGGGTGGCTCCAAAAGTGAGGTCAGGGGGATGTGGGTGACCCTGGGGCACCGCAGTGTCCTGGCATCCCAGGATGCAGCTGGGGGTTCCCAATCCCCATCCTTGCCCCAGGGGAGATCCCAGAGGCTGCCCACAGAGGGATAAGCATTATCCTGGGGTTGTCTCATCGCATCCCTCCCGGTTTAGCTGCTCCCTGACACTTCTCTCCTGCCCAGGGCTGCGGGGTCTGATGATCGCTGTGATGATGGCTGCTCTCATGTCATCCCTGACCTCCATATTCAACAGCAGCAGCACCCTCTTCACCATGGATATCTGGAGGAAGCTGCGCCCGGGGGCCGGTGACCGGGAGCTGCTCCTCGTGGGCAGGTAGAGACCGGGGATTTCGGGGACACCGGGGGTTTCAGGGAGACTGGTGGGGCCAGTCCGGCCTGAAAAATGCCTGTGCTCAGCCTGGTTTATGCAAGGGAAACAATCCCTTGGATTATTTCGTGTATGAAAGCGCTGAAAACGCAGAGGGGGCGTTCGGACGGTGCCGAAGCCTCTCCCCGCTGCCTCCAGCCCGTTCCCCCCGGCCGAGGTCACCGCACAAAGCACACGGGGGAACATCAGCGGGTGCTGGTGCCGGCGGAGAGCCCCGGGACGCGCCCGCGGAGCGGCGCTCGGGGCGGCGGAGTCAGCGCTGGGGAATGCCCCGGCACGGTGCCCACGGGGCCCGGAGCAGACAATGACAGGGGGGGAATCTGGGGCAGGGCTTCGTCGGCTGGGGCTGCGGGGAGGGCCGGCTGGTCCAGCGGCTGCAGGAACAGCTGCTTTGGGGCATCCTGCACCTCTGGAGGGTGGGAAGGGGATGGGGCAGCGATGCTGGAGAACCGCCGTCCGGTGTGGTCCCCCATGGGGAAAGGGGCGCTTGCTACAGGGCTTGCCTCGTCCCTCCCTGGCACCGGTTTCGCTGGCGGTGACAAGGGTGTGACAACGCAGGACAGCTTTCCCGAGGATGGTTAATGAGTGTTTGCAAAGGGCTTTGCCCGCCCGGGGCGGGAGTCGCTGCCGCAGTGGATCCCCGGCGCTTCCTCGGCGTGCCGGGGGATTAGTGCGGATCGCGGGGACGGAGCCAACCATAAGCGCTTTGCAGAGAGAAAAAAACTGTTTAAGCTCCAAGTTTGATGTTTTCCTACCTGCCAGAACGGAGACAGGCGGCCCGGGGTTATTCCTGTTATTCCTGTCAGGGGGCCCAACTACCCTCCGGACCCACCCGGGTGGGGATGCCCCATCCAGGGATCGTGGAATCACAGAATGGGTTGTGTTGGAAGGGTTCTTAAATATCACGTGTCTGCACAGGGAGGAAAGGGCTTTGATTGTGGGATTGGAAAGAGCTCCCAGTTCTTGGACCTGGGCGTTTGAGCTCCTGCTGTGGCCCATGGCACCTGGCTGGAAATCCCCACTGGTGTTTGATGTGTGCTCCTTGCCAAGGCGGTGGTGTGGTGGTGGGAACACCTGATCCTTCCCAAATTCCCTCAGCCCCCTGCAGCAGGGCTGTGCTGAGTGCTGCTCTCCATTCCCTGCCCAGATTCCCACCTCGGGCTGTACATGGAACAGGGCACAGCCACCCAGCACCCCCAACTCCTGCCACACTCACACACTCCTGTTTTTCCATGGTCTTTTAGCAACAAGACCAGGTTGGATGGGGCGTGGAGCAACCTGGTCTAGTGGGAAGTGTCCCTGCCCATGGCAGGGGGGTGGAATGAGATGGTCTGTAAGGTCCCTTCAGCCCAAACTGTTCTGTCATTCTATGATTCTCTCCTCTGTGACTCACAGACTTTCCAAACAGAGGGGTTTCTCCTATCCCATGTTTAGGGGGTGCATTTTATGGTCAGGCTGGTTCCCTTTTCCCAGCACCTGGCAGTAGCAGGGGCTCCAACTAGAGCTGCTTTCATGGCTTATTTTTTCTCTCTTTTTTTTTTTTTTTCCCCTACTTCTCCTTTTTGAGATGAGCAGATGGGGATGTAGGAAATTCTGTGAAGCTGTAAATAAGCTGGGCTGAACTATAAATATGGCAGCTTTTGGGATGGGTCCTGCTCAGGCTGGGGCCCAAAATCTGGGGGCTGTCCAATGCCTTGTGCTTTGGGGGAGGGTGATGTTATTGGGTGTGGTTGGGATTTGGGTGAGGATGAGGTCGGGGGGATGTTGGTGACTAACACACCCCTCTGTCACAGCCTGGCCAGGGGAGCTGAGCACAGGGTGCCTTGATTGGACATGGGAGTGCTGAGAGCAGGTCTGGCCAGAGCACCCAACATCTGCAGCTGGCAGCTTTTCATAGTGAAAGTGCCCATTGTCTGGTGTTTCCCCATGGGGGGATCCAGTTTAGCAGCCTCCTGGGGCTGGGCAGGGGGCTGGGGAGTGCTCACCTGCCCAGAATGGAACCAGCACAGCCATAATTAGCATCCTCTGTGGCCCTGGGGATGTCACCCAGCAGCGAGTGTCCTCCCTCTGACCCACGTGCATCTCCTGCACCGGCACTGGGGCCCAGCCCCTGGTTTTGGGGACCCCCCATTGCCACGGTGATGCTGCAGGTGCGAAGAAGTGTAGGTGGGACAGGAACACCACCTGCACCACCTTGCTGCTGCTCACAGGGTGGTCACGGTGGTGCTGGTGGCCCTCAGCGTGGTGTGGATCCCCATCCTGCAGAGCTCCAGTGGTGGCCAGCTCTACGTGTACATCCAGGCTGTCACCAGCTACCTGGCTCCTCCTGTCACTGCTGTCTTCATCCTGGCTGTCTTCTGGCCCCGAGCTAACGAGCAGGTGCATGGCTGGGGTGGGCCTGGGGACAGCTTGGGAACATGGGTGGTACCAACACCCCCCCAGTCTGCCCTGCTCCCAGACACCCAGCAGGGCTTGGGGGGCTGTGGGGAGGAAGGAAGAGGAAGGGAGGAGGCAGTGCTGGAGGGGTTGGTGAGGGGAACTGAGCCTGACTGGTGTTCCTCTGGGAGCTGGTGGGTGGTTGGTGTGAGAAAGAGGAGGAGGAGGAGGCAGGTGCTGCCATGCATGGCCACCAAGTGTGGCAGGACCAATGGCACTGCCAGGGGACATTCCCTGCAGGGGTGGGGGCCAGGGCTCACCCGTGTCCCAACACAGAGGGACTACTCAACCCTCTCCCAGGGCTGGGTGGAGGGAGCGGCTCCCGGGGGGTTTGTCCCTTCTGTGGGGCAGCCCTCCTGCTCCAGCCACCCTCCAGGGACCTTGGCTTTGCAGGGAGCTTTCTGGGGCCTGATGGCAGGGCTGGCGCTGGGACTGGCCAGGATGGCACTGGAGCTGGCACACCCCACACCCCGCTGTGGGGTCCCTGACCAGCGGCCCTGGCTGCTCACAGACATCCACTACCTGCACTTTGCCGTGCTGCTGGCTGCTGCCACGGCCGCCGTCGTGGTGGGGGGCAGCCTGCTGACCCCCCCGCCGCCCCCAGCCCAGGTGAGCAGCACCCAGACCCCCCACCTCGCCCTCACACCAGAGCTCCTCTGCTGGAGGTGTCGGTGTCACCCTGTGCACCCCGAGCTCGGCCAGGGGCTCCCCATGGCGGGGTCTGGTCTGGGGGTGTTTTCTCAACAAATGTCACTCTGGTTTCCAGCTGAAGGATCTCACCTGGTGGACCCTCCCGCGGGAGCCCCCCCAGCCCTCTGCGTGTGGCACATCCCAGGGACCCCTTGACGGTGAGTGAGTCCTTGGGGGTGTCTGGCAGGGGAGGCAGAGCAGTGCCCCCCATTCCCTGCCTGTAATGGGCAGCAGGATGCCATGGGTGGCCCCTGCCTTATTTCCTCTAGGGCTGTGCCACCTGCCAGGAGGTGGCTGGTCCCCAGTGCCCTCTGTCTCCCACGCTCACTATATTTCTGTGCCAGGTTCCTGTTCAGCCAGCCTGGATATCCAGCAGCCACCCAAGGCCATGGGACCCCCAGCTGTGGCCCTCAAGGACACTACAGAGCCCGGGTTCTGGGCCCGTGTCTGTGGCATCAATGCTGTTGTCTTGATGTGTGTCAATATTTTCTGTTATGCCTATTTTGCCTAGTGCCCAGCCAGCCCCTGGAGAGGGGGAAAGCTGCTGGGGGGAGGGAAAAAAATGGGCATTTGGGTGCTAGTTTTTATTTGGTACATTTGGGAGATGTGATGTTTAAATCCACTGGGACAGTGAGCTCTCAGCACTGCAGACCCTGAGTGCATCTCCGAGGGTGTGAGGTGTGGGGGGCATTTGTGGGGGCAGTGAGTCCCTGGGAAGAGTTTGAGACAGGTATTGGGGTGGAGAAATGGGAGCTGCAGGTGGAGCAAAACCACAACAAAGCAACAGCTGCATGAATTCAGCAACAGGAGCACCTTGGCAGTGGTGGGAAAGGAGCAGTCACACTTGAGGGCATCACCAAAACACATTTTACTAGCTCTAAATAAAAAAAATACTATAAAAGAAGCCTCAATTTGCAGCTATGAACAGCACCCATAGGACTGAATCCCCCTGGATCAGCCTTCCCTGGAACCCGAAGTCCTGGCATCCCTCCACGGAGTTATGGAGCCCAGCTTCATCCTGGCTGCCTGCAGCTCTCCCTGGAGCTGGGGCTCCACTTACATGGTCTGGAGGGGAGCCAAGGTTTGGGGGACACCGCTGTCATCCCACTGGATTGTGGCTCTGGAAAAGTTTTCATGGCTGTGGTTCAACACTCTGCAGTCCTTCCCTGGGGAACACCACGGCCAGCCCAATGCCTGTGCTGGGGGGCCACGGAGGTGTCGGGGTCAGGGGAGCCACGGGTGATGGTTCAGGGTGGCAGATCCATCCCCTTGGACTGGGATCACCCCCAGCCTGGCCTCTACCCCCAGCACAGCCCACGCAGCACTGAGGCCTGGCATGGGGATGAAGGGATAGGCAGTCTGTGTGGGCACGGTGGGTGGGGGGCCCTGGGCAGGGGGCTCACTTGCGGATGGGGTGCACGTAGTTCCGGGGGAAGAAGCCAACTCGGCCATAGATCTTCCCCTGCCACCAGTTGGGGTCAGGGCAGTCCAGGACCTCGATGATGTCCCCACGGACGAAGGGCAGCTGGGAGCCCTCACAGGCAGAGAAGTCGAACTGGGCTTGCACAAACTGGGGTCTCCCCACCTGCAGGGAAGGAAGTTGAAGGTAAGGGTTGGGGGGGGGAGAGGGGTCCCTATCCACCAGCCCCCCTGCTCCAGGTGGCACTGTTTGGGTCCTCAGTGTGGTGAGGACACTGTCACTGCAGGAAGAGGACCAGCCTTGGGGTGCCTACTTGGAGGGGAAAGACAAGCTAGGGAAATCCTGCCATGGGAAGAGTGGAATGCTGGGGATGGCCCTGAGTGCAGGGAAGAGCCTGGGGTGCATGGGAGCACCCTGGGGTGCAGGATAAAGCCTGGGGTGCAGGGGAACATCCTGGGATGCAGCCACAGCCTGGGGCACAGGGCAGAGCCAGGGATGCAGAGGAGCACCCTGGAGTGCAAGGAAACACCCTGAGGTGCAGGGCAGAACCTGGGATGGAAAAGCACTTTGGGGTGCAGGGTCCAAGACTCCCTGTTTCTGCTCCTGGGAGAGCCAAGATGGGTGATCAGGGGACTCCAGCCCTTTGGAGGCAGCTGGCACCCCTCTCCTTCCCAGGCCCTTCTATGTGCCAAGCCTTGCCCATCCCAGCTCCCAAGGTCTAGTTTTGCCACCTCTGCAACCACCACCCCAGGGCTTGGCCTTGCTGGAGGTTGCCCCAGGCTGGTTGAGCCATGTCCTGAGCTGGTCAGGCTGTGCCACCTGCCCTGGACAGCATCCCTGGCCTGAGGGATGGTGTGTGCCCAGGGCAAGCTGCCCTGCTGAGCTGCTCTAGGGGCCTTTTCCTCCCTGCAGCACTTCCCATCTTGGGCTGCTGCACCCTCTCCTGCTCCAGACTGCCTCAAGCCGAGGGCCAAGTGCCAGCTGGCCACCTGGGATGTCCCTGTCCCCCTCTGTGGGGACACTGAGCCTCGAGGGGACTCACACAGGGGTTTGGGAGCAGCCATGACATCCCACACCCCAAGCTGTACCTCCTGGGGCTGGTCCTCATCCCGGAGGAAGATCTGCTGCTCCTTGGCGATCGTGGTTGTCCTGTAGAAATCCACCAGCTCGTTGAGGGAATTGAACTTTTCCTCCCAGAGGAAATACTTGCCGTTCCTCTCCCTGAGCACCTTGAAGTGCTGGACGTGCTTCCCGTAGCTGTGGAAGGAGGATGGATGTTACCCCAGCTTTGGCAGCACTCAGACCCCCTTCTGGCAAGGTGAGAAAAGGCTGGAGGTGCTCAGTATGTTGGGATGAACCCAGGGATCTCATTACACCCATCCTGTCACGGTGGGGATGACCGAGGTTACTCCTGGTCCTGCAACAAGGACCTGTAGCTGAGCTCTGCTACAACTCATCCCACAGGCAGCTGAAGCTCAGTCCCAGCCCTGGCAGAGTGAGATGCCCATAGGCACAGGGATGGCAGCATGCCAGCCATGTGTAGGGCAAGTGGCTTTGGCCAGGGCCATATCTGAGGAATGTATGGTAAGAGCTGCAGTTCCAGCTCAGGACGTACTGGGAGGAGGCTGAAAACCTTGGGATTGAGCTCACAACTTCCCTGTGCTCCCGGGAATCCCCAGGAGGATGGGACAGGCCAGGATTTGCCTTGCAGCCCCCTAAGCTGGCACCCCTGGGGGTGCCAGGCTGGGGTGCCTGCAGTGCAGGGATCTGCCTCTGCCAGGCCCCCGGGCAGGGGCAGGACCTGCCACGCTGGTGACGCAGAGCAGAACACAGCTCCCTTTCATTATGGGCAAGAACCTCCTGAAATGTTTAATTAGGGATTAGCAGTGTGAGAAAGTGCCTGGCTGGCCTAGGGCTGGCTCCTGCTCCCCCAGGTGGAGCAGGGAAGGGGCAGCAATGGGATGAGATGCCCGGAGAGACATTCTGCCCTGGCTGCCAATGCCAGTCATTGGGATGCTGCAGCCCTTCAGCCCTGGGCATGCTTCGGGCACCTTATTGCCCCAGGCCATGTCCCCTGGGCTGTGCTTGCAGGTTGTCCCCATGACCCACAGGGCTGTGCTTAGGGGTGCCCCTGCAAGGGACCCCAGGCAAGGCAGTAGTGCAGGGAGCAGGAAGCAGCAGGGATAGAGGTAGAGCGTGAGGATGTGGAGGGGAGAAAGGAAAGAAAAGGAAAGGAAAGCTCTGTGCGAGGCTGTGCCTGGATGTGCTGGGGACATGGCCCCACAGCCCTCACCCCCTTCGAGGTGGCTGGGGCAGAACAGGGTGCTCGCCCCCTCCCCAGCACTGTGACAGGGAGCCCACACAAGGGTGGCCTGATGCCTCAGTTCCCAACGTGGGGGCTGCAGGGACCCCCACCCGTACTGCCACGTGTCCCACGGCCACTCACTTGACGGAGATGGAGAACTCCCCCGGGGCGCTCTCGCTGTCGCGGATCAGGAAGGCTCCCGGGTAATTTCGCTTCAGCAGCTCCTTCTCTGCCAGCTGCCGGGAGATCCTGCCCGCGTACCACCTGGGGGGACACCGGGCTGAGCCATACGGGCACCCCTGGACACCCGGGGACACCCCAGTGTGACATCCCCACCCCGCAGGATGGAGGCAGCGAGAGCCCCGCTGCCGGCAGGAGCAGGGGCTCTACAGGGCTCCACACAGAGCTGCGACCCCCCTCACCAGCAATTTCTCCCTTCCCTCCCCCTCCTGATTTATTTTTGGGGGGCACCCCAGGCTGCTGTGGGTGCAGGCGTGTTCCCACACACAGGGTGAGCGCAGCTTTGCTGACAGCCGCGACCACATCCTGTCACCCCGTGCCTCGCCCCCCACTTTGCTGCCTGTCCCCTCCTCTGTGTCCCTTCGTCCCTCATGGGAACAGCCCTTTCAGGTGTAGAGCACAAAACCCTCCATGCCAGGATAAAACCTTCCTGCCTGTAGCGGTGGGAGCTGCCAAAACGAGCTGGAGGAGCAGAGTCCTCATCTCCCATCCCTGCCAAGGCTGTGTCAGGGCATTTCAGACCCCCAGGCCATGGAGACCTTGTTAAAAATGCCCCGGGAATGATCAGGCACGGACTTCAGCACAGAGCCAGCCCTCCAGGTGCTGCATGGAAGAGGCTGCATCTCACCCATCCCTCCCGAGAAGCAGCGGGATGTGCCCGAGGCTGGCTCGACCCCACGCATTTGCTCCGGCATTTAAATGTGATTTACCAGGGGCTAATGATACATAAAACACAGGTTAAATCAGGGATGGATTACAGTGGGCTTTAATAAGACGGTAATAGGATTGTGTCTAATGCAGTCGTAATCCCATAACGCTTTGTTGTTCCCCAATTATCATTTATTTAGCGGTGTGAGGGTTGGATTTCGGTGTGTTGGGGGGTACGTGGGTGCCCTGCTGCCTCCTGTCCCCTGCGGCTGTGGTGACAATGGCAGACTGACCAGGCAGGCAGACCTCATCTCTATGGCTCAGTTTCCCCACGTGTGGGACTACCCTGGCTCATGGCAGACCTTTGGGAATTGGGATGCACTGCTGGGATCGCTGCCTGGGTGGTGGGTGCTCGGGCCCCCCTTCCCCACACTCTGGGGTGGCACTTACGGGTGAGGCTTGACCTTGATGTAGTTTTTGGGGACGAAGCCCTCGCAGCCAAACAGCTCAGCCTTGTACCAGTTCTGGTCATCTTCCATGTTGAGGATCTAAGGTAGGAGAGGAACAGGGAGGCATCAGCCTGGTTGCTGCTCCCCTGGGAGAGGGACCCCTATTGCTGCCTCAGACCCCACATCACCCACCAAAACCTGGGGGAAGGGGGCTCTGGGACATGGTCTGGGAGGTTTGGGGGCACCTGTACAGAGCTGGATGCTCCCCCCTGCCCTCCTTGGCTCATCACGGGTGCCAACAGCTGGGAGGGGCCCGGCATTGTCCCAAATCCCCAACCAGGGAAGAGAGTGAAATCTGTCCCTGGAGTAACCGGGACATCAGCCAAGCCCCCACGTGCCCCCAGGACTGTGGCACTCGGAGGAAGTGCCCTGGTGTGAGCAGGGTGCTGACACCCACTTCTGTGTGACATTATTTTCCAGCCTCCCACGCAGGGGCCCGGGGCTGGCACAGCTGTGCAAACAGGATCCGAAACTCCGGGCCACGGGCTGGGACCGCAGGGAAAACACACAGCGAGGGGCACGGCGGGTTTGGGGCCCTGCCAGGCCATGCCCTTGATCCTGCCAGGGCTGGCTGCACCCATGGGGGGCTACAGCATGGCGGGGGTCTGTGAGGAGCTGCTGGCATTGCAGCGTCAGCCCCATGGAGAGAACAGCAGGGCAGGATGTCGGTGCAGCCTCCCAGGAATGTTCTGAGCCCCCTGGAAGCTTTTTGGGATTCCCAGGTGGCATCCAAGGTGCCCGTTCTGATGCTAGTGCCTGGGCGTGTGTTTGGGCATGTGCTCCCTGCTGCCAGATCCCTGCAGCCCCCAGTGCCTCTGTGGGGCAGTGAAAATGTGTTCCAGCCCTGTGAGGCCACATGCCATGTCCCAGCTGGGGATGTCCCTCTCTGGAGATGTGCCTGGTGGCACAAAGTGGTACCCGCTGCTGGGAATGCTGCTCCGCACCCCAAAATCCTCGAGGTTGGCTTCTTATACCCCACAGAAAACCCCAAAGAGGCAACAAACCCAGTGGCAATGAAAGTGCTGGTGTCACCCTGTGCCACGGGCCCACTCTGTCCCCCAAAGCAACAGCACCCAACCCCACCACGGCCGGTGACCCCCTGCTCCAGGTACCTTCAGGGTGTCCCCTTTCTGGAAGGGCAGCTCGTCCTTCTCCGTCGTCTGGAAGTTGTACAGAGCCACGGATTCCATGGCTGCCAACAGGAGGGCTGGAGGGGTCCGGGGGGCTGCCTGGGGGCTCAGCACCCCGCGGGGCTCTGGGCTCCGGGCTGAGTGCGCGGCGCAGCCGGGCAGGAAACCGCGCTGATGTCACACGCTGCCGGAGCACCACACGGGTGCTGCCGGTGGGCACAGCTGCCCAGATGTGCTGGGAGGGGGGGAGAGCTGTGCCAGCCCACCTGGGTGCTGGGGGATCCATCTGCAATAGGACCCTCAGGGCGGTGGGATCCGTGGTGGCAGGGATTTGGATGGAAAGAGGATGGTGATGGGCTGGACACAGGTTGGTGATGTTGGGAAGTGTGTTTGGAGAGCGTGGGCAGGCTGGCAGGGCTGATGGGGGAGTCTCTGATGTCTTTTAAAGGCTGAGCTGCCAAAAGGTGGCTTGGTGGGAATGGTTGTTTCAGAAGACAAAAAGTCAGGGAGGGTGGGAATGGCGTAGGCGTAGGGAGGTGGGTGGATGCACACACCTGCTTTCTTTGGAATTCAGATTGAACACTCTGTCTCAGCTCTGAACATTCAGATCTCAGCACAACTGATAGGGGCTTTTTGGGCTGCGTCCCTTTGGTGGGTTGATTTTTTCCGGCTTTCTTTTGCAGGGCTGGGGAATAAAAATCCCTTTTAGACTCAAATGATTTCCTGCAGCCCTGGTGGGCGTCAGGCACTGAGCGTGCAGGGCTTGCACTCCGGGTATCATTCCCAGTGGGAAGGTCTCCGATGCTGTGCAGCCTTCCTGTGTGTGGGCTGGGGCATGAAGCCTGTGGAAAATCCACCAGACACTGGCTTGCTTTGCTGTGAGGAATTAAACCAGGGACAGCTGCAGCTCAGACCCTGCCCATGGATTTGGGCATTTTCCAGTGAGGAGCAGGATGCCATTGCCATCTGCCCAGGGTGGGATGAGCCACGGTGCTTGCAGGGCCACCCTGAGGACATGGGCTTGGTGATTTGCCTCCTCCAGATCTTAATCCCGCTTCCCAACTGCATCTGAAGAGCAAATTCCATATAAGACCCCACTGAGGCCATTTTCAGGCTCTTGTGCCCATGGGAAGAGGAGAGGGATGCGTAGGGTGGCCCTGGATGGCCCCACACTCGAGGCCTCAGTTCCCAGTGGTTATTCCTGGGATCTGTTGGTCCCAGGGGAAGTGAAGATGCTGGGAAGGTCAGGGAGAACATGGGAAGATGCTCCATATGTGCTTGCCTGTCACATGGAGGATGGGACTCAGTGAATCCCCATGTTCAGCAGCAGGAAGACACTCTCTCAGGATGAGCTTCCCCTGCTCCTCAGCAGCCTTGGCAAGGATGGAGCTGGATGTTCCCTGGGGAAACCAGCCCAGCAGAGCTGTTGCTCCATCCCTGCTGTGGCCAAGGGCCTGACCCTGTCCCTGTGTCCACCAGCCCAAACTGGATGATACAAAGTCCATTCCAGGGGCCCTGGTAGGGAACAACAGGGCAGTGGGGGGGGATGTGTGGGCACTGGGAGGGTTGGTGTGGGAGAAACCTGCAGTCTGGGAATAGGGTTGTTGGGGTGACAATCCCTGTGCCATGGGAGGAGTTTTGGGGCTCAGCTTCCGGGGCTGGGAGCAGAGAGGCTTGAGGGGCACCCAAAAGTGTCTGGCCTGGAGCCATAGGTGGTGCCACACTGTCCGGGAGTGGGGTACAGGAGAGGGGGGTCACAGAGGGGTCCCCAGGCGCTGAGAGAGCGCTGGACTCAGGACCGGAGCAGGATGGGATCCTGCCAGCAGATGGCAGCAGAGGGACACTGGGGACAGTGGGGACAGTGCCACCTGCCCCTCTACTCATGCTCTAAGGAAGCAGGCAGCCCCTTTGTCATCTCTTTCCTGCCACCTCCCACATCACAGCCCCTCCCCGATCCCCTTCCCTCGCTCCAATCCTTCCTGCTGCCCCAGCAGTGGTCCCTGTGCAGGGTCCAGGTCCCTTCAGCTCACTGGTGTCCCAGTTGTGGCTCCTGTCCCCGGCTGCTGCCTGAGCACACGTGGTCACTGTGGGGGTGACAGCAGCCCCTGCCCCCCAGGAGTGAGCTGGGCTGATGTCAGAGCAGTCTGTAGCCGCTTTTCTGGGTTGGGAGCAAAACACTCCTGTGTTCAGCTGTTTTCTGGGTGCCCCATCCCAACTCACTGCCACAGGGCAGGACAGGGTTCCCTGATCCCAGGAGGGGAGCAGTGCCCAGTGAGATGGTTGGTACCTGTGAAGCATCTGCTGCCTGCAGGGAACCCCTCTAGGGAATCCCTTATCACAAAACATGATGTGCCTGTCACACCCTGTCCTCCAGTTGCTTCATTCCCTGGGAAAACCCTTCTGCCTTGCTCATGAGCAGCCCCAAATCTGTCCCATCCCAGGCTCACCAGCCCCTGGGAAAAGCCTGGATGCCAGGCATGAGGCTGTGCTGCAGAGTCCTGCAGGCTCTGACTGGGAGCCAATGGCTGACTAACCACCGGCCTGAGACATCCAAGAAACATCAAAACAAAGTTTTTGGGTTTTTTCCACCATCTTCCCTCTTGTGCCTTGTCAAGCAGCCACATTTTGTGCAGCACACCCTGGGAAGAGCCTGTCCCTGCAGTGCCAGCTGGGAGCTGGTGCCTGGCAGGGTGGCATCCTGAGGGATCTGTGCCCCCATCCCTGTGCCCTGCGTGTCCCCAGTGTTCAGAGGGACCCAGGAGGGTCCTGTCATTGGTCAGGTGTCAAAGCCTGCAGCCTGGAGCAAGGTGCTGAGCAGCAGCCCAGCTTGCAAGGAGATCCCAGGGGATCCCATGGATGTGCAGTGGATCGCCTGGGCACATAGAGGTGGGTGGGAGCCCACCTTGCCCTGCGTTTGATGACCAGTCCATGTTGCCTCTCCCTCCATGCAGAGGAATTCCATGACCTCAGGGACAGGCAGAGGAGGGTGCTGGGGGCTCTGGCATTGCCCTTTCCTGGCTGTATGGCTGCTCTGGGAGTTGCCTGGAGTTCCTTCTGACTCCTGAGTTGCCCAATGTGCCCAGCCCCTGTTTCATCAACATCCTGTGTTTACCTGACTGCAAAATCCCCACGTGGGAGGGAGGAAGAGGAGGGAGGGGAGCCTCTTCCCCTTCCGCTGGGGGCTTGGGGAGCTTTGTTACGGATCCACTCTGAGCTCCCCAGCTTCTGTCTGGCCGGTGCCCTTGCTGCTCCATGCTGTGCCACAGCCCTCAGTGCTGTCAGGGGAGGATGGGAGAGCAAGAGCTGCCTCAAGCCTGGCTTTTCCTCCTGAGGGGCTGTGAGCTGGGCCTGGGTAGTGCAGGGCTGGCCAAGGTGAGCCGGCTCGTTCTGCAGCCCCCAGAGCGTATGGGGGCTTTGCTCTGGGCAGTGAGCAGGGAGAGGGACAAGCCCTGCCCCATCCCACAGCGTTGTGCCAGGGTTTGGCGATGCAGCACAGCCTGGATTTAAGCTCTTGTGCTTAAATCCAAGCACACAGGTCAGCAGAGGTGTCACTCACTGTGGCTGCCTGTGTGCCTGGGGACGGATCAGCCCTTCTGATGGGGATCCGGATGTCTCTCGATGGGATCCGGATGTCTCTCGAGGAAGCGAGTGCCCCACTGAGGCCCCACACAGAGAGGAAGCGACATCCTGGGCTAGAAAATGCCACGTCAGTGCCTGTAAACAGGATTTCAGAGTCAGCACTTTCCCCCTGGAGCAGAGGCCATGCCGGTAACTCCGGAGCATCAGATCCTCTCCGTAGCCCTATTGCTCTGCAAAGCCCAGCCCACACCGAGGAACTTGTGTCGCCATTTACACCCTGGTGTAGCTGAGTACAGAGGGTCAGACCCCTCTGAAACTCTCATCATCCCACAGGACCTGTAGGAAAACAGGAGGGGCAGACTCTGGGCAAGCTGGCCACACCTGGCCCAAGGTGGCCGTGAGAGGCTCTGTGAGGTGCTGGTGGCTTCTAGATATGGGGCTGTATCTCCCTGGGGTCAACATGGGTGGTTGGGGATGGCATTGGGGTTTTGGGGCTGGTAAGTCAGAGCAGGTCCTTGCTCATGGTATAGGTGGGATGGGAAGTAGGACTGTGCTGTCATGGGGGAAGCCTGAGGGCAGGAGCCTGGTGGTGAGAACTCACTTTCACCACTCGGGCCTGAGGATGGATCTGGAAAAGAACTGGAAATCATGAAGTCTCAGGTGTGGAATTCAATCCGAAACCTGCAGGAAAGGGTCACTGAGGGGGCAGGTCATCCCAAACAGCCTCCTCAAGCAGGGTACAGCCTTGGAGGGTGGCTGGGACCAGACTCCTTGGAAAGAGCCAACACTGTTTTGGTGAGGAAGGAGAGTCCAGACAGAGCAGGCTTTGGGGACAGACACTGGGTGCTTCCTGAGAGGCTCCTAGAGCTCAGTTCAGGGCTGATGGATGTGAGCAGTGCTGGTACCTGGCTCTGGGGACAGTCTCTGCCTCTGCTTTTGTCCAGGCCATGACTGGGATGGGAACCCATCAGGGGTGAGGATGAAGTCATGGAGGTGTAAACAATTAGTGGTTAATCATCAGGGCCAGCACCAGTTGAAGGGTATTGGCCTCCCTGGGCCTATAAAAGGAGATGGAGCCAGAAGATGGGCTTGGGCTGGTGAGGAGGGGATGTTTTCTGGTGTGATTCTGTCTTGGAGATGCTTCTGGAATCCTGCTGTTCCCCAAGATGGTTCTCCTTGGCATCCTGGCACATCAACAGCAGAAGGTAGGCTGTCCCTCTGTGCTGTGGGGGTGTGCTGGTCCTTGTCTCTGTCCTGGGACCTTGTTGTGATCTCTCACACACCTGGAGATAACTCTGGGACCTTCTGGGTGCCCTTGTCCAGGTCAGGCTCTGCATTAAGCTGTGCGAGGAATTTTTTCATAAATCCTGCCCTGGAAATGTCTGAGGGAGGTTTCTGGGAGGAGTAACTGCTGTAACATTTGGCCTCCAATGTTCATCATTGGTGTTGGGCTGCCTCTGTGGGTTCTGGGGAAGGTAAGGTTCCCATACCAAAATTTCCTGGGTGGACTTGTGCTGCAACTTGGATGGGAGTGTGGAATTCTCTGCCATCTGTTGTGATGTCATTCCCAGACAGATGAGGCTGGAGACCCACTATGCTTCATGCTGTGAGCACGGCATGGAGGGGGAGAGGGTCCCATCACAGCTTTGATTTGCACTGGAGAGAAATCAGAAGGGTCCCTTTAACTGGAAACTCCAAAGAAACCGGGCAGGGAGGTGTGGGATTTGGGTGTGGAGGCTGTTTGCTGCCAGTGTTTGCCATGGGAGAAGGCTCCTCACCCTCAGCACAGGGTGGCAGGAGAAACCACCCATGGGCAGGGGAGCTCCACAGTTCCCACAGGGCTTGTTTTAGGGGAACTCTGAGTTTGGTCACATCCAGACAGAGCCGGTGCCTGAACAGATTCCGAGAAGCTCCCCCTCATCAACAGCATCTGTTATTTTTCTAGGGTTTAAAAAGAAAAGCCCAGCTGAGAAGGCTGTGCTGTGTGCGTAGGTGAGGGGACTGTGCTGTCACTGCTGTGACTCACAGGGGGGGCTGCAATCCCCCAGGACAAAGGAATGCAGGGGAAATGTGAATGATCCTTGGCAGAGGGTGGCTGAGCTCTCCACCAGACTAGTCAAATTTCGGTTCCTCCTCAGGGCTGGCTTGTTAACAAAGCAGTTATTAATAACCAATTAAGCCAGAGCCCACGTCATGCCTTCCTCTGGAAGTGTGGCAAGAGTGGCCATAGTTCCTCCTTCGGCACAGTACCCCACCCTGCTGCTCTGGGGGCACATTTGGGTAGGTGTCCCTTCTCTGCAAGGCTGCTTGGAGGGGGACACATGCCCAGGTGACCCTTCCCAGGGCTGTGGGGGACCACTAGTGCAGGGTGGCTTGGGATGTGGCTGAGCTCCTGGTGCTGAAGGGAGTGGGTATGGGAGAGGAGCCCAGGACTTTGGGCAGTGCCAGAGCAGGTGGGGACAGCCCGGGGGCCAATGGCCAGAGGGAGGAGACTCCTTTGCTGGCCACTTGCTAAGGCTGGGAATGTGTGTGATGCCACATCCCGGCCACGCTGGCGGCGTGCCGGGCGCTGGGAGGAGGCAGGCAGGCCCTGGAGCAGGGCCCACCGGGATAATGCCCGGAGTGCCGGATGCGCTGTAAAACCCCAGAGAATCCGGGCACTGTGCTCCTCCTGAAACTGCCTATTCAGGGCAGACACGGGGAAGACAAGAGGGAGGAAGCGGAGGGAAGATGGAGCACTGAAGCCCTCTGTGTCTGGCCGGCGACGGATGCAGGTGCAGCTGTGGATTCCCCGGACGCTCCGCACTGCCCTTTCCTGCAGGGAATCTCAGGAGTGCCCCCAGCTCTGCTCTCACTCTGATTCATTCCTGTTGCCACAGTGTCCGGCGCAGCCCTTTTCCCTGCAGAGGCAGGTCTGTGTGGATTCTCTGAAGTCTGATGCAGGGTTGGGCTGTTCCTCATCCCTGTGGCCTCTCTCCCCTCCTCAGCTGACTGTCTGCAGGAAATGTTTAGTAATTAAGTGGCCGTGAAGGCTCTGCCCAGCCTGGGCAGATCTGCTGGGTCTGGAATGAGCAAACAGTCCCAAAGGTTATGTGGAAGAATCCACACGCGTGTCCCAACCCACGCAGTGCTGCTGCTTCATCCACTGCCCTTTGGA
Source organism: Scytalopus superciliaris (assembly GCA_013400415.1). Taxonomy (NCBI): domain Eukaryota; kingdom Metazoa; phylum Chordata; class Aves; order Passeriformes; family Rhinocryptidae; genus Scytalopus; species Scytalopus superciliaris. The sequence goes on from VXBX01007605.1 coordinate 341,509, forward strand.
AATCCAAGCTGAGTAAAGCTGCTGCTTTGGTGGCACAGCACTCCAGGCCACTTTTCCTGGAGTGGTGCTTTTGCCCATGCAAAGCAAGAGCAAAGAGTGAGTGCAGATTTCTTTAGGGGGCCACAATAAAATGGAAGGGTTCCTCTCTGGGCCTGTGTTGGGTTGTGATTTCTGACACATCAGCTGTGGAAATCCAGGGTAACTTCACCGAAGCCTCTCCAGACACCTGTCTGTGCAAATGAGCCCGGGATCTGGCCTGTGTTAAAGGAACACTGCCTGGGGTTTGCTCTGAGATGTGTGTTCTTGCTTTCTGCTCTCTTAGCAAAACCTCTGTGCAGCACTCCTAGGAGGTAATTCTTTAGTAGAAAGCCAAGGCACTGCTTTCTCTTGAAATATTCCTGTGGAGCTGGAAATAGCATTTGTTTCAATGGAAGAGTTTGAGGTCCCCAGGAGAATGGGGACCTGGGCCACCTCCCTGTGAGGCCCATGGCAAAGGAACAGTGTGGCTCCAGCAGGGCTTGTGGGTTGAGTGATGTAAGGTACTAACATTAGCACAGGTAATAAAAACCCTCCCCATGTAGGTGTGTGTATGGTACACACACATATAGATGCACTTGCAATAGGGAGCACAGCACTTAGCAAAACGTTAGATATCTGTGTTGATAGACAGTGCTCTTTTCTGCAAGCATCTGAAATGCAGATTTGCTGTCTTCCTTCCTCCCCTCTCTTCCTCTCTCAGGCTGAAAAAGGAACTGGCTTTGGGTTTTGCTGGGGAGCTGAGCCTGGGTGATGGTCTTGGTCACTACAGGCTGAGCACCTCAGCAGCTCGTGGAGCTGATGAGGGGGTGACAGCAGGATGTGGTGGTGTGTTATATCCACTTGTTGTATTAATGTTACATGTTGATGTTCTGCTGTGCTGGAGAAGTATTTGGGAGGAGGTTCCCCAGTGCATCACAATGAACGGCCCTGCAGGTCACCCCTGCTGCAGGAACTTGGATTTCAATGCCATGAAACTGTCAGGGAGGTTTAGCTTGGATATCAGGAAAAGGTTCTTCCCCCAGAGGTATTGCCTGGGAGCTGGGACTGGAGGCAGCACTGGGTACTGGATGCCTTGCAAGGGCTCAGAAGAGCAATTAGGGCAAGAGTTTGATCGTGGGCAAGCTCCAGTTGCAAGTGGATCGGGCTGTGTGCAGGGGAGCAGGGCTGGCAGCCTTGTGGAGAATGAGGTGGTTGGAGCAGTTCAGGGAACCTCTGGAGCAACAGGAATAATCTGGACTGAGCACAAAGGACTGGAGCCACTTCTGGAAGACCCTCAAAAACACCTTGGCTTCTCGAGGGACAGAAGAAACTTGCTGTCTGTAGCAACTTGCTCTGCTGCAGCCCTTCTCCAGTGTGGGCACCTGTGTCTTCTCCCTCTGGAGACCTGGAGATGAACTTGAGTCCTACATCCCAAGGTGATACCTGCTTGCTGCTCCCTCAGCTCAGATCAGGAAAGCAGCCTCCAGTGGTTTGTAGCTGTGCTGTTCTAGGCTCCCCAGGGCAGAGACAGCTACTGGTTCAGTAAATTATTTTAGCATGTGTTTAAAACTACCTGTGTAGGATGGGCTCTGAGCACCCCCGGGTGCTGAAGGCTTAGGAAATGTGCCACATGCCCACAAGGCTCAGTGGAGGCTTTAGCCTTGAGGGTGAATGGAGAGTCTAGGGAAAGGCCTAGAGGGATGGAGCTTTTGGGAGAAACCCAGGGCAGCCTGTTTGGGAGAGCTGAGAAAAACATCACGTGGGTGTGCTGCACTTGGCCTCTGCTCTCAAAGATGATAAACACGAAGGTTTGAAGCTGGGAGCCAATGTGTGGGAAGACAAGAGCATCCATCCTGCTTAAAACCAAAGGTATCCAGTCCAGAAACTGAACACCAGTAAAGGTTTACAGTGAATGGTGGAGGTTATTGGAGGATACACTTGGAGAGGGACTTTTCACAAGGGCATGTAGTGATAGGAAACAAGGGGGAATGGGCTTAAGCTGAAGGGGGGCAGAACTAGATTAGCTATTGGGAAGAAACTCTAAAATAAGGATGTAGAGGAACCGGCACAGGCTTCCCAGAGAGGTTGCCAACTCTCCGTCTCAAGGAGGTGTTCCAGACCAGGCTGGACAGGGCTCTGAGTAACTTCGTCTAGTGGAAGGTGTCCCTGCCTATGGCAGAAGGTTGGAGTTAGTTAGTCTTTAAGGTCCCTTCCAACCCAAACCATTCTATGACAAGTATTGAATGTGGGTGAGCAGGCAGAATTCCTTGTTGTGTTCTCCTGGGATGCAGCAGCGCAGGGCTTGGACACCTCTCAAACCAGAGCTGCATGTGCAAGATGCATCTTGAAAGAGGCACCCATTGAGTGACAGCATCTGCAGTTTCCTGCCTCCCCCCGGGCTCTGATCTCAGAGCAAAACAAGAGGTCCTGCCCTGCCTGGAGGGAAAACACTGGAGCGTCACGTTTCTTTTTCAAGTATGAGCTGGAAAAGCTGATGCAGCCACACTTTGAAACACGGCTGTAGTGAAGAGCAAGGCACACAGGGTGTTTGTGTGGAAGTGCCTGTCAGTTTTCATTAGAGGGTCAGTTGGTGGCTTTTTGGAGGAAACCATCTGCAGGGCACAGCCCTTCCTCTCCAAGTGGGTGAGATCCTGCTGAGTGCAAAGCACTTCTCAGCTGAACTGTGCAAGTGCCACAAATTCTCCTTCCGGCCCACTGGTGACAGATGTGGGGTTTTCATGACATCAGGCAGTTTGGGTTTCTTTGGCTGTCACTCTCCCAATTTGGGTTATTCAGCTTATGCATTTTACCAAAGGCCACTTTCAGTATTGCTAAAATCTGCCGTGGCTGCACTATGGTTTGCACCCCCTGCCCTCCCCCACATGCTCTGAGTGACGTGCAAAGCATAAAAGAGGCTTCTTGAGGGACAGAGGAAACTTGCTGTCTGTAGCAACTTGCTCTGCAGTTATTTTTGACTGAGGTGGTTGTGGTTTGTGCCCCAGAAGACGCTGGGCTGTGCACAGGCAGTTCCCAGCAGTGCTGGTGTTTGCCTCTTGCCTTCTCTGATCACAGATGTTTGATTTCTAAAGATCAGAAGGGAATTGGTTCATTTGATTCCCTCTAATGTTCACAGGGTCAGGGAGCAATCCTGTACTTCTGCATCTCAGTCCGTAAGAATGTGGAAGCTCGTAGGAGTATTAATTACAGCCAATTATAACCTGCTAGACTAGCTAAGATGCTCAAATGGCTCCTGAGACCTGCTGTTGCTGAAGATGGGCCTTTTTCCTTAGCTGTGGAAACCTTCTGGTTTTGAGGAGCCCAGAGCAGGGCTGACCCATGGAGCAGCTTGGTCAGAGAAGTGTTAGGATTGAAATTCTTGCCTGCAGTGCTGTGCAGTTTATTTGCTTTGTGGAGTCTTGATGGCTTGTCATGAATCTCTTCCAGCCCAGCTGGTGAATTTTTTAATCTGCTTGTTGGTCACACAGGGACCATGTATTTACAGCTCTTGACTGTTGTTTAGGGTTTTCTACGTTATGAAGATTCCTGGGGAGCCCTGCTGAGGATGAGATGCTCTTTGTGATGGGGCAGCAGAGACACATTTGGAGTCACAACTATGAAGGCAGATATGAAAGTTTCAAGGCTTTGTGAGCCTGAGAATGGAGGAAGTTCCTTGCAGAAGTGGGAATCAAAAACCTAGAAATTGGGCCAAGTAAATAAGGACTGGCTGGGTGCTGTGCAAACACAAACCAACTGGACAGCCCTTAGTTTTCATCTGCCAAGGGGGGAAACTACCTGCTTTTCAGCTGGGATAATCAGTGATGGGCATCCAGCTGTCACCCAGGGATGTGGCAGCACTGCTCCAGTGTATTGGCTTAAAAGACTGAGCCCAAAATACCTGCAGCTTCCAGTACTCGGTCTGCTTTGGAGGTCCAAGCTTTGCCTCTGTGCCTGAGAGCAGTGCTATGAAATTTGGGCTAAAACTGTCTGTGGCTGTGCAGCTCAGGTCCCAGTTGTGAGGCCCACAATTGTGGTGTAATAATGCTGATTTCAGTCTTGGTACCCCTGGCTGACCCCAGGTAAGTGGGGATGAGTCACTCCACCTGTGGGCAAGGTGGTGTTTTTCTGGATTTTTGTGCTTTAAATGTGGAACTTTCAGAGCTGGAGGGTACCATGTCCTGGCTGCTTCGTTGTCAGTACACAACACTTCCCACCCACCCCTTCTGTGAGTGTACAGAGTCTTTTGCCATCTTCTCCAGCCAGATAGGACCAGCCAAAACTCCAGGAGGAGAGGAGACCCAGATTCCAGAGGATGCTATAGACCAGGAGGACAGCTCTCCTGATACTCTCCTCATGGTGATCCACAGGGTGGTTGCCCTCAAGAAACAGCTTGGAGGAGTGAGGCTAATCCCTGCCACGTGAGATCCTTGTGCAACAACACAGGTCATCCGGCAGTTTGGCTGTTATTGTGAAGCCTCTATCGGTCTGAGGATGGGCCTGGGGCAAAAGGGAGGCTCTGACTCTTCCGGTGACATTCTTTATGTGGCCGCAGGAATGCTGAGGAAGAACTCTGGGTGACATTGTCCATCAGCTCTATCCTGGCAGGAAGTCCTCTTGTCACGACAAGGAGAAAGCCAAGAGGGATAGAACACACTGTACCAACTGTGATGGAATACTTGTCTTCCAGCACGAGCTTTGGTGACTTGCTTTGGGGAGCCAGATGGTGACACTAAATGAGCCCAACTTTGCTGGACCTGAGTCTGCCACTCAAATATATGCAGATGGTCCTAATGGGTGAGTAATCCCAGCCTGGAAACAAGCAGCAAATCCAGGCTCTTCAGGTCAAATATGTTCACTGTATCTGATAAAACAAGAAAAATGTCCCCTCACCGGTCAGTGGGGCCTTGTGTGGTCCCATCTCCTCCTTTCTGCTCATGTGGGTGCTCATCTGACCCTCTGGTGAGCTGGTTGAGGCAGCTGGACTGGTTGAGAAGCAACACTTCCCCCAGAAAAAAAGTGATTAGTCTTCACCACAGGTGGTATAAACTGGTGTTGGTGGTAGGGAGGGAATGGGAAGGGGCTGTGGAGGAAGGGCAGGAACCACAACACCCTGACTTAGGTCAATTAAAACTTGTGGAATTTCACCCTGAGGCTTTAGTGGGATCTAATGTAAGCAGTGCAGTAGCCTTGGCTCCTTGCTGTGGCATGGGAGAAACTGCACCTATGGAGCAGTAAGGAGAATGGAATGAGGGAAGGTGCCCACAGCTGAGCACGGCTCCAGCTTCTAAACAAACACAACACTTAGTAATTATTAGAACGAAGCACATTTCCAACGTCACTGCCTCTTGCAGTGTCAGAGCACATTCATTTCGAGAAAACCAGAATGTGCTGGGCTTGCATTCCCTCTCCTCTTTTCATGAATCTTGCCAGGGTGTTCAGAAAAGGTCTGTTTTGAATACCCATATTAGAGGTGTATTAGTTTTGAACTTGTCAAAAGGAGCATTTGCATTGGAAACAGTTCTACAAGTTTGTCTGCATCACAAGCGAAACAAAACCCCTCCCGCTCAGCTCTGATTCAACTTGGGCTGATTCCAGCTGAACTCAGGCACAGGCTCACTGGGCTCTACTCTCCCTCACTCAGCACCTTTCTGATTTCTCCCTGTTAACTACATTTATTTCTAGATGTCTGAAGAAACCAGGCAGAAAATGATGAGACCTCAGCTGTTATTTTTGTTCTCCTTGCCTTGTAGATGAATCCTCTAAACGTGGTAGGGCAGCAGACCCTGTGGATCCATGTGTCTAATTGAAGCAGACAAGACTGTAACTCAGACTTTGCATATTTCAATGAAATATTCATGAATCCAGGAGGGAATAACCCGGGGTGAACATCAAGTTGTATAATCTGAATATATTCTCTATCACTGTCAGCAATGTGCAGACAGCTCAGAAAATTCCGAGGAGGGCCTGTGCTCATTGAGAAACGTCTCGCTCCTTTGGCTCTAAGGACAATAATGATTGTGTTTGCCCAGACTATTTAATTAGCAGATTTTCCCAAATTGGGCACTTAAGGACTTAAGTCCCCATTTACCTCATGTGGCAGCATGTGGCTTCCCAGGAAAGCTGAGACACTCCAGCTCCCACTGGAGCTGGTGTTAGTGGAGGGTGCCCAACCTCCCAAGACATGAGGCAGGTTCTTACTTGGCTATTTAATACAGACTAAAGTGCTGAACATTAAGCACACCTTCATTAGATGATGCTCGTCTCTATTTTTGAATTGATTGCTCTCAAGACCTGTAGGTTAGGAGTGGGAAGGAAAATCAGTAATGGAGCAAAATGACTGTGATTTAGAGATCGGATTGCACACAGCCAGAGCCATGCATCAGGATAATGAGATTCAGTCTTGTTTGCTTACAAGCACTGGAGACAGAAGCAGAAAATGTGATCCACCAAACCAGCTCTCAGGAAATGAGAAACAATAGAGCGAGGAAATCAAATTTCGAACTGCAGGGATATATTTATCAAGTTTTCCTTGGGATTTTTGCAGAGCTTTTGGGCGTTCTTCGTGCAGCGTTTTTCCAGTGTTTTTTCGGGCGGCCGACATATGGCTGGAGGATTAGATCACTGCAAAGCACCGTTGTTTGTGACCTATTTGTTAATGCAGGGCTGGGGTCAGCGACCAGGGACGAATGCACTGGTCATTGTTCGGTGCTTTTCAAGTGCTGTCACTGTTGTCACTCACACGGTGGCCAGACATTTGGAACAAACTCATTAGCTAATTAGTGGTGTGCTCAGTCCCACGTGGCTGAGTCGCTGTGTGGGCGATATTCCCATTATGGTTGTGGAACAGGCCCTCCTGTGGCTTCCTGGCAGCTGCTGTTCCCTAGGTTAGTTGGGAGGGCAGCAGTGGCTGGGCAGAGCTGGGGGAGGATGTACCTTCCTCATCTTCAGTGGGAGAGCCTCTTGCATACCAGACATCCCCCTGCAGCACTGCTCCTTGTCCTGCTGCTCCTTGCCATGCAACAGCCTCTCCCACCCACTGGCTGTTCTGCCACCATCTTCTCTCTGGTGACCAGTGACACGGCCTGAGGGGAAAGCATGAAATTGTGTCAGGGGAGGTTTAGGTTGGATATCAGGAAAAGGCTCTTCACCTAGAGGGTGGTTGGGCACTGAAAAGGCTCCCCAGTGCAGTGGTCTCAAGCCTGACAGAGCTCAAGGAGCATTTGGAAAATGCTCTCAGGAACATGGTGGGATTCATAGAATCACAGAATGGTTTGGGTTGAAAAGGATCTCAAAGACCATCTTGTTCCAATTCCCCTGCTGTGTGAAGGGACACCTCCCACTATCCCAGGTTGCTCCAAGTCCTGTCTAACCTGGCCTTGGACACTTCCAGGGATGGGAAAGCCACAGCTTCTCTGGGCAACCTGGTCTAGTGAAAGGTGTCTCTCCTGATTCTTGGTTGTCCTGTGCAGGGCCAGGAGTTGGACTTGATCCCTGTGGGTCATTTCCAGCCCTGGATGTTCTCTGGTTCTGTAATCTGCTTCTCCCAGTGGATTGCTGTGCTGCCAGTGGTTATCAGGGCGGTGCTGTGGCAATCGGCTCCTGGTGCCGAACTCCTCCTGCAAATCATGGCCTTGAACTCTGGTTCTGCCAACGCAGCTGAAACGTTGTGGGCTGGGAAGGGTTTGAGAGTGGCTCGGGTCAATATCCAAGGTGTGGTACTGCCCCCTCCAAAGAGGGGAAGTGTAGGAAGTTTCCTACACCAGCTCCTGGTTTTAAAATAACAGGACACATGCAGTGACGTCCTGTTGCTAATACAAAGCAAGGGGCACAGATCCACTGCCATGAATCCTTTCTCTCCTAAGGGACCACCATCTCTTTGTAGCCTGGGCAAATCTCTGCTGGTGCAGCGGTGCCACTCTGGTACCCGCCCAGTGTAGCAGGAACACAAAGAGTAATAAAAAACCGGTGTAATTTTACTTGGCCAGCTTGTTTTGCTTGCACTGAGTGGCTTGATTTGGGTGATAGAAAATGGTCTTCTGGTAGAGGTGTGCCAGCTGCAGAAGCTCCTGGGTTTGCTGATTCACCCACTTACACTGCAGACACACACCTGGGATGGAGCTGGGAATGGTCAGGAAGCTGCCTCCTGCTTCAGAGAGCTGTCTGCCCAGATCTGGAAGGAAGACAGGCAGGAGAGAAGGCACTAGGAGCAATCTTGTTCTTCCCATTTTATTTTAACCAAGAGCTTTCTGCTTCTTCTTTAGAGCTGTCAGCACCTGATCATTAGGATTAATGAATGTGCACAGAAACATTGGGTCTCCATCGCTGCCGTTTCCTTCTAGTGCCCAAGGCCGGGAAGTATTCTTTCAGCTCCTGCTGATAGCATCAGATGTGTGCTGATCCCGTATATTTTTCAACCAGAATTTAATTCTGCCTGCCTCTCCTAGCCCAAGGTTAAGAGCTAAGCCAGCATCACAGCTCGCTGCGGAATATTCGGAGCTTCCCAGCTCCCAGATGGTGTTCAAGGCATTGGAACTCACAGCGTTTCTAAACAAGTTGCTTTTACTGCAGCTCGCTCTGTTTCACTGCAGTCCCTGTTCTTCTGAATTTAAACCTCAAATCTGTGGCAGATTTGATGCTGACTCCATGGGAAAAAGGGCTAGGCTGTAAGAGGTGGCTGCCCCATCCCTGGAAGTGCCCAAGGCCAGGTTGGATGGGGCTTGGAGCAACCTGGTCCAGTGGAAGGTGACCCTGCCCATGGCAGGGGGTGGAACATGATGAGCTTTAAGGTCCCTTCCAACCCAAACCATTCTGGCATTCAATGAAGTTTGCAGTGCTCAGCCTGACCTTCCTTTCACTTTAAAGCAACACCTCACCAACTGGATTTTGCTCCACCTTTCCATTGTTTTGTTATGCTTCAGTAAGGCAAGGCTCCTCAGGAATTTGGGTTTTAAATAACCAGGAGCACTACCCAGGGCCAGCTGTGAGCCGAGCAGGGCCGGCTTCTCCCCTGCCCCGTGTCAACCCTGGCCGTCTCCCGAGCACCAGCGTCCCGTTTCCTCGAATTGTCTCACAGCTCCACGATGGGAACAAATATATTCCAGGAGCATTACAATGGATCTGCTCAGCTCCTCCAGCTCGCAGTGCCGGACACAGGTTTAGTCATTATCCTGGGAGGGGAAGGACGTGTGCTCCGACCCACCCAGACCACCCAGCTCCTCCTGCTGTGTTTATACCCCCACGTCCCCTTCACTGCCCAGTGTGGTGACCCAGGAGCTCTATCCCTGATCCGTAAAGTTTCCCTTCATCCAGAAATGTGGTTGTTTTGTACTGATTTCCTTGGCAGGAGGGGGAAGGTGCCGTAACCGCGCTGCGTGAGGCAACGGGAACCCTGCCAGGGTAGGCTCAGGTTGGACATCAGGAGGAATTTCTTCACAGGGAGGGTGATTAAACCTTGGGATGGGCTGCCCAGGGAGGTGGTGGAGTCACCTGGAGCTGTTTAAGGAAAGACTGGATGTGTTGCTGGGTGCTCTGGGCTGGTCGAGGAGGTGGTGCTCAGTCACAGGTTGGACTGGATGACTTTGGGGGTCCTTTCTAACCTAATGGATCCTGCGATTCCTTCCAGGGGTTCCAGCCTACGTCAGACCCAGATTGTCTGGGGATTCCTGCCTTTGGAATTTGCTTCCCCTGGGAGCTGGGGCCTCCCCAAGCCTTCTCCTTCCATCAGGGGCAGCCACGGACCCTCTCTAAAGTGTTCCATGATCCATAAAAGTGGTTATTTTGTGCTGATAGGTGCTATTTTCCCATTATTTGACCCTGTTTTGGGGGGACCCCTAGCTCTGAAACCCAGGGAACCCTGAGGGGGCTCCCCAAGCCTTTTTATCAGGGACAGACAGGAACCCCCTCTAGTGTTCCGTGATCCATTAATGTGGTTATTTTGTGCTGATAGGTGCTATTTTTCCATTATTTGACCCTGTTTTGAGGGGGATCCCTAGCCCTGAAATCCGGAGAGCCCTGATAGGGCTCCCCAAGCCTTCTTCCGTAAGGGGTGCCCATGAACCCTCTCAAAGTGTTCCCCAATACCTAAATGTGGTAATTTTGTACTGTTTGAGGTTCTTTTGCATTATTTAGCCCCATTTTTTGCGGGGATCCCTAACCCGGGGGAGCCCCGAGGGGGGCTGTGAGCACGGAGGGGACTCCCCAAAGCCTCCTCTCCCTCAGAGGCGCCCACGGATCCTCTCTAGGGCGTTCCCTGACCCATAAAAACGGTTATTTTGTACTCTTTGACATTATTTAGCCCTGTTTTTTGCGGGGATCCTTAATCCGGCGAGCCCTGAGGGGGAGCCGTGAGCCCCCCAAAAGCTCCTTTCTTCTCAGGGGCGCCCACGGATCCTCTCTAGAGCATTCCCTGACCCATAAAAACGGTTATTTTGTACTCTTTTACATTATTTATTCCTGTTTTTTGCGGGGATCCCTAACCCGGCGAGCCCTGAGGGGGGGGTGTGAGCCCCCCAAAGGCTCCTTCCCCTCAGGGGCGCCCACGGACCCTCCTCACGGCGGCGCCGGCTGTGGCTGCGGGGAGCCCCCGGGGGCGGTGGGAAAGAAAGAGGCGAAGAAGGAGGGAAAGAGACGAAGAAGGAGGAAAAGAGGTGAAGAAGGAGGGAAAGAGGGAAAGAAGGAGGGAAAGAAGGGAAGGAGTGGCCGGGCGGCGCCTCGTCC
>VXBX01007605.1:352310-396960 GCA_013400415.1 Scytalopus superciliaris
CCCGGCCCCGGCCCCGTTCTCCTCGATCGGGGCGGGGTGCGGGGGTATTTTGTTCTGTTCTCACTGGTGTCGTCGTCTGGGAGATGTGTAACAGTGCTTTTAATAATTCTAAAGGTCTGCTTTATGTAGGGGGAGGGTTGGACTGGATGAGCTCCGGAGGTGCCTTCCAGCCCTAACAGTTCTGTGATATATCTGTATCTGTGTATCTATCCGTATATCTATATACACATATTTTTTTTTTTTTAATTTTTTTTTCCTACCTGCGGTACCTGTGATGCTACAGATTGGGGTTGGGTAGTCAGCGAGCTGTGTTATATTGAGCATTATTGCTGTGAAATGTATTGAACAGTAATTGCCACAGGCTGCCCGCTACGGAAGGTCCCTATTTTAAAGCCGTAGGGCTTGAATATAAATACTAGAATATTAAAATGTTAAATTGTAAAGCCATCAGGCTTTAACATTGGTAGCGTCTGGTCTCAGTTTTATGGGTGTGTAATTCTTCCCCCTCCCCCTTCTCAAGTGTGGCATCGACGCTGATCTGAAAAGCCAAGTGAGATTTAAAATTTACAGCAATTGGACACATTTCTTGTTCTTATCTGCTAAGAAAACACCCTGAATTATCCACAGGCACATCCATTTTCAACAGGAGGCCTGAAGATTAGTTCAGCTTGTGAAGGTGTTGCAGATGTTCTGGGCTGTAGAGTCTGCCTTTAAGAGTTCAAAATGTAAATCAGGCCATGAGATTAAGTTTTATTATTCTCTCCACTGAAATGCATGTTTTATGGTAATACAGAACTCTTGCATAATTCCAGTGTGTTGCTGTGTTTTGTGAGACACAAGGTCATAGGAAACTGTGTTGTTGGGATGTAGAATGTGGGATGTTAGAGTGATTTGTGATTAGAAATATATTGTAATTACATTGTTAGCAAAATGCAGCCCATTTAGGAATTGCTTCCAAGTATGTTGGTCTTGGCTGATTCTCAGATTTGTTATTTTCGAACCAACTCAAATATAGTGTTTTATTGGGAAGAATCAAAACTTTTGATAAATTTTCCTTTGTAAACTCGAAGTAATGGTAAACTAGCTTGACCGAATTTCAGAGATAATCTTACCTATATTAAATATTTAACTTTGTTATCAAAATTTATCAAGTACAAATGACCCATGAGAGTGCATTCCTGAAGGCAGATTGTGATAAGGCTGAATTGATTGTGGGTAACATTGAGGAAGTTTGACTTGGGGGTGCTGATTGTAACTTCCCTGTTGCCATGAAGTAACTCTGCGACATCACGAGGGTTCTCTGGCACAGCAGCTTCACTTTTCTGTGTGCTGAGGAGTGAAAATTAGTATCAACCTTTAAGAAATTAAATACAGTGCCAACAGGATCATAGAATCATGGAATGGTTTGGGTTGGAAGGGGTGTTAAAGCTCATCTCGTTGCACTCCCTGCCATGGGCAGGGGCACCTTCCACCAGCCCAGTTTGCTCCAAGCCCTGTCCAGCCTGGTCTTGGACACTTCCAGGGATGGGGCAGCCACAGCTTCTCTGCCCAACCTGTGCCAGGGTCTCATCACCCTCCCAAGGAAGGATTTCTTCCTAATATCCTATCAAATCCTGGCCTCTGTCAATGTGAAGCCATTCCCCCTTGTCCTGTCACACCATGCTCTTGCAAATAGCCTGTCTCCATCTTTCTCCATCTTTGCATGGACTTCTCTTAGAAAAACTAATTGACTTGTTCCCTAGGTAGGAGCTAGGTAGTGTTGAGTAATATTTGGGCTATAAAAGTCTTATCTCTGATTTCCCTGGTGTGAGAAGAGATCCCTGGCTCTTAGGTGGCCTGGCCTGTGATGCTTATGTTGGTTTTCACCTTCATTACTCCTACAGTCACTCCTAATGAAGAGTCAACAAACATCTGATGTCCAGTATAATGCAGGGAGCAGAAATGAATTCAGCTTGGATTGACCACATCATTATTTACATAACTGGTTAATCATGCTAATTTTGTTCCAGCTGTCAGCCATTTGATTGCTTTAAAACTTGGAGCTTTTAAGAAGCCTCAAATCTTGGATCACTGCTGGGAAATGCCAAAGGCCTAATTTGTTACTTCATAAAATGTTGATAGTCTCTCTTGATACAGAAATTAGTGTTTTGTTTTTGTGGCTGGGTTTTTTCTTTTCTTTTTTTTTTTTTTTTTAGAGAGAGAAATCATTAAATGATAATCAGTTTTAGGAGAAATGCATTACAGAGTAGTTATGATATTCCTGATAGTGCTTTTCTTAGGTCTCTCACGTAGGATGGGGAAATGACTATCGGTTTTGCTTGGTCTAGAAGAATATATGTTCCTCTAATATCTTTATTTAATGACTGGTGCTCAGGAAGCAACTTTCCAGTCTTCCAGTGCCATATTTGCAGAGCGCTAAATTGTCCCTTGGGATCGTGCTAATAGAAAATGAAATGTGCCTGGTTTGTAGGAACGCCTGTAATGTTCTTTTTCCACTTTGCCTCGCTCTGATCTGTGCAGGGAAAATATCGAAACGTACCAGCATCCTGCTGGCTTAAGTGCTTCAAAGAACAGCGGGTTTTTGTGTTTTTCAGTAGCCTGGCTGCTCATTAGGAAGGCAGGAGACTCCATGGAGGAGAACAACATGGATGCTGCCCTCTGGAATAAAACCTGACGGGGCTCACTGTAGGGCTGCTGGCATTGGGGTGGCCCACGTTGGTTGCAGACTGATGCGTGCTGAAAAACAGACAGTGAGAAGTCTTGAGTTAGTTCAGGTGGCTGATACAGGATTGCTTTCCTGTTCTGGGAGAGAAAAGAATTTGGAGTGGTTGTATGTCAAAGTCACTTCAGAGACCATGAACTCCAGGATGGGTCTGGACCTCAGTGGTGGGACCTCTCAGTGAGTGGTGCAACAAGTAGGAAGCTACAGAAAAAACTGGTATTCCCTATTTATTGTTTTGTAAATAACAGTTTTGTCTTTGTTTTCCCAAATTTGGGGTTTGCTTGTTTTCATGACAGTGCTCCAAACCAGTGATAAAGGCAAAAGAGTTGACTCAGGTCTAAGGTGCAGTTCTTGTAATTAGAGGTTGTTGGCAGTTTTAAAGCTTAAATGACCAAGCTTGAGTTCCTTCAAGCTGTAGAATACATGTTCAGTTACCACAAGAAACTAAATGCTTGTAAATATCTAATAGTGGCGTTTGTATGAATGATTATACTAATTAGAACATCAGTATAAAAGTATTTTGCATTTGTTGGTTGAAGTGTCACTGGACACTGGAGACGTTTGCAGAATTTGGTTTGTAATTCCCTGTTGTGTGTTTTTACATGGAAATACAACTTTGAATGTTTATGCCAGTGAGTTGCTTTTCTTCTGTATAGATAATTTTTAGCTCATTTTCTGGTATTACAAAAATTGAAGTGATCTCAAAACCAATACCCTGGATTGCATTAATTGTTAATAGTGTGTGTCTCTGTTTCATATCACCCAGGGCTGTTAGAACATAAATGCCTCTAAGGAGTGCCTCAAGCTTGTGTCCAAGGTCAGGCCTGGGCTGTTCACAGTGCCTGTGCCTTGGCTTGCAAAATCCAGCTCTTTCCAGGTGGGGAAACTGGAGCTCAGGCACAAACAGGTCCCCACTGGCAGTGGGAGTGCAGCTGGTTCTTCCTCTGGGACTGGGTAAAACCAGTCCCAGCCCAGGCCTGGATACAGCTCCTCCTTGGAGGCTCTGCTTATCTGTGTTGATGGTGCAGGTGGCTGGGTAAAGTTTTAAGGAATCTCAAACACAGTATGTTTTGTTGTCCTCATGCATGCAAGTTGTTTTCAAGTAGCAATTCTCCTTCCACCATCAGGAGTAGAGGTCCCTGAGCTGTCTTAAGTAATTAGTGGAAATTTGTGCATGAGACCTCTGCAGTTCCTTCCACGTTTCTGCTGCTCCTGCCTTTCCTCCCAGTGCTGTTTTATTCATGTTGTTTGCAGTTGCTGAGTCTTGTCACGTTGCTGTATAATAAATAAATGTACAGGTTTTGAGGAGCAGGAGGGTTTTGGAGGGTGACCCAGGCAGGGGAAGACTTTTCTCTTTCTCCTCCTCCTTTCTTGACTCATCACTGCTTGTACTTTGCTCGTGTGTGCATCTGTTTCAGAGCTTATTTGAGTAGCAGTCCTGATTCCTCCCTCCACTCAGCTCCAGGCTGTGTTTCCTGTGACATGGATTTGATCACCTTTAGACCCAATGTCTTGGTGGATGTTCTTTTTCAGTGGAAACTTCTGTTCTTATCCCTTACAGTAAAATATTAATCTGTGAATCATTTGCTCTTTTATGCTCACAGTGCAGCACTCAGTGAACAATACTTCAACAAATTCAGTAATAAAGGTTTTTTTTGAAAGTTCAGAACTACTTATTAGTTTAAAACCAGGCCAGACACCTTGCCTAGAGATGCTTTATGTCCACCCTACAGGAATCTGAAGACTCTCTTGCCTTGTTTGCTTTTCTGAGTTACGGCTGGTTTTGGGGCCTGTTGTTTTAGAACTGGCTCCTTAAAGACACACGGTGCAGTCTGGGAGTCATGGCTGAAATTCAACAGCCAGACAGCGATTTAATCTCCCTCCTGTGTAACCTCAGAGAGACTTTGCTGCCCTTCTGGAGATGTCACTTACATAATGTGATGTCTTCTAAAATCAACCTGAGAGTTTTCATTATTTAAAAGCAGAAGCCCAGGCAGAGTGAGCTCCCTGCCTCTGTTTGGGTTTGAGTTTTGCCACCAAGAAATGCTACGATACACTTTGTGCCCTGCTAGAAAAATTGTCAGCACGGGCGACAGGGCACTAATGGTGTCTGGGATGTTCTTTTACATTTTCTTCTTTATTCTCTCAAATCATATTAATTTCTAGACTTAACATCAATTTAGTAGTTTCTGAACCTTTGCAAGGGCAATGGTCTTTTCAGAGCTTTGCTAGAACAAAGACATTTTAAGAATCTTAATAGAGAATCGTATAATCTTATTACAACTGCTCCTGTTTAAATCACTTCCTTCTACTTAAATAACAATCTGTCACCGGCTATTTCTTGGTTGTAGTTTTTGTCAGTTGCGATTTATCCCCCTCCGTGGTTTTGTTGTACTTTTTCCCCCCCTGATTGTGCAACCTGAGGTTGGCAAAGCTCCTTCTTGCTCAAACAGCTCTGACTCCCCTGGGACTAATCCCATGAGTAAGTTGCTCACCGGCGTAAGGGTTGTGCAGTCCAGAGACAAGACCTCTGTGGGACAAACCCCACTAAGATAACTGATATATACAGCTGTAATATTTCTCAGGGAAAGACACACCAAAGTATTTTTAAAGGTAACTTCCCCCCCCCCCCCTTGNACAGGTTTCCTTGTAGGTAGGAGTCCTGTTCCCAAGAGGTTTCCTGGTGTGTGTTTCTGGCTGGGTAAGCAGGCCCCAAACAGCATCTTGGTTTTGTCATTCTCCTGATTTTTATTTATTTATTTTCCCTTTTAGTAATGAGGATTTCTTCAGCCAAATCTGTTGACCCAGTTGCTGCTGAAGCTGCTTTTCCACTGACTTTCAGCTCTGTTTGGACAGGGATGAGCCTTGTGACAACAGCAGTAAGGCAGAGATGTTTGCTCTAACCTGTGAAATCAGCCAGAATTTAAGATCATTAATTAATCCTTATCCTGCAGTTCTGTTTAGAACTGTTTTAACATGCCTCTTCTTTCATGGATGGTCAAGCAGAATGTGCTCTGCCACATGGTGTATGTAAAGGAAAGCAATTATTATTTGAAAAACAGGACTTTAATGTTTTTAATTATTCAGTTAACTAATTAATCAGTGAAACACCCTACCATTTTATGACATTACTGGAATGTGACTGGTAATGTCTGTTTAGAGATTCCTGAATTGTGCATTACCAGCAATATTCAGACCCAGGGAAGATCTGGCAAATCTTTAAAATGCCCCTGCCCAATTATTTAATTATTTGCTGAAAAACGCTTTCTCTAATGACCATTTGAAAGCATAAACTCACTTCTGTTCTTTTATCTAATGAAATATTTGCCTTCTGAGCCCATCTTGCCTTATTGCAGGGGTTTGATTGCTTCTTGTAATGTTATGGTGCTTGCAGTGATTTATTTTTCTTATTTTAAGGGCTTGGAATGCTTACTACCAGTGAGAAGTGTTACTGTATTTTTGCTGCTGTTGTTGAGCAGAGTTAGACTTTGTCTACCAATTTAGAAGAGTTTCTCAGAAAGTAAAGATAATGCCTCTGCTGGAATGTTCTTAGATAAACAGCCTAGGTGACACTGAGTGCTTTCCTTACTGTGAGCAAATGCAGATCAGAAATCAATATTTAATACTGTAATTTTTGAGAATCTCTGCAATTTATTGTGTGTTTTAAAGGCAGATATTTCTACCTGCTGCTCAGAAGAGCAGGAAAACTTGTGCTGGGCTATGATTAGGCAGCCTGTGTTTTTCATACTTTTTCAGCCAAACAGCTGCTTTCTGAAGATTTTACTGGTACTTGGGTGACTCCTCTGAAAGATATTTATGTTTATATGTTTACTGGTTCTCTTGGGAAGTTTTAATAAGGAAGTAAAATACAGGAATGTTTATAATTGGCTTTACTTGGCTTTCAGAATTCTTAACTTCTAGAGAAGCTGAAGTATAAAAGCTTGAGTACAGCAAAATCACTTTTCAACTGGTTTATTGCAGAGGAGCACTGAGGTAGATCATCAAAGGATTTTTAGTCTGCAAAACTGCTTAAGTGTTGTATTTAAAATTTACAAATCGCTGACCCCTTTGTGAAACACTGAGACAGACTGAAATGTCTGGCTCTTTTTTACGTTTGACTACCTAGTGAATAATCTCCTTTTGCCCAGCCTGCTGCTTTAAACACACTGAATGGCAGAACTGGCATTTTGGTGTCTATCTGCCAACCAGCACTGTCTGTGTATATTTAATTTCATCACAATAGCAACACGCGAGGCCTCTGTGAATATTTACATTGGCTTTAAGAGATAACATGTATTGCTGAAGATGTGCAGTGTTGGGGAGTGCTCTGCTTGTGTTGCAGGCTGCTGAAATGGTGAAGAACAGCAGGAGAGTCTTGCAGGCTCTCTTCATTATTCTGTTTTTAATTTGCTCTATGAGGGGTTGCTGTTCTGCAGGTGATGATCTGGATCAAGCCAAGTGTGTAAGCACTTTGAAGGTGTGAGGGATCTGAGGATCTGGGACTGACTGACAGTCCATGCCAAACACAGCACCAGGTTTTTTAGTGCTGTTGCCTTTCCAGGTGTGAATGCAGGAAACAGGCTTGAACATCCTGAATACAGGAATTACTTTTGTTATGTATGTGCCCCACAAAGTTGTGTCTGGATGCTTTGGCTTATAGCCAAATTTTCAGTCTTTTTTTGGTGTGTGTGAGAGCTTGGATAGTGTATATAATACCGTAGTGCCTTTCCTGCCCCTGGAAATGCTGTTTTTCAGTTTTATTTTAAGAAGGAATTTCTTTTTTTTTAACTCAGAAGACAAATAAACTTTAAAGGAGGAGGAAAGTCTGCTTGTTTTTTATTTGTCTTTTTTTAGTTTATGCTTTATGGAAAGGCCTGAAACGTGCTGGCAAAGCTTTGTCTCTTGTCTCACAAACTGATAATTTAGAAACTGAGCAAGGAAAGGTGGGGAGGGTCTTGAGGTAACTGAAGGAATAGAAGAGGAGAATTAAAAACACAAATCAGTGCCCATCAAACCTGTGAAACAGATGAACCTTTGGATGCCACGAGGCTTGTGCTGCCATCAAGCCCAACTAGTGTTTTGTCAAAACCCCATATTTTAATAAAATACGGTGAGTTTGGCATTTTCTCCTTTCATGGGAAACCGGAGTAAAGAGAATTAAGCCCCGCCTGCTGCTTCCATGCTAAACAGATGCAAATGAGAGCCCCCTCCCTCCAGCATCCTCTCCCCTCATAGCTCTTTCTACATTGTTTTGATGAAAGCGGTTCTGGTGCCAACTCCCAGCCCAGAGGGCAGGTGAGAGGAAGAACAAAACTCCCCGGTTCCAGCTCGGTGATTAACATCTCTTTTGGAGCTTGTAATGTCGTCCTTCCACAGAAAACAAAGTTCCAGCAGCTTGGCAGAGTGTGGGGCTGTCAGAAAGGCAAACATCAAAGTGGCAAGAAAAGAGGAGTTTATTTAAAATATAGCAGAAAGACTTAAAACATTCGCGCTAACCTATGAGAGCTATTAAAAATTAAAAAAAAAAAAGCCCTTTGAAGCCAAGCATTAAAGATTTAATAGTATTAATTGAATTAAGCCGTGGGAGTTGAGGATATGTAGACACATGTGTGAGTGTATGTGTTCTGAGACATTATCTGTGTTAAGGAAGCGAAGGTACTGAGAGCTGAGTTAACTCTACTTGGTTTATAAGGGCTGCCTTAACGAGAACCTCTCTATTCCTGCAGTTAATTAGAGTAGAATCCATTAGAACTGAGAGTGTAAACACAAGGGCAAGGTCCTTCCAGCACTGGAAAACTGCAGCGAGGCAGAGCCGACCAGCCTTGGCGTACCTGGGCAAGGCAAAGCAAGCAGAGGAGTTTCCAATTTTGTTTATGTTAATAAGACTGATTTATTTAAGAAGAAATTACTTTTCCTTTCTCTCTTATGGAAACAGTAATTTTACACTGTTGTACTCCACACTAAGGTTTCTTCCCATCCCTGTTCCCCGTTATAGTCCCAGCCATGGGTTTGGGCTTTTGTTTTTGGTAGCTAAACCTTCATGTTACTTCATAATTATTTTCTCTCCAGACTGGCTGATTTTGGTAGAACTTACCACTGTTAGGAAGAAGAAGTTTGTCCCTCCATAGCTCTCTTAAATACACAACAAAAAAAAATAATCAGAGTTGAGTGTCTGGCAGTGTAACAATTGCAATAGCTTGGTGTTGAGGGGGGTTTATTGGTGTTTTTTTCTTTGCAAATTTAAAACTCAGTGTAAGAGTTAATATATTTGCCCTGGACATTGACAGAAAAAAAGCCAGGTCCTTCTGTGATTTGTAGCAAAAAGAGTAATCAAATGTTTTTACAAGTGTACAGGTGGCTTGGCAAAGGAAGGTGATGTTCAGGGGCAGCAATGCCAGGCAGGATTTGATTGCTGTGGAAATCCTGCTTTGGAGAGGCACCACCAACCCTGTCAAGAGGGGTAGCAGAATTGAGGGTCATCTTAATACATTGATTTTTCCTTCTTCAGGGAGGTGGTTGCTGCCAGTGTGAGCAGGCTGTGTGTGCCCTCCTTGCTGCAGATGTAGTTCCTAAATGATTCAGCACGCTGCCTTGTAGACTATTGATGAATTCATTACTGTTCCCTGATGGATGTTAATGGGCTGGAATTTCTTCTGTGCATTTGGACTAGATGGAAAGCCCTTGAAAAAAAAAGATTAGAAAACGGGATGGGTAAGTTTTTAAGCCACTTTTGTGTTCTGTTTCTAAATCTGAAGAGAGAATGTTTTTAATGACTTGCATGAAAACAGTGGTTAGAAGAATAATCAGCAGAGCAGAGACAGCAGCAGATCTGGGAGGTGCAGAGAGGAGTAGTACTGCACAGGGGATTTACTTGCATTTTGTTTAATATGTCCCAAACCATAATCATCTGCTTTGGAAATACCAGAGGTGGGTATTGTCTTCTACATGTGAACTCCTGCCAAGATACCTGAAGTCCTGAGGACATGGGCAGAGTTGCTGGGTGCAGAGTAGCAAAGCTAAGAGGGCATAACATGTTCTCTGCAAGAGCTGACAGGAAGAAAATGACCTTTAATGATGGAACAGGCACAGATGCTTTTGAGTAACAAGTCTTTGTCATCCTCTTTGAAATGAGCAAGTTAACTCCCACTCAAATAATTTTCCGTCTAAAAATCCAGAATAGATAAAACAGTAGGTAGAATATTACTGCTGGAGGATAGATTCAGAAAACTTGAGGGATTGTTATGCTGACAGCTGAAAATTTCTGTGTATCTGCACAGGAGAACATGGGGTTCACTGGCATCTTCAAGCCAGATTTTTTTTTTTTTCTTAATTCCCCCCAGATCAACGAAATAATAATAAAATAATATCAAGTATTTGCATTTGTGAATATCGACAATTCGTCTTAGTGACTGGATAAAGGAACTGGAAAGTTTAAAGTAGCATAATGAGGAGAAATCCTTACGTCAAATGTGCTGATTTCTTTTTATACATCTTTTAGTGATTCACTTCCATCAAAGCTGAACTTCAGAATACAGCTCACAGTCAGGAACTGGGGCAGCACAGGAGTTGACCAAAGCAACTTACTCTCGTGTTACTGAGTATGAGAGTTGAGCTCTGTTTCATGGTAAGGAGGATCCAGCCCAAATCCAGGCTGCTGGTGGCAGGGTTGTGCCGTCTCCTCTGGAACTGCTTTTCCTGTCGAGGTGGTGATCCTTCCTTAAGACAGCTCTGATAGGAAGAGGGGGAACAGGTAGGTTTGTTTGGAGAAGATTTTTGGAAACTGTGTGATGTGTACAGTGTGAAAAGATAGAAGACATGGAGGAGTAAGAGGGAAAGCTGACCATTTAGTGTTGCGGGACAGAGCTAAAATCAACATGGAAAAGGGGCAGGGCCAAGATTTTGTGACATTTCTTAATTTTGAAAGAGTAGAGGACCAAATTTCCTCCTTCCCTGTGGCCGCCCAGAATGGAGTTAATGTGTTACCAGGCAGTAAAAGGTGATTTCCCAGAACACCCCCATTTGCAGTCCTTGCCCAGGTACTGGCTGAAAGCAGGTCCCAAATCTAAACCAGCATCTTGAACGTCACCACCAGTTTGAGCTTCCCGGGTGCAGCTTTGCCTCGTGAGCCGTAACTGGAGATGGCTGTTGAAACGTTGAAATGACTGGCACTTCCCTTATTTGTGGTGCTCTTTCAAGTAATTAGAGTGGCCTTGGGATTAATTGGTTGGGTGACCTGATCTGTGAGAAACCCCAGCTCTCCCCATCCCCTCACCTCCCCCAGAGTGTGGGATCAGCTCACTGGAGCGATTCCATCCGGAGATCTCCAGGCAGGAGCAGGACTCTGCCTTCCACAGCAGCCCCTGGCCAGCCGAGAGCCGAGTGTAATGTGAAGCCACATCCTCAGTTCCTCTCTGAGCCCCAGCAAATCCTGGTGTAAAACCCTGGGGTTTGGCCAAAACATTCCTCCAGCGGGGGGCATGGAGGCTTTTGGGATATATGTTTCCTGCTTTGCGATTTTGCAGCAACTTAATCAGGCATAGAATTATAGAATGGTTTGGGTTGGAAGGGATTTTAAAGCTCATCTCCTTTCACCCCCTGCCATGGGCAGGGACACCTCCCACCAGCCCAGGTTGCTCCAAGCCCTGCCCAGCCTGGCCTTGGACACTCCCAGGGATGGAACAGCCACAGCTTCTCTGGGCACCCTGTGCCAGGGCCTGCCCACCCTCACAGGGAGGAATTTCTTCCTAATCTCTAATCTCAGGAGCTGCATGGAGCTTAATTTCTGAGGGTTAAAGTATTGTGATGTTGTCACCAGTTATGACAGATGAATTAACACATTGTGTTGACTTTTGGAGATGATTGTGCAAGTCTGGTGGCTGTGAGGGAAGGTACTTGAAATTTTATGCCATGAATGGGCACTGATGAATGTAAGTAGGATATTAAATCAATCTCCATTTTCCTTTCAGGCTTGTAGTTTGTGCTGGCAGGCAGCATGCTGAATAAAGTAGTGTTTTGGATGTAAGGACAGATATGATTGAAGAAAATAGTGTTTTGGTTGTGTGTCTCTGCATCTCGCACTGTTTGTTGAACAATCTTTTCCCTTAGAAGTTCATGGTGTAAAGTAACAATATTAAGGAGTCCCTCAGCTTCTACCAGTAGTAACATGGAGAGTTAAACTGCTTTTTTCCCCCCAATCTCTATCATGATGAGCATTTGCCTTTGGCCTACTGAATTTATTAATGTGGTTTTGTGTCTGTGGTGTGTAGGTGGGTTGGAGAAACTGCACTTGGTGACGTCTGCCTCATAGTAATACAGTGCCAAATGAATTTAGTTAATGAAATCATCGGGTAATTAGTTGTGAGTAGCAGGTACCTTCCCAAAATACAGAGTCTGATACACGAGCACAGATCTAGATGAATATGAATTTTAAAAATGTTAGTTCTGTAAGAAAACACTGGGGAAAAGGAATGGAGCTGACATTTTCTGGTCTTGCAAGTTTTTTTGTTGTATTGTTTGCAGTTCCTTCCGTGTCCAAGCTGGTCTGGGAGGGCCTGAGCAGGTGCCTGTCACCCCATAAGCAGCCTAAGTGACAAGGCTGGACTTTTCTAATCAGTAATAGATCCTAAGATACATCCTCGGGCAAGAATATTGGATATCCTCATCCCTTCCAAAATGGAAATATTAGAAGAAGGCAAGTGTCTCCTGCTATCCTTAATTCTCTTGAAAATGCTGATCACATATACCTGGTAAACTGAATTTATTTCAGATTGTTACTTTTCAGTCAAGGCACACATTATGTGATTTATTTTTCTACTCGATTTGTGAGAATAACGGACAAAATACCTTCATTCAAGCAGGTAATCCCTGGAGAAAATTCCTTCGGAGAGTGTGGGGAGGTATTTTCACTGCCCTGTTGGATTAATTTGCATTTAGAATTTCTGGTTCAGCTCCTCATGGCTTGACCTCACTCCGCTCTGTAATTCTGCAATATTCTGTTACTCGCTGCACACCCAGCACTTGCTGTGTGAGAAACAAACTGAGACTGTGCCCAAAAATACAGGTGGCACTGTCGGTGACACTTGACCCGGCCGTAGAAGGAAGGTGTTATTTTTAAAGTGACGTTGCCAAAGCTTGTAATCCTAAAATTAGATCGCCGAGCAGGTCGGATTTGGATCGTTAGCGGTGATCTCAGGGCTCTGCCAGAGCCTGGCCCCTCTCACCGCCCTCCAGAGCAGATTTGCTTCCCACGCTGTCAATAATTCCAGCTGGAAAGTCAAATGGAGCTGTGGGTGTCAAAGCACGGGCACCCCTGGCTTGGCGGGTCCCGAAATAAGGTGGCCAGGTAGTGCTGCTGTGTCCTGGGGATGGTGCATTTCTGCTCCTCACCCCCCTTTTCGTGCACTCTGAGAAATAAGCTCCCCATTGAGCTCAAATACTGGTAATTTAAGGAGACACGTAGTAGGAAAAGGTGTTACGGAGAAAACTTAAACAGTAAATCTCTTTTTATGGCTAAATGTCTGTTCAGGCTGGAATTGGAATTACTCTCTCTCTGTGAGCCTGAGACATGACTGTAAAACCATTGCAGAATCTAACCTTGGGAGTCATGAATATGCATAAATCTGAAGGAGAATTATCTTTCAGCATTAACTCTTTAAATAAAGAAATAATTTGGCCACCTGCTGTCTGTGAAAGCTGACCTTGTTCTCTCATTTGTAAAAGGGAGTGGAAAGCTTCCAAAACTTTGAATTTCGAACCATTTCCTCTTCTCAGAAATTACACTGAAAAAGACAAGCATTTAAACTGTGAAAAATGGAAATAAAACCTTTCCTCTGGAGTTAACCCTGTTCTTCAAACCCTTTGCCAACCTGTATTTGTAACTCATTTCCTAAATAAGTTTGAAGGTTGAGGAAGGGCATTGATGGTAATTTCAGTGTCTTCATTTGGCTGTTTTATTCCCATGAATTGCTGTTTTCTCTGCTGTGCAGTAGCGAAAGAGAGCTAATAAGTGTTTTACTTGTTGGCTTTTATGTATAGTGCCAAGCTGCTTCTCTTCTCTCAGCCCTCTCCAAGTGACCACAATGTACAGTTGCCCCTTTTCCTGTTTGGTTTTGGGAACAATGTTTGTATTGCAGTTGGATATTATATCATAGGCAGTGTAATGATACCCTCTGGGGAGCCAGTTGCTCTCTGGGAATTATTTATGAAGAGAGTGGAAAAAAATCTGAAAGATAAAATTTCTCTAGTAGTGTGGGAGCCAGTGTAAGAAAATTGCCTTTGCTATGATTTTTTTTCCTGGATTATATTCCTGATTTTTATATTAAGTTTTTTACTCAGCTTGTTTTTTAATCAAGAATTTCTGACCTGTTTGTGGAAAATGAGACTTTCTAAAAGACAAGTGGGCTTGGATTTATGCACATAACGAGCTAGCCCAAGAAAACTGGGATGGGAATTTAATGTCAGGCAATGGGAGTCCTTTTACTTTGCCATGAATAGGAGCTGACTCCTTGTTGGGATTGGGGCTGTCTTTGAGTGTGTGCAGGTGTGGTGTCGGTGTCTGTCTGGGGGAGCTTCTTCCTTACTCAGCATCTGGCAGCTCCTTCTCTTTGCCTGATGGTTTGCAGACTGGCAAGAATCTGATTTATCCTGGAATACAGGTCCCTGAGGATCACCTGCCTCTCATTCCAGCCTGATAGCAAGGAGAGCAGCTCTCTAGGTATTTGTGTGTATTCCCCCCTGAGAGGTGAGGCAGAAAGGCAGGCATATCTTTATGTAGGCTGATGTCTGTAGAGACAGATCACAGATTGACTGAATTAATACCTGTTTTCAAAACCTCACTTTTTATGCGTGTAATTTACAGTAAATGTCTAATCTAATTATATTTGTTGTCTATAGTACTGTTAATTAAATTTTTACGCAAATGTCTGGTAAACTTCATATGTTTAATGTTAATTTTCTCACTTGCCGTTAAAGGCTTTTCCTACATTTCCGGTCCGTGCTTAGCTGGCCTATGTATATATTTACCTTCAGGCTGATATGGAGGGCAGATATCAGTGCAGACAAACCCTGGTTGGATTTTACATTCCAGAGATGTGAATGGATTCTGCTGAAAGCCTGTCTATAGGTGGATTTGTGTGGCTGGACTTTGTGGCTTGGCCCCGTTTCTGTGTTAGTCTCAGCAAGTTCAAGGTGTTTTCTCATCTACATTTCATTTACTGAGCTTAATCTCTTGTGAGAGAGAGATGCTGAGGAGTTCAGTCAAGAATTCCTTCTGTCTGCATACTGTATGTAGAAAAGCACCATGGGAATTCGTTGTGTGATGGAACTGTTGGAACAGGGAAAAGCAAAGGGGGTGTTCCCCTCCAGGCTGCCCTTGGAAGCACAGGTAAGCTTCACCTTGTCTACAGAGCTGTTCCCTTCTCTATTTAAACATGACAGGCTACTTCCAAACCAGAGAAAAGGGCTTTGTGGGGACCAAGAAAGAAAATGAGGAAGGCTCACCAAAACTGAGCAAACTAAAGTTCCCTCTTCCCCTGTCCCTTTAACCTTTAACAGAAATCCTGTCAAGCTCAACAGGCCTTTTTCCTCTTAGGAAGAAGCAGCAGATTTAATCAACTGGTCTTACTTTCTGCTTTCTTTGCAACTCTGCTGTTAAAAATGCACACTCACATTTTTGCTGAAGTTGCAAGTGCATTGTTCATCCTTGTGGTTTGTTCTGAGAAGTTAATTCACTGAGGTTTCTGGAAAAAAGAAAAGATCTAAACTTTCTTTGTAAGTGTTTGACTGTGTTAGAAACTGTTCCTGTTTTATGCAGTCGGGATGTTTGGTCTTTGTGATCTCTTTAATGATAAAATAGGCTGTGGTGGTGCTTCCAGACTTGGAATAATCAAGGAAAACGCTTCCCATGTGTGGTGAGGAAGCAGGGAATGTGTAAAGCGGGTACCAAAAGGCTTAACAGGGCACTTGGGGAGGGTCAGTGCTATGCCAGGGAGTTACCTTGAATATTGGTACAGCTACATCAGTGGGGGGGGGNGCATCAACTTCCCCCTCCCAGTCATTCCATGTGCTTTTGATAGAGTAAAATGAGGCATAGAGTAAGTTGTCTTTAGTGGATTATGAGTAGAGTAAGATTAAAACATGTCCATCAAGGAAAGGAAAAAACAGACATTAATGTGGCTCTCATTAAATGCCTTTGTTTTCATGATTCAGAGAGATGAAGGTGAAGAATCAGGGCAGTGTTGATGGATTGATGGTTTTAGAGCTATTACAGAACAACAAGTGAAAAATTTAGTTTCGTGAAAGAGTGAAAAATTGCTTGTTTCACTTAATCCAGTGTGTTCTCTTCTGTATATGTTTGCTCTATGGTTGTTCTTCCAAAGCACTGCTCCAGACTTACTCTCTGCTAGTAGCCACCTTCAAAAGCCTCACACTAGAAAAGCTTCTAGTTCTGGGTCCTGCCTTTCTTCCTTTGGTTTCTTCTCTGAACCCAAAGCCTGGTTTCCTACTGGGGCGTAGTTGGGAAGGAGTGAAAGCTCTTTGCTTTCTGGGGCTGTGCTTTGGACCTTGACAGCTTTATGTTACATTTGATCAGCTCCAAGAGTGAGGCCAGGGTTGGATCATTCTTACTCTTCTCACAGTCTGCTGTGCAGCAAAGCTTAGGAGACTTTAAGTTGAATGTTTTCACTGTGCTGTTGTGTAAAAATGGCTGGATTTGGTGCAAGAGGGAGAAAGGGAGGGTGGTCAGAGGGTTTGGAGGTTCAGCTTGGCTTGGCACGTGAGATTGAGCCCTGATGGTCCTTGTGTCTATTTGTGTTGTGAGGATGATTAATTCTTCACAGATTTACCTGTGAGGTATTAAAATGATTTTTTTCAAAAGCTTATGAAGTTGTAAAGTAATACAAATTCTCAGTTTTTTCTTTGGCTGGGGAAATACACAGGTAAGGCACTTGCTCCTGTGTGTACTTGTAAAAATATTTGGGTAAGGCCTCTCATCCCTGGCCTTTAAAGAAATAAAACGCTCATAAAACAGGAATGTTTTTTCATAGATTTACAGCGGGTTAAAAGACAGGAAACGGGGTTAGGAGTAGATGGCTGGTTCTCACAGGGAAGGGCTGTTCCCAGCCAAGTGTCCTGCTCTTGCAAATACTCCCTTTTCCAGATTCTTCCTAAATAAGGTGGCCAAACTGAAGCAAACGAGTCAAATTTTAAATGAAGGATGAATTGAAATTGGAATTGAAAAGGATGATGAAAGTTTGAGACTGCTGAGGGATAAAGTAGCAGATGAAATGCACAGAGAGATTCATGTGCAGGAGTAGAGGCACAATTCCCAAAAGGCCCATGGACTTCTAGGAAGTATTTGATAAATGGGAAACGCTGAGCAGTAAATGACCATGTTGTGATGTAAACTTCTGTTCCTTCCAAATCTGAAAGGCAAAGTGCTTGGAACTGTGTGTGTCTCAAGAAATGGGGGTGTGATACACTCATGGAAAGACCACAGGGATGATCAGAGAAGCTTCTAAATAGGCTGGATTTTGGGAGATCCTCAGCTCAGAAAGACATGGCCAGTTCCTGTGAAATCACGAGTGACATAAACAAGCCCAAGGTGACTTGTTCTTTCTTAAAACCCATGTCCCTGCCCGTGGCTTGGGGAATAAACATTTAAGTTCAAAATAAGCTGCAGTACCTGTTTGTGCAGGGTTGGCACTGTGTCCCTTGGCACTGCTCAGGGTGACACGGGAAGCACAGGTGGCTTCCAGCAAGGGGTTGGGAGAGGCCCAGTACCCATTGCTGGCATCCAAGGTGCCCAAATTGCTGATAATGTAAGGGAAGGATGTTGGCATTGGTGGATTTGTAATCCAAGGTGTTTTACCTCTCCTGATTCTGATTTTCCATGGTATTTACTGCTTTACTGGCTGGGTGACAAACTCAGCCCTTATGGGGGGTTGGATTCTTCTGCTCTGGGATCCGTATAACCTTTGGAATTGTGTTTGTGATATGCCTGGCACTTGGATCCTCTGCTGGCTTCACTTTCACCAGCTGAAGAAGTTCATGCCTACAGCCTTGCTCTTAGTTGTGTGTGACCCTCCTGGTGCCCCTGGATAGCTGGTTTCAGCTTTGGCTGTGAACTTGCCTTAACCATTGTTGACAGAAAGAAATGGTTTAGGATAAATAAGATGTGCATAATGGGCTTTTTTAAATTTATTTTTTCTCGCTGTTGCCTCTCCTTTTACAAGTCATGCATTAGAGAGTGATCACAGGGCCAGATGAGCCACCAGGTTTGGGCAGTGCTAACTTCTTG
Organism: Scytalopus superciliaris; assembly: GCA_013400415.1. NCBI lineage: Eukaryota > Metazoa > Chordata > Aves > Passeriformes > Rhinocryptidae > Scytalopus > Scytalopus superciliaris. The sequence continues at coordinate 370,328 of VXBX01007605.1, forward strand.
AGTGAAGCAGCTGTCATGGAGTGCTTATGTAGGATCAGCATTTTCAAATGTGGAGTTCATAATGCACAAAACCTGTAAATGTCCCACAAGATGCCCCTTTTTATTCCTGTTGCCACCAGCCATCTGCCAAGAGATCAACACTCTTCTACAGCTGGTTCCAAATGTTGGGGGGAACACCATTTAGTGTTGATCTCATTTAAAGTTCATCTTCCATGACGTCATAAGAGTTTTATATTCTGCCAAAAATTAACCTTACTGGAACAAGATAAAATACAGTAACCCACTGGACGTGTTCTGTGGTAGTTTAACTCACCCAGAGTGGTTTTCTGGGAAGGGAATATGTCTTTATGCTAAAAGCAGTCATTATAGAAGTGCACTGACACTGAATTCTGCTTTCATTCCAAATGGCACCGTCGTCATTTGAAGAATGAGAACAATTTCAGGCTTGAAATCTGTGCTTTACTTCCCTCCAGTGTCTTTGCAGGGGACATGGTTGGTTCTTTGGAGTGTTTGGAGAAACATTAGAGGACATCTGGAACGGGCATCTCTGTTAGTGTGAGTTTGGCTGCAGAGTCTTTGCTCAGTGTTGTGCAACTGGTGAATATCAGGGGCTGTTCTGTGTTAATGCAACAGCAAAATCGGCCAGTTTGCTCAAGTAATTTATTCTAAAGCTTAATAGGCCTCTGTTTACTTGAAACAGTGACCTTAACTGAAGAACTGACACAGCTTTCCAGCTCCAGAGCTTGTCCTTGGGTTTTCTTGCCAATCGCTTTGGCTTCACAGTTCCATTCTCATATAATTAAAAATTCTTCTGTGCTGTGTGAGAGACACACACACAGAGCAGAAACTGTGGATCTGACGAGTGTTGTCAAATGTACAGAGTAAATGCATTTGAACAAAAATTCCCTCCTAATCTGCTTATCATTAAAGGTCACCTTGAGTTGGAGCCACTCCTTCTGAGCCTCAGGATCTCCGAGTGGGCTTTAAACTTACCTGGAGTTTCAGAAATGGTTAATTTTTAGTGAGTTTGCTTGTTCCCTGGGTTCAGATTCCTACAGGACTGGGAGCAGTGGTCAGCTGTTAGAGAGAAGCTGATGGCTGCTGGATGTGGAATTTTTGATGTGGTTTGATCTCAGCTCTGTGAGCACTGTTGTTTTTGCGATTAGAAATTCTAGGTAGGTTTTACTTTGGAAACTAAATCTCTAAGTCATTTCTCGGACTTTGCTTCTGGTTTGCTTTTCAGATTTTGCATTTGCATCAGCATGGTTGTCTTCTTACTTTTGTTTTGCTCAGCACTTCTGGTTTTGAATCTTAATGTTTAATATTACTGGGGGGACGAGCAAGTTGTTTTCAAAATCAGAAGAAATTCGGGGAGGAAATTCACCAGTTCACTCCAGGGAGATTTCTCACAGGTGGACGTAGATCGCTGGCCATGCAGGAACAGTCAGACCCCACTAATGTGCTTTGTTTTCTTTCCTCACCCAGGTCATGATTTTCATTTTCTCGTGTCATTCTCTTGAAGAGAGGAAATGGTTGTAGTGGAACGTGTTACAAATAAGCCACTGATACGGAGCCTTCGCAGTTCAGAAACGTTCTTAGAGGAGCAAATATAGCCCTTTTCAGTTTGTGTTCTGCAGCCTGTCTGGGGAAAAAGGGAAACAAAAATGACGACTTCGTCTATTAGACGGCAGATGAAGAACATTGTGAACAATTACTCAGAGGCCGAAATAAAAGTTCGGGAAGCGACCTCTAATGACCCCTGGGGTCCTTCCAGTTCATTAATGACTGAAATAGCAGATCTGACTTACAATGTTGTGGCCTTTTCTGAAATTATGAGCATGATCTGGAAACGGCTCAATGACCACGGCAAGAACTGGCGACACGTGTACAAGGCTCTCACTCTCTTAGATTACCTGATTAAAACCGGGTCTGAGAGGGTGGCCCAGCAGTGTAAAGAGAATATTTTTGCTATCCAGACGTTGAAAGATTTTCAGTACATTGATCGAGATGGCAAAGACCAGGGCATCAACGTGAGGGAGAAATCCAAGCAGCTGGTGTCCCTCCTGAAGGACGACGAGCGGCTCAAGACGGAGCGGGCCCAGGCCCTGAAGACCAAAGAACGCATGGCCCAGGTGGCCACTGGAGTGGGCAGCAACCAGATCACCTTTGGCCGAGGCTCCAGCCAGCCCAACCTGTCCACCAGCTACTCAGAGCAGGAGTATGGAAAGTCTGGAGGATCCCCAGCGTCTTACCATGGCTGTAAGTACAGACAAATACAAGTTTCCTCTTCCTTTTCCTTTTGAGAGGTTTGGTGTCCTGATGTGCTGTTGGGGGTGAGGGTGAACCTGAGCTCAGCTCGGTTGGTTGGAGCGTGGTGCTGGTAACACCAGAGTTGTGGGTTCAGTCCTTTTATGGGACTCACTTCAGAGCTGGACTCGATGATCCTTGTGGATCCCTGCCAGTTCAGAATATTCTGTGATTCTGGTTAATGCTGCCTTTGTGGGTCTGCTCCATGGCATTAATGTCTCCTCAAGTGTCTGGTTAAGTGCTGGGTTTGGAGAGGATGTGTGTATTGACTTAAGTCAATTTAAAAAGCAGTTGTTTGCTGTCAGTTCCCAAAGATAGTGTTGTCAGGCTGCTTTTGTGAACGTGATCCTGTGTTTGATGGGGGGGGGAAGATTGTGAATGGATTTTTTGGTTATTTTGCTTAGAAATTTATTCTTTTTGTTAAGTATAATTCATGGAATCATAGGATGATTTGGGTTGGAAGGGACCTTAAAGCTTTTCTCGTTCCACTCCCCTGCCATGGGCAGGGGCATCTTCCACTAGAGCAGGTTGCTCCAAGCCTGGTCTTGAATTCAGGAAAAAATTAGAAATACAGAGTATTTCCTGGATCATTTTGCTACCTTTTGCAGTTTCTATTGTACTTAAGGAAGAGTGCTGCTATGTAATTTCCTTTATTGCTTACTCAGCAGTTCTTAGAGTAGTAATGCTTCGACTCTGTATTTAAATATTTATGCTCTCAGTCTTTGGTGTGTCACTGTCTGCACTAAATACTGTATTTCAGTCTTTAAAAAAATTAATACAATGATGTGGGAAGAACAAATTCTTTCTATCTCTGCTTGGGGGGACTCCCTGTCATGTTGGGAAGAGGCCTGATTTGGCACTAAATCCTCCTTAATGTAAGTAATGATCTGATGAAAGCTGCTTTGGCTGGAATGTCAGTGGTTGTGGTCTAATTCTGAAGGAAAATCTTGTCTTTAAATGAATGTTTAGGGTATGTGAAGGGCTGTAACCGAGCCAGGGTTGGAGAATCCTTTAAGCACCAGGAATCGAAGTTTTTCATGTCCTGGGTCCCAGAGTGTTGCTCAAATTATAAATATGTGAGTGTGCAAACACTTCCTCTGGAAGGCAGTGTTTTATTTCCAGAAAGAAATATTTTTAGGATACAGGCTGCAAAAAATGTGCAGTAAAGTTTCCAGGTATGAGAATCTTTTATCTTTTAATTAACAGCTGGATAACAGACTTCTTAGTTTTTCTGTAGCAATTATATTTCTGTATGTTTCTTATCTGTATGTACATAGTTTTTCTATACTGACCATACTTGAGCGTTGGCTCAGTGTGAATTTTTAAAGCACATCATGTAAAGTGTCACCACAACAATACCATTTTCAATGTTGAAGTCTACAGATGATTGTTGATTACAACAAAAGTTCCTAATTTTAGAAGGTGGCTTGAAATACTGTATTTAACTTGGGCTGAGGGACTAAATAATGGTGACTGAGTTATCCGAGCACACCTTGGGTTCCACGGGGTTATTGCTTCCCCAGCTCCTGCCTTTAATTACTGTACAGAACTGTTGTTTGGCATGTCAAATGCTACCAGAGGCTCCAAACCATCCCTCACAGCAGGATTGAGCAATGCAGGGTGTGTTCCTGAATTGTTCCTTGGACGCCTTGCGGATTTTGATGGGAGAAGCAGCAAGTTTGGCTGTTCTTTCCATGCGAAGTGTGGATTCAGTGGATGCTCCCATTTCCCTGTGTGTCTCCTGTGGCAGGATTGCTTTTGAGGTAATGATTTCTTAAGCTTTTTTCCTCCTCCCCCCCGAGCACAGACCTAAGAAGCTTTGGAAGTCTCAGGCTTTTTTTCACCTCTCAGTTCTTCTTCTGTTGTGGCCTCTCCTGGACTTCTCACTGTGGATAAGCAAAAGGAGAGATGGCTGTTAGTTTTTACATTTTGAAGTTTTAATATGTTTTTTTTTTGTAAGGTTTGAGTATAGCAAAGCAAGGCAGCACCTTTCAGAACAGCTGTGCTAAATACTTCTGATATTGGAAAACTGGGTAGAGCTTTATCCTGGGAAACGAGGAAGGAGTTTCATTAAAATCCAGACATTTAATCTGTTACATAAACGTAGGGTTATTCCTGTGCCTTCTAAATGTGATGGAAAAGATGCTTTTCATTATTTAAAGTGAAAGAGATTGTATCCATTCCTGTTTTATGTTTTTAAACGATAACCTTCTTTCATTCTGAAAAGATGGATTCAGTAAAATGTGTGGAAGGAATTAAGTTATGCTTGGCTCCTGGGAAATACTCCCCTTGTAGCAGCTCGAAGATGTGGTTGCTGCACTGTATATTCTGGCAGAATTCTCTTTCATTCCTCTGAGCCTTTGAAGACGAGATCAGAGACATTTAGATTTGCAATCCATAGCATGAGATTTGCCTCTTAAAAATGTACATCCCCCTCTTTGCTAAATGTTTCGTGTGTCTTCTTAACAGTCAAATATCAATAAAGTTTGGGAGAATTAACAGCCTTTTTGCCAACATCACTAAAGGAAATATTTTGTCTCTCGGTGGTTTTGGCATCAGCACGTTTTACTTTTGTTCCTTACTAGTGGGGATTGCAGATTTTGAGAGTGCATTCCCCTCGCTGGAAGAGATGATTTTGGGCTCTAAAATCTCATTTTTGATACTTTCTTGCAGAAGAAACGAAGGCTGAGCTGACTGAAAGAGCTTGGTAGTTCCTCCAGGACAGATCACTGGGGGAACAATAACTTGTGCTGGATTGTCCACGAGGGATCTCTTCCCTTTCTGTCAGTTATTGAAAGTGCAATATTGGATAAGTCAGTGGATGCTTTTTGGTTCAGCGTGTTCAGGGTGTGGAATCAGCTGCACTGCACAGACAGCACTGACTGAACACTGCAGGGCTCACACTCTGCCCTTCTCCTGCCTCTTAACACGTGTGGGTTTGGATCTAACAGTTGGATTTTGTACTTGGTGTTGGGCCAGAAAGGCTTTTCTTAAGGAGTTGCTGGTCATTTTCTCCCAAATTTATCCTTTATGAAAAAATAAAAGCAGTGCTTACAGCCTGTGTGGTGTGAGAGAATTCAAGAAGGAAAAGGATCTCTTGACTGTTGAACAGTCATCCCTCACTGCTGCAGGCAAGACTCTGGCAAATAAGGACATTTCTCCCTGTTTCCTTGCAGGTATTTTCATCTCATCTCGGAGAGTCCTTTAGAAACGGTGAAAAGTGAAATGGTGAAACATGATAGTTTTTAATAAGATCCTTTCCCCTAAAGCTTTGCCTTAATGACTTTGTTGGCCCTGAAGATCTCCGTGCTTGGATAATTCCAGGGAGTACATTATGGTGTGTGGATTGTAACAGTGTTAGTATATCTTTGCTATTTAGTCTCACAACCTGTAAATGGAAGCCAAGAGAGATACAAAAGCAAAAAGCAGAAATAAAGCTCCTCCCAACCTCCATCTTGTCAGTAATTTCTGACATAACTGGTAACAATTGGTTTTGTCTTTCAGTTGGCAATTAATCTTCGGACCAGGAGGTATTAAATATTCCATGACAAAAGGCATAATAGTTTTTATTTATTTTGGAAAATAGGCAAGTTGTCTGGATGGAGTTGCCTGAAATCTGATGTCAGATTTTATTTCACTTTAGAGGAATGTTCTTGTGTGGTGCTGAAACTAAACCTACTGGGGAGAGGAAGGAATATAAGATGGATATCTGAAATCTTCTGGAGCAATATTTCCTACTCCTAATGTGCCTTTGTGTCTAAATACTTGTCTTTATGCTTGACATCAGTCACCCAGTTTTGAAAGGTTCAGCCTCTTACTCCTGGCCTTGTTTCATGTACAGCTGCCGGTGACCACTTAAATAGGATTCTGGATTTATGGCTGCACAGGGAAAAGTAGGATGTTCTTAATATAGACCTCTTAGGACTGAACTGGGGATGGTGTTTCAAACCTGAGAAACACTGGTCATGTTTTAAAACCAAGTTTACCGGGGCCGTGCTTTTAAGAGATCCAGTTCTGTTACGGCCAAGCCAAGGCTGTCCCAGTGTTATTTTGGGTTGTCCACACACCCTTCCCTTTGTCCATGTGCTCCTGTGGGTTTGGGAGGCAAAGCCAGCCTGGGGTGGGTTTAATGCCCTGATTTCATTGACACAAACGTGTGACCTGCTTTCAGAGCAGCAGTGCCCCGAGGTGGGCTCAGCTCAGCTCAGCTCACATTCATTATGCAAACAGCCTGTTTGAGAAAAGATTGGAGAAAGATGGACTGAAAAGGGCTTTTATGGATCTTTGGAAATGCCAGGTCTTTAACCTTACCTGTAAAGATTCTGGGAGCAGTTTTCTTTAGGTGAAGTAATGAGTTTCAGTATTTCCAGTGCTTATATTCACATTAAGTTGACTCATTATTTATAAACAGTTCTGTGAAACATCAGCAAGTGTATCTTCACTCATCTATTTCAGCTTTGTCTCCACTTTTACTCAGAGTAGAAAATAAATCAGAGGAATTGCTATTTTGGCTTTGACACGATAGGAAATTCATAGAATCCCAGAATGGTTTGGGGAAGGGACCTTAAGCTCACTCAGTTCCAGCCCTCTGCTGTGGGAACGGCACCTTCCACTAGAACAGGGTCCTCCAACCTGGCCTTGAACACTTCCAGGGATGGAGCAGCCACAGCTTCTCTGGGCAAACCTGTGCCACTCAGAATACTGCTGTTTTTAGAAGTTTGGGGGGGGTTTAATTGAGTAATCTCCTCTGCATCTTTGCAGGTTGGAACACATCTCTGCCTAAGATGGAAATCTTAGTCAGGGAATATATGGTTTAGCATCCAGCAATGAATCTGGATGAGCAGTGTGGATAATTCCCATAGTTTGAGGTGTTGAAGGAATGTGGCAGACTGCTGTCAGATGTCATTTGACAACTTGATTAAATCCTCTCATCATACATGTATTTTTCTGGTGCTCTGAGTGAAGGTGGGAGGTGCCACTGGTGCATCCAGGCTTCTGTAGTGGCACTGAATTACCCGACTGTGTCTGTCAGATGGGCGTGGGGATCACCTGAGAGGAAGATACGCTCCTAAAACCAAAACAAACCTTAAGGATTTGGTCAGGGTCAAATGAATTTCCAAGGTGCCCTGTCTGCTCAGTGCAATTAAATCCTGCAGGAAGGCTGGGCAGCTCCACCTTGTCATGTTCAGAGGTGTTATTAACTCTCCCCTTGTGTCTGAAAGATTCTTTAATTCCCAGTGGGAAGGTGGATTACACAATTCCTTCTAGATTAAGCAGTTTGCACTTGCCTTTTCATCATCTGAGAGGGTGGATTGGCTTTTTGAACATATCCCATCTGTATTTGAGTGATCTTTCATTGGAAGACTAACAGATGGCATCTCTGCCGGGTTCCCAAGGGAATTGCTATTGGTTTCTGAGTTCTTACCTTGTTATTAATCTGATTTTTCAATTCAGCCTTGGTTTTGTCTACATTTGTAGGTGCACTGATTGAGGAAGCAGCTTTTCTTATTGAACAGATGTGACTGAGAACGGAATTCTGTTCTTCAGAATTTCACCTGCAAATCACAAAGCCTGACATTAAAGGAAAAAAACCCCAGAAATAACAAAAACAACCCCAAACCCCAAGCACAGCCTTCTGAATGAAAATGCACAGTCTGACTTCTCTGCTGGGAGAGATTTTTGTCACTAATGCGGGCAATGACTCTGTGTGCTGTGCGTTCACTGTAACCCAGCCAGATCTATAGACATCTACAGAGGGCTTTTATTATTGCCAAAATATAGTAAATTATCAATAGATGTGTCTGAAAGACGTCAGAGCCTGGACTGGGGACAGATGGTGGAGCAGAATCCTGCTTTAGTGATTAACTGAGGTTGGAGATGATTTCCTTGCCGAGCAGCCCAGCCCGGTGGCGGCGTTCCCTTTGGGAGTAGATTCCCACCAATTCCCTTCTGGGCAGCCTGGAGGGACTGGGATCTCCAAATTCCCAACAAAGCAGGGCTTAGCAGGTCAGAATTGATCTTTTGAGTCCCATCTTACATAAACATCTGAGTTAACTGTCATGTGCTGGGGGATAAGAGATGCTTTGTGTGGCAGCGATCCTGTTACTAAGGCAATAACCTTTATGCTGGATCCTGGGAATTCAAACCTTAATGCAGGATGAGGCCCATATAGGAGTGAAGTTGTTGGGTAAAACGTCAGGTTACTCCCAAGAACAGTGTTTTGAGTTTTCCTTAATTCTTTTTTCAAACAATTTGCTGGCAGTTTTTTAAGGTAGGTGGTTTTATAACACTGCAGAGGTTTTAATGTAAAATAGCAACATTCCTGTAGTTTGGGGTTTTTTTTAATGAGGCCCAAGGAGAAGTTTCCAATTGACATTTTTCCCTTTTTTTTTTTTTTGTAAAAAGGAGTTTGAAAATGCCTTTTAGAGTTAACGAAAGCAAGTAAACTGAATTGCTGGAAAGCCTAAAAGTGAAAAGAGATAATCTATATCCGTGAGACCCCGTATTATCCGTGTGGAGATCCTGGAGCTGCTGGTGTTGGGCTCTGCTGGGAGCTGTGAGCTCATGGAGCTCCCTGCCAAAGCAATCCAGCCCTTCCCGTGCGTGACTGGGAGGTGAGGACTCACCAGGGGGAGGGCCAGTGGGATGCAATTCCTGCTCCTTGCAGCTTTTCCGGGCAGCAGTTGCTGTGAGCTGCTAAGAGCAGCAACTGGGGAGCGTAGTCAGTGAGTCCTTTGTGTGGGAACGGGAGGAAAATCAGCGGAATGAACCCGTTTTTACATCATTTTGAAGTCATTGTAGCACCAGCTTCTCAGTTGGTACGGAATGTAGCGGGTATGTCAACAGAGATGGAAAAGCTGAGAGGCAGGAAATCCCATTTCCCCCTGCAGTTGCAGTTAAAAAACTGGGAGACCAAAAGGTACCTCCCTGATCATGGTCCACGTCCAGCTGTTCTCCGGGTGTCCCATTTGTCCCACACTTATCCAGTGCTGTTTTTAAATCATAACTTACTCTCCCTGTAATTCCTGCTGGAAAACTGCTCTTCTCCACTTGTATCTCAAATCTGTTCATGGTCATTTTATGCCATTAGTTCTTGCCCCTTTATCTTAAATAGCTATTCTCACTGTGATATTTGCAAGCCTGATTTATTTAACAACCATAAACTGCTCGATCTTCTTTTTGCAAAGATAAACACATAAAACATGCTCTGTGCTCCAAGGGGAAATGTTTCCACATCCATTCTGGTTTGATATCATCCATCTTGGATTTGAATGGCTAAAATTAGTGCTCATGTTTAACCTGTATTAGGTGAGTGGCTGGGAATTATCATATGCTTTAGTAACCTTGTTTTTAATAGTCCATATAACATAATGGCGAGCTTGACTGTGACTGTTGGAGCAAACAAAAATTTAGTTCTTTCATATGAAAAAGTATTAGAATTTAGGCATGAGTAACATCTTCATTGAAGTAAGGAGCTTGTCTGGTTGACTTGAGAGCCTCAGGATCAGCACAACGTGGGGGAATCATTCTGGGTGATGAGTTAATGTGTCCCTTTAGGAACACAGCGGAGTGGGATGGAAAGATCATTCCTTGTTTATGGAGAGTCACCTTCAGGCCTGTTGGATGAGAGAGGAAGTTGCACTTCTTGTTCTGTAATGTCATTTTGGAGAGGCAAAACTGGGAAATGTTTGGAGGATTAAAGCAGTGGTGAAAAAGTGGTTTTTAAACACGGTTTGGCAGTCTCGTTTTTACATGCCCAGCTGACCTGCTAAGAAGAAACTTGATTTCTTAGACCTTGTCATGCTAGTTTGGAAACATGATTCCTCTGGATTAAATGTCAATATGTATTTTGCCAAACTAATTATCATTCCAGCCATTAAATACAAACTTCCTTGCCAAACTAAGATAAAAGTTCTGTGTGAATGATTTGGATGCTAGAGAATTATTTGTAAGAGTGAACACAGAAAATGTTTAATTACGGTCTAGTGCTAAACCTGCTAGTGTTGTCTCACTGGGATGGGAGTTTCTGCATGTTGATGTTTGACAACATCAATGGAAGAAGATTTGTGTATTGAGAAATGGCATATTTTAGCTGTCAAGCTTGACTGTTACTCGAGGAGTGGGGGGAGATCACAGCCAGAGCTCAGCTAATAGAAATTTTCATCCAAAAAAAGACCAACCAAGACCAAAACCCAAACAACGCCCCCAACTCATATACCAACCCCTTTTTTACCAGAGAATGATACAGTATTTGTGTGTATTTGGGATATGAATAGCTGGCTTGTTTGCCCCTGAGCCTGCTCAGCAGTTAAGAATAGTTCTTTATCTTCCCATTAGGACTGTATTATTTTACAGAAAAGTGGGTGGTATCCAGTTTTACCCTGAGATTGGCCAACTCCCAGCAAATCCTTAGTGACATTGGAAGATGCAAGAAATACCAACAAATGTTTTCTTGAACAATTAATTCTGTAAGTTTTTAAGTCGGTGTCCTGCCCCTGAAGATACACTCGGGGTACTTGTTGATATTATAAGCCCACTAAGGCAAAAAGCTTTTGTTTTCCAGGAATATTTGTCCTTTAAAGCAGCTGACTCTTTAATTGCTGTGGCTTCCCCTCAGCCGTGGTGGGAGCTTTAGGAGGTGACCCCTGGAACAAACGTCTGAAAACAGAGCGGTCTGGTCAGAGCAAGAATCAAACCTGCCACATCCCTGTGTTGTTTGCCGTGCTAAATTCGGTGGGTTTTGTCTCCAACAGCCACGTCCCCTCGGGTTTCCTCGGAGCTGGAGCAGGCCCGGCCTCAGACGAGCGGGGAGGAGGAGCTGCAGCTGCAGCTGGCGCTGGCCATGAGCCGGGAGGTGGCGGAGCAGGTCGGTGCCCGTGTAGGTTTGGCCTTTGATAGTTGAGATTACAATCCTGTTTTTTGTTGGTTTGGTGTTTTGTTTTGTTGTTTTGGTTTTTTCTTTTGGTTTTGGGGGTTTTTTGGTTTTTTTTTTGTTTTTTTTTTTTTTTTTATTGGAGCTTGGCTTTGCTCCAGGTGGAATAGGGGGAGTGAGAAAGGCCATTTTGGAAAGATGTTGCTCTTGTGGGTTTTTGGTTGTTTTTTTTTGTTTGTTTTTTTTTTTTAAATCTCTTTTTAAAGTAACTTCAGCCTCCGAGCTGTTGAGACTAGTGGAAGATGACAGTCACTTTGCAAGAAGACTTTGTGTGGGAGGATGTTAATCAGCACATTACTGAAGATGTTTTCAGTTAGGAAGAGCTGGAAACATGACTGATCCTGAAAACCTTCATTAATGTCAGTGAATTCTGATTCCAGTGAAATTCTGAATGGTCTGTTTGTTTGGTCAGAGTGCCTGGAACAGGAGGGTGACCTGACCCAAAGTACCAGGATATATAAAGAACCTGGTTTAAAGTAACTTGATTCCTGAACAGTCACCTGAGTTATGTTACTGTACTAATTCTTAAGAGGCTCATTCTGAATTTGGAGTAAATGCTGGATAAATAATTGTGGATAAAATTTGCTACATGTTAATATATAACACAATTGAATCTCAGCTATGAGTGAAAATTCAAGTCAGCCCTGGTGAGCGCCTGTAAAATTTTAGAGGCTTCCTGTGAAAATTTAGTTTACAACTGCATATTAAGCATTAATATCTCTGTACTTGGAAAGGGAAACCATCACTCAGTAAACTTTATCATTATGGAGCAATAAAGGGAAAGAAAATAAAAATCAGAATCTAATCAGTTGAAGTAGCTTGAAAAATGACAAGGGAAATACCAGCCGGGGGATTAGTCAACTTCTGAAGGACATGATGCAAGCAAAGATATTTAAAGTAGCTGAATATACCACAGAAGTCATAGTTTACAGATGTTTAAACCTTCAAATTGCATGCAGTTGGCTTGACTGATTCCCTTGGTGTTCCTCATAACACTTGTATCAGTGTGGAGGGAAGCTGAAAAAAGCCAGGGAAATTAAACTTGAGTTCCCTACAGCCTTCAGTGCTTCAAAATCATGATGATAATTTAAAACCGGGCTGTTTACTTGGAAGTTCTGTGTATTTCTGCCTTGTAACTGGATTTTGGAAGGAACGTTTCATTTACATTCCCATTAGGAATATAACAACACGAGGGTAAATGTCCATCAGCAAACTGGACTGTGATCACACTGCTGGTGTTACAGGGTCAGGGTGCTCCTGCCCTCTGGTTGGAGCAGGAGCCCCAAGAAAATTCCTCTCCCTCCCTTGCGTTACTCACAAATCCCAGCAAATAATCCAGGGTGGCAGGGAGGGCTGCCCAGGCCTTCCCTGGCAGTGTCCTGCCCAGGGGTTGGATGCCTGGAGGGAGCAGCAGCACAGTGCAGGCTAATGGTCTATATCACCAGTGTTGATTTCCTTTGCAGGAGGAGCGCCTCAGACGCGGAGATGATCTGAGATTACAGATGGCTCTGGAGGAGAGTCGCAGAGACACAATTAAAATTCCCAAAAAGAAGGAGGTAGTGCCTTCGACTAAGAAATTCCTGGTTATGCTGCCAAAAGCTGAAATACAGTAACACAAAATAGCTTAATACTGAGCTCTTTTATGCTTTTGGGATTGCTTTGTTGTATAGCTTAAAGCTTCTTCCGTGTGGGTTAAATTTCAAACTACTAGTCAATGCAGGTGTGTAAAAGGAAAAAAAAAAAAATAATGCTTCTTCACTCTCACGGGTTTGTACTGCAGAGTGATAATGCTCTTGATTAAAGCTCAGATTATTCCTGCCCTCAGCACACCACTTTGTTGGACCTAATGGATGCCCTGCCCTCCTCGGCACCGGCACCGGCCCCACCGAAAACAGAGCCTTGGGGACCTCCTGCTGTTGCAAACCAAACTGATCCCTGGGGAGGATCCACAGTGGCAGCTCCTGCCTCTGATCCATGGCAATCATTTGGTAAGAAGAAACTGCCAGGAGGGGTGTTATTTAAAAGCTTTTGCTTTTTAATGTGGAGCTTTTCAAAGTTTATCAGTGTCCGGTGTCATGCTTGTGTATTAGTCCATTTGATTGATTCCCATACTCTAGAACTGGCATTCCCCAACTCAATGCCAAGCAGAACCCAATAGAAATTGCATCATCTCTTTCATTTTTGGTGACAGGAAATCAGAAGAAGCTTGAGTTTTGTGCTCTTAAGGCTATTCAGGGTATTTTTCCATGGTTAAAAACAAACGAAATCCAACTGTCTTCAGTCCTCCTGTTTGATCTGCCACTCTCTGGCAGGGCTTTCCTTGCATCAGTTTTGCCTGTAGTGTCTTTTCTCAGTGCCTCCCAACTTTATTCCACCATAGCACAACCCCTTGTTCCATCTTGCTGGTTTCCTGGCTCCCAAGGATAGTCTTGAAGATGTAGGATTTTGGAGTTTTCTGATAAAAAAGTGACTCCTTAAACTCCTTAAACATGTGCTGTGGTGTTCCAGTGGAGCTGATGGAGGCCCTGGGAAGGGATCCTCCCAAGCGCTCTCATTTCGTGTGCTCCCTTTATGAAAGAAAAGACATTTTGGGAAGCTTCAGTTGATGGGAAATGCTGTCATTAGCATTTCTGGAGGGCCATTGCTGTAACTCAGCACTGAGAACAGATAAAGGAAATGCAAGTACCGGTGTGGGATTAGTTGGGCTTCCTCGGAGAGTTTTGGCATTTCCTGATCTGGAGCTGCAGCGAGACCATGGGCCTGGTGATGAAACAAAAACCAGCATTGCACGTTGGAATTTGTGCCCCTGTGTGCAGCCTGAATTGGTTTACAGGGATATTGTGATGCCAACGGGGTTTTTGTGCAGTTTTGAGAACTAAAATATTTCCCAGTTGTAAATTGAAATCCACGCGGTGGTTAAAGATGAGAGTTGTGTACAGGGGGGTGATCCCATCCTGCTTGTGGGTTACACAGTCCTCAGTTAGGAATTAAACCACTCCTGGGGAGAAGGTTCATAGGGAGCTTGATTTGAAGGTAATTGATCACTGTAGAATTGTACAGTGCTGGGCTCTCCCCTTCCTGATGGTCCAGGAGGGGGATGGATGTTGGGACCAAGCAAGAGTGACCTTCCAGCATGGACCTGGCCTACTGCAAATCTGACTTGGGGTTTGTTTCAGTGGTCCTGGGGTTTAATAACCTAAAATGCTGGTAGAAAGTGGAACAGAATTGCTTTGCTGCAAAGCAATAAATTAGGTTGGGGAGGAAGAAGAAGAACCTGGCAGGAAATTGTGTGGAGTGAGGGGAGTTTCCTTCTCTATCCTTCTCCTTTGTTTGGCCTTAAATTTCCCCTGTACCCTCTGCACAACCTGAAGCAGTTTGATAATTGAATTTGTAGGAATGAGGGGTTGTCACCAACTTCCAGTAAAAATGAAAATCCTGAATGTACAGGCATGGGGTTCAAAAAAAAAAGAAGGGGTGTCAGTGGGAAGCTCTGATCTGTGTCAGGAGAGCTTAGAAATGGGAATAAAAAAGCACCGCTGGCTCAGGGAAGCTGATTATGTTTTTAAAAAATAACAGTATGGTTAAAAGAGTTGGAAAACATTCCCTTTGCATCTTAGATATCTTTGCCCAAGTGTTAATGTTTTGCATCTCATAACTTTTACCTCTGGGCTTTTTATAAACTTACTTTCCCCTGAGTTCATAAATAGACCCTGTGATTTAGGTCACCTCCAGTCAGGTATTGTCAGTTGTGGTGGCAGTGTCTGTAACAAAAGCTAGTTTATTTTCTTGCTGGAACTGCAGATAATTTTACTCAGTTTCAAAGGGGGGATTTGTTTATTCATCCGCCTTGCACAGAATTTCCTGGTCCTTGTTGTTCAGCATGTGTGACATTCATGCTCCGAGTTATCAGTGTTCCTGGTGCTGAACTGCTTCACCTATTTCTGTTCAGTATTAATTGGCAGTAAAGGCACATAAGAGAGGTTAATCTCCCAGGAAAGGTTTCCAAAGAGAGTCTGGACTCACTGGTGTTCCTGCTGACTCTTTTTGCAGGTGCCAAACCAGCTGCTTCCGTTGACCCTTGGGCAGCACCAGCAGGATCCACAGCTCAGCCTCTGTCCAGAAATGACCCTTGGGCTCCTGCTCAGTCGTCTTCTACTGCAGCAAAACCTTCTGTGGATCCCTGGGGACCAGCACCTGCAAACAAACCTCTCCCTGCTTCTGGTGAGGAACGCTCTCATCCCGTACCCGTGTTATTTGAGTAACGAGGAGAAACCTGAAGGATGTTCTTGCATTGTGTGGTTCAAAGAAGCTCCGAGCTGAACAATTTGCAGAACTGGTCTGTGAAATAAAAGGGAGTTGTAATAACTAGCAGGGAGAAGAAAATCAAATGTAATTATTGTGACTCGGAGCTGTGAATTGGTGGTGCTGCTTCGGCTCTGTCCCTTCCAAGTTCTCCTCTTGGTATTTGTGGCTGCCTGCTGAGCACTGCTGCTGCTCTTGGATTTTATCTTTAATTAGACAAGGACTTAATTTCTGGCAATGAATGATCCTGTAATTTAACCTTTCATCATGATAAATAGCTCTGCAGATGTAGATTGACAGGTTGAGCAGCTCCGGGCTCTGAGGAGACTTTTAGAGGTGCAAATGAAGGTTTGTTCCTTCAGACTGAGGGTGTGAAGTGATCCCCGAGCCCTGTGTACCAAGGTGCTGATGTGATTGTCTGTTCATGCTCTAACTAATGCAACCTTGATGAGTCTTAATACCTGCTATTTTCATATCAGCACCGTGGCTAAATGCATCCCAAATGCGTTTTCTGCCAGTCCTTCATCCCGGTACATAAGAAACAAAGGAATCTGACTGAGTGCTGCAAAAAGTTGTCTAATCAGCTTTTCACTGGGCAAAGGGCAATAACTGGATCATTGTGAGAATTAGTCTTTAATTTTTTTCTTCTTAGCGTTGTTTTTGTGCTCAGTTGTCACTCGTTATCTTTGGGTTTTGTGCTCTTTTTGAACCTTCATTTGCTTGCAATGTGTTGAAGGTTAAAGACTAAATTAGAAAAACATTTCGTCTAATTAAAAAAACCCACACAAACTTTAAAGCTTTTCAGGAGTGTGGTTGCTGGTCATTTGGGTTTTCTGCCTCCATTCTGAGGTAAGAGTGTGTCCACGTGTTGAAATAGTGATGTTTTCGTTGGGTGTAAACTCTGGGTGAGTGCTGGTGCTTCAGCTAACGGGGCTTTGCCATCTCAGCAACCTTTGCTATTGCATTTCTCTTCCTTTTCACTTGGGAAGCACAACTCAAATCATCACTGAAGTTGTAGCAGTGCTAAATTTGGCTTTGGTACTCTGTTCAGAATGTGTTTTACTTGAGTGCTGATTAACACTTAATACTTTAGGCTGTAAATCCCTTTCTCCTTCTGGAGCACTATCTGCTTGTCTCTAGTGCAGACAATCAACCAAACCCCAGCATGCTCAAGGTGTGCCCTGCACTGATTTACAGGCAAACTGCTCTGAATTAGTTGGCTAATTCTGTGAAAAAGGACAGTTCTCTGACGTTATCCTTCTCTCAGCTCCTGGGTATCTCCAGGACCACTCCAGCTGCTGCCCTGGAACCCAACAGTGGCTTCTTGGTAACACAAGTGGGTTAGGAATTGCTTCCCAGGAGGATCAGGTGTGTGATGCAACCGAAGATGTGTTAATGACAGGGCTGTCTTGTTGTTTTGAACAGGAAGTACATCTTTTGACCTCTTCAGTAATTTGAATGGTACAGTTAAAGATGATTTTTCTGAATTTGACACACTTCGAACTTCCAAAAAGCCAGGTACGAATCAAGTTCTTAGCATGTGGACAGGTTGGGTGATAGTCACAGCAACAAATGTCTTTATTCTTAAATTTTATTTAAGAAAAAATTTTAAAAAATCAACCTTCGCAAAGGGAAAGATTAAAGCTGGTGGTAATGCAGCAGTAAAAGCTTGTTGTTCACATTTCGGCCTGTGCATGAACTTGTGGGGAATGGGCCTTTTACACTGTGATCCATACAACTGCACTATGTAATTTTTTTGCTGCATTGACCCAGAAATTTGTTGGACTTCTAAATTTCCAGTTATGCTCAGAGACTCGAACAGAACCATGCTGACTGAACTTCGCAGAGGTGTAAATTCTAGTAGGAAGATGAGAAAATACACTTCAATGAATGCTCTAATTTACTTTTCCTTTGGTCATTGGTCGCTCAGTCCAAACTGCCAGACCCTCACTGTCAGTGCTGTGGTACTGTGTGCTCTCAGGATGGTTCTGCCACAAAGCACAGTGACTAATGCACAGCTGGGCTTTTGGAACACAAAACCTGGGGGAAATCCAACCAGGAAGGGCACAGCAGTGGTGTAGGGTAAGGGCAGAAGCCAAGGCTTTGGAGTATCTTTTCCTTGGAGCCTCTGAATCCCACCTGGAGCAGCGTAGCTGTGGGAATGTTCACCAGGGCAAAGCAGGGAGCGCCTTCAGTAGAGCTCTGCACCTCTGACTGCAGCTTCTTCGTGCTCTCCTACAGAACATTTACCTGCTTGCATGCTAAGGGTGTAACTGAAACTCCAGCCTGACTAATCCCAGCGTTAGAACTAAACATTTCTGCTGTCAGACACTTCAGGGTTTTCTCTGCTCGACTGTGTGGACTAATGGGAAGTTTTGTTTGTCTCTTTGTGTTGTTTCAGCTGAATCAGGTTCCACTTTGCCATCTCAGCATAGCGGTACCACAAGTCCCGATCTCTTTGATTCCCAGCACTCGAGTGGGACATCAGGAAAACAAAGTGCAGCTCGGAAAACCCCGGAGTCCTTTTTGGGCCCCAATGCTGCTCTGGTGAACCTGGATTCTCTGGTGTCTAAGCCACCACAACCTGTTACTTCACTGAATCCATTCTTGGCACCAGGTCTGTTTCTGCACGACCCTTCACGTTTCTGTTTTAGTTTTCCCTTCCTGTAGGAAAACTGTGAAAAACTCAGTTGTAGTGGATTTAAAGTAAGAATTTTGGGCTTGTTTTTCGTGGTTACTTCAGCCAGCAGATCATGGCTGAGAGCAGGAGGGTCTCAGAGAGGCGTCATGGACTCACCCAGCATAGCCCCTGAAAGCACAGAGTTTCTGCTCTTTGTCTGCAGCTGAGCTTGGTTCCAGCAGTTTCCCTTCCCCTTTTGCCTTCGCTCTCTCCAAATTATCTGACTGCAGCCCAAGGTTCCAGCAGAGAGCAAATTGCAGTAAAATTCAGTGAGTTGCTGATCAGGCTGTCTTTAGGCTGGCACAGTAAACCAGTTTTAATCTGAAAACACATTCTCAGTGTATTTGGGAAAAAAATAGGCTGTTGCAGTTCTCCTGTAAGCTGGGCCTGTTAGAAGTGAGCCCTTACTTAGGGCAGACCCAAATGGTGACACTAAACACGTGGAAGATGTATTTTTTAAAAGCTGAAATATGCACTGAAATTTCCATGTGTTGCTCATACAGTGAAACACCTTGAAATTCTCTTTCAGTATTGATTTTGTTCACTCTTCCAGTGGAAAACAAAAAGTCAGTTTATTAAACATCTTGAGCAGGAAAAAGGCAGTGATTCTGAGCAGCCTTGGCAGTGAGCAGGGAGAGGAAATCTGTGTATGTGCTGTTCCCGGTTACTACAGCAAGTTTGTGAGGGGTCACTGGGCCATCCAAATAACGCTGTGCTTGGATGGTGGAAGGAATCTGCAGGGCTGGCAGCAGGCCAGGGAGCCTCAAACGCTGGGAAAGTTGGGCTCTGCTTTTCCTAGCACCGCTGCAACTCGGAAACAAGTTGTTTACTTTGTGAATTCTTGTCCAAACTCAGTGCCAGAAACATGGAGTTTGCTGGTGAGATTGTGAAGCAAATGTACAAATCAGAGGATCCCAGGGATGGTTTAAGTTGGAAGGGATATTAAAGGTCATCCCCTTCCAAGCCCCTGCCATGGGCAGGGACACCTCCCACTAGCCCAGGTTGCTCCAAGCCCTGTCTGACCTGGCCTTGGATACTCCCAGGGCTGGGGCAGCCACAGCTTCTCTGGGCAACTTAGGCCAGGGCCTGCCCACCCTCCTAGCCAGGAATTCCTTCCCAATATCCAAAACATTCTCTCTGTTTAATCTTCAGTAAAGGAGCACAGAGAACCTGCGGGTCTCTTCCCCAGTGCAAATTTTAAACAGCGTTTAAAAAATAAAATCGGTGACCTGGATATCAAGGTTAGGCACGTTCCAAGTAGCCAAATTTGGAACCTTTCTCTCTGGTCAGTATTATCAGAAGTGGGAACTGTTGGTCAGGGAAGGGGTGTTTTGTGGCATTGACAGACTCAAGGGAGCAGACTGTACTGCTGCACCAGGGAATTTGCTGGATGGCACCCAGGCAGGTTCTCCTCAGGGTGTTTTAGGGTTGGGAGCGTGTGGAGATGTAGAGGGTGCCAGAAAAGAGGATTTCAGAACGTGGTGTTGATGGCAGTGCCATCTCTTCCCTCTTCCCCCTTCTCTCCAAAGCAGGCGCCGCTACAGCACCGACTCCAATCAACCCCTTCCAAGTGAATCAGCCTCAGCCACTCACCCTGAACCAGATGAGAGCGAGTCCCGTGATGGGAACCAGCCCTTCCTTCAGTGCTGTGCCCCCGATGAGCATGGAGCCAATACCTCTGTCTTCCATGGCCCCCGTGCCCGTGGGAATGGCACCGATCCCGGCGATGGGCACCGTGGCCTCCATAACCAGGATGGGCCAGGGGCTGAGCATTGCAGGATCAATGCCCCAACCTCTCCACAGTACAGGAATCCCGCCGTCAGCCTCCCAGTCTGCAAATACAACTAACCCTTTCCTCCTATAAAGACCCAATTAAAGGAACTTTTCTTTTCCTAGTGTTTCCAGGCTGAAGTCTTTACAGCGGAACGAACGTGGCCTGTGTGGACTGAACGGTGTGTGAGAGACTTGGAAGTAGATTTGCAGTTTACAGTTATGATCTTTGAAGAGTTGTCTCTACTTACCAGTTAATCTAAATCTAGTCTTTGCTACAGATGGTACCTTACTTTGGCTTGTTGAGCATCATGTGAAATGTTCAGACTTTTCACCAAAGTTAGATTCTGCCCATTTTGTTACTTTGTTAATCATTTCAATACACTTTCTAGGGAGAGAACCTGCCATTTTAAACTCCCTTGGCTATTTTGTAGATGTCAGATCATGTGCTGGATCCTGAAATTACTATTTACCTGCATCTGTCACTTCCTATGCCCATATGATAGACCTGAGATTCCGAGTGCTAGTGAATGTTTTGCACATAACTACACACAGTTCTAGACTGTTGGTTCACCCATAGTCCTTACTCTTAGAAGAGAACGATCCGGAGGGCCCAGGTGGCTGGTTTTTATGCATTAAACATTGCAAACTCGCACTGCTTTGGTCTCTGAGGTGTGACTGAGAAAACAAGCTTGTCT
The DNA here is from genome assembly GCA_013400415.1 of Scytalopus superciliaris. Lineage (NCBI taxonomy): Eukaryota > Metazoa > Chordata > Aves > Passeriformes > Rhinocryptidae > Scytalopus > Scytalopus superciliaris. Next base: position 391,017 of record VXBX01007605.1, read on the forward strand.
CTAAAGGAAAAAAATAACACAAACCCCAGGCAAAACACCCCAGAACATGCTCGAGTTGTCGATATGCCGTGTGCTGTCGTGCAGTGTTGAATTCGTACACTACTCTAAGGACTCCTGGAACTCTCTGTGAGTGGCTGCACTCGTGCTGAGTGAGTGTCCTGCTCTGTGCTTGTCCAGTACCAGCTTCTTTGGAAGTTTTTCATGTGTATTTTGTTTTTATTTGACTTACAATGTGAGTTGAAAGGAAAAAAAAGAAAAAAAAAAAAAGAAAAAAAAAAATGAAATACAGTGGGACAACTTTGAATTCAGTTTCACCGGGGCAAGCTTTAAAACTAATTCAGGCTTAACCTTGCTATATGCAGTTACTCTTGTATACTTTTGCACATATTTTGTTTAGTACAGTTTCATATTTGAGTTTGCAGAGTTACCTAATAGTCCTTTTTTTGCTAATTTTTATAATGTGGTTCTTATTTAACTGTCTGGTTTTGATAGATTTATCAAGTCTGGCTGAAAAATTAAGATATTGGCGAATGTCATTTTTATGGTTTTAATGCCCTCTTATTTATGGTTTTAGCTCTTTGTTTCTGTAAAGAGAGTTTAAAAGGGAAGATTAACACTAAAATATTTACTTTTAAATGAAATATTCATAATGCAAATCAAAAACAAATCCTCGTGACTAATTATTTTTAGATGAATTGAATTTGAGCGTAACATGATTTAAGACTACATTAAAAAGACAAAACACTAAAGTCGCCTTTCCCTTGATTTGTTCCCGTTCCCCATCCCCAAACTGGACAGACTTTTAGCCTTGATGAAGATCCCAAGAGAGGCTGGTTGTTTTTTTGCTTGTATTACTTCTTGAGCTGTTAAAAATTCTAATGTACAAAACGCGCGACTCGTTTAATTTTATCGACTAATTTCTCCTCATGGAAGGTGCACTCCGTAGAAAAAACTGTTAACTGGGAGCTGAACTGTCCCTTTTTAAGTGGCATGTCTGGACCTGCCGGCACCAAACCGCGCTTGGGGGGTCTGGTGGAGACCCGGCACGGCGCGGCCGAGCTCTGCTCCCAGATATCCACGGGCAGGGAACGGCCCAGTGCCCGCTCCTGCCTTGAGGGCATCTCCGCGTGGATTGGCGCATCTCGGTGGCCTTTCCCTAATTGGGAGGGGGAGAACCAGAAAAGAAACCCCAAAGAAATGGCCAGAGTTGTGTGTCCCGGTGTGACGGGGCCGTTCCAGCCGCGTGCCGCCCGAAGGGACTGACTGGGATCCGTCTCCTGGTGGGAAGGGGAGGCTGAGAGACTATCAGATTTAGGGTACAATCACAGATTTTAGCTGTGTAGGTCAGTGTAGCTCTGTTAGTGTGCGGAATGCTAAATGTGTGGATGTTTCTATGCAGATTGTTGGATCCTCTTGGATACTGTGGAATTGGCAAGGAGGATTCCGAATATTCATCTGCTCTTGTTTTTATATAGGAGGAAAGAGAATTGCTGTCCACACCCAGTATGTCTTTAAAAACGAAACAAAACCCATTCATGTTGCCTTTCAGAATAAGGAAAAAGACTTTACTTTTTGTTGTTGTTGAAGTTATTGAGAAGTGTAGACCAGGAAGGGTGTGATTCCTGCAGATGGGGGGGGGAAAGTGCTTTCCAGCTGATCTGTGGCAAGATTTATCCGTCATCATTTTTCCAAGTTGATTTTCTCAGCAGTGGAATCGAGGTCACTTCATGTTTTTCCCTTAGTCTGTCACCTGAATTGCAGTTGGATGGGGCATTGTTCAGCCAAAAGTCCTGACCATATCCTAAGTAACTCTTTGGAGGCAAGGTGGGGTTGACAATAATAAGCATTTAAAGTGATGAAATAATCTACATGACTTGATAAAACTGCTGTGGGTCTGGTAGGGGAGCCCTGGCTTAATGAAGCTACTGAATGGCAAATTGTTGCTTTTACCAAGTCACTTCTCCAAGAGCTGTGTTCCTTTTAATTAAATACACATTAAACAGAGAGATGTTGATGGCACAGCAAACCACGGCGAGGCTCTCGGAGGAGCCACAGCCCAACTTGTGGTGCTGTAAAGCTTTAGGCTGAGACTACCCAAGCCCAGATGCCAGCCTGGCACAGGGGTTGTGGCAGGAGCTGAGTTTAAGAGGAGAAAGGGCTGGTTTGGCAAACCTCGGCTCCTGGGCTGGGCCGTGTCCCCACCTCATGCGGGTGTGGGTGACACTGAGGGGGGTCCTGGCTGGGTGTGCCCCAAATTGCCCATCTCTTTTTGTGGTGATTTAATTCCTCTCCAGAATAATCCTTCCTCCTTCCTCGCCCTCTCGTGTTCCTGCATGGAGGACGTGTGTGTATCCCATCACATCCGCTCTGCCCTATTTCTCCAAACTCATTTTCCCCCTCTTCTCCTTATTTTTCTCACTTCGCAAATATTAAAAGTGCTTTTTTCTTGATTTTTAAAATGTTAGTAGCCCAAAATAGCCTTACTGGTCAAATTGACCAAAGAGAAAAGTGTTAAATATTTTGTAAAATAAAAAAAAAAAACTTAAAAAAAAAAAAACCCAAACAAAAAACCCCCCACCCTTGGCATAATTTTAACCCCCAAATAAGCTCAGTTATTTATTCAGTTTTATACTACAGAGAAACTAAACTCCATGGAGGGGACAGGGAAGGAGATCCGTGGTGGGTTGTGGTGCTTTACAGTCTTTTTGAAGTCCCGTAGCCAAGACAACTCTTGTTCCCCCTCTCCCCCTCTGCTGTTACAGTTTCTACCGTGTACTGTATGTTTGAATATTGCACAGGCTGTGGAGAAGTAGGTGGGTTATTTTTCACGGCAGAATCTCACACCACTCGCTTCCTTTACAAGTGTTACAGTTTCAATATTTACCAAACTTTTCATAATCCTGGGAGCCGGCTGCTTTTTATGAATTTGTGCTGACTATTGACATTATTTACTGTATAAATAATTTATCATTTGTACTATTGTATCATAATGTCTGTATCTTTGTGTCTTTTTTTTTTTTTTTCCCCCCCAAGCGATGTCACAGCTGTGATATTTAATAATGCCATCAGAACAGTGGAAAGACGAGGGGTTTGTAGGTGACTGGTCAGAATTAAAATTGTATTGCTTATATTCCAGCCGTGTTGCTTTTTCCAAGCCTCTGCGTAGTGTTTATAATCCCATCCCAGCCAAACCCTGTCGCTGCCGTGCTTGGTTTAGTTTTCCAGAAAGCTCATGGATTGGTGGAGCTGATTTAGGGTTTGTGCCAGGAGAAATCTCACTGAGTGATGCTGCTTGTACGCTGTCAATGTGATTCCCCTTGGATGCGTCCAGCACTTCCCCAGGACAGGCTGCCCTGGCTGAGAGAGGAGGGTTTCTATAGCTCACTGAAATCGGGATCAGTTGAGACCTTACTAACTCAATAAAAATGAAGACTTGTTGTGTTGCAGGTGACTGAATTCCTTCTTTACACCACGTTACCCCTGAAACGGCCCTTGTGGAGGGACCGCGGAGCGCTGCCTCGGTGGATTTATGGCCAGGCAGGAATCTGGGGAAGGTGATTGTGGAATGAGGGTTGGGGAGCTCAGTCGTGCCCTTCCCGCAGCCTTGGCTCTGTCCCGTGGATCACATGGCCCTGTGGATGGGGAGCAGGGAGCTGCTTCCAGCCGGGAAGTGATTCCAGCTTCTAATTCTGGCTGCTTTAATTGAAGGGCACTTCATTAGCAGGCAGCATCAAGAGCTGCCTCTCCAGAGCCCCTCCAGGTTCCCTGTTGTGTGTTTGCTGCCAATCAGGCTGATCACTAATCATTGATCACTAATTAATGCTGAAGCTGCAGCGGAGCTGGAGGCCTGAGTGTTGGAAAGGCAGCTTTGGGGAGAAAAGCCTGTGTTTTGGGTCCAGCTCACTCCAATTTCCCTGCAGAACGAGGTCACCTCTGCTCAGGCCTTGGAGTCATTTTGCTTCTGTGTCCAGACCAGTGAGGAAAATGGGAAAACCTCGTGGCCAGGAGTGGCAGCCCAGGAACCAGGTACCTGTTGGCTTTTGTACCTCTCATTTTTCCAGAGGGGTGGATGTTCCCTGCTCCTTGCCAGAGGGCTCTGTGTGTGTTTATCACTCCTTTGGTCTCTCTGTGTGATCAGCACTTATTTCATGGGTTTACAGTTTTAAACTGACACAGGGCAGGGTTAGGTGGGATATTGGGAAGAAATCCTTCCCTGGGAGGGTGGGGAGGCCCTGGCACAGGTTGGGCAGAGGGGCCTTGGACACTTCCAGGGATGGGGCAGCCACAGTTTCTCCCTACCCACCCTCCCAGGGAGGAATTTTTTCCCAATATCCCATCTAGCCCTGCCCTCTGTCAGTGGGAAACCATTCCCCCCTGTCCTGTCTCTCCGGACCCTTGTCCAAAGCATTCCAGTTCAGCCTGTGCTCACATCCACATGCTGGACATGCTGCCTGAGCTGTTCCTGGCACTTGTTGAGCAAATGTGTTGCCATTCTCAGGTGAAGGAAAATCAATGACAGCTCAAATAGCCCAAATAAAGCCGTAGTAAAGGTGGAGTTTTGTCTTCCCAGCTCCCTGCCCGCTGCTGCCTGACAGGAAATCTCCCTGGGACATCGGTGCTGCCAGCTCTGCACCTCGACTGCTTGGAGAGCCTCCCAGGCAGGAATGGCATCGTGAGTTTCAGCCCTGTTTAACCACTGGAGCTGCTGGATCAGAGCTCCATCCAGCCCTGGGAGCTGTTGCTGGAGCAAAACCACTGGATTTCATGGTCACTGATAAGCCGAATAATAACCCCTTTGTGAGTCCACTCACTCTCTGTGGGATCAACACCCAAAGCTGGCTTGGTCAGGGGCTGGAGGGGAACATGCCTGGCTGCTGGAGCAGATGGAGGCAAGAATCCTTCACAGGATGCTGACTCAGCATGGACTTGTCCCCACCCATCCACCCACTAACCCTCCTGGAATTCCCCAGGGTGCTGTGGCTGAACCACCTCTAGTAATGCCTGGGATGGAAAATCCTTAGGCACCTTCCTTTCCTGGAACCCATGAAAATCAGGCAGTGGGGTCCATGTTCTTCTTAAAGGATTTTTTTTTAAAGCCAGGGAATTAAATTTGGTGGCTTTTCCAAGCTCCAGGGAGCCAGCTCTGCCTCGGCACATGCAGAGTCCTTGGAGTCTGTGGGCTGCCTGGGCTTGTGTTGGGTGATGGTGGTGGGTTTTCTTCTTAATATCTTCATTAGCAAGTCTGGCACTAAATGCAGTGATATTCTCTGAGGTGAATTTGGGTACTTAAATATCCTGGCCTGAATAGAGGTGTAAAAATAGAAGCCTACAGCAGTTCTGTGCATCTGCTGCTCTTCCCTCTGAAGGACGAGGCTCAATCCCTCACATCCTGCTGGGAAAGCAGGTTGTGTTTTACCCTCCCTCCTGGGGGCCCAGGCCTGGTTTCCATGCCCAGAGGATTCTTTCTAAGGGATTTGTGTCCTCAGGGGTAGCCAGGCACTGGAAAAGTGTTGTCTCAAGCCCTTGTCACCCGCTGTGCTCCCCGGCCCCTCTTGCACTGCAGGGGATGGTGGTGGGTGCTCTGCAAGGGGGGTTGTGGTTTGGGGGTCCTTTTTCTTCCTGTGCTCCAAACATGGAGGTTGTTTCTGGGTTTGCCAATGACCAGGATCGTGTCTTGGTCCTTGGGGTTTGACCTCACCATGTTTGACTCCCAGAGGACTCNGCTCCTGGTACCCCACACATCCATGTCTGTCCTCTTCTATCTCCAGTGACAGCTCCTGCCACGATGCTCCAGTGACCTTGGCACGAGCGGGTCATCCTGGGGCTGAAATGCCACAATTCTGGGTAGAGTTGGAGCTGCAGCTCTAATTTTCATCACATCTGGCTGCTCTGTGCTTCTGTGTTTTATTTTTCTGACTGTTTTTTATTTTTTTTTCCCCCTTTG